>CM077621.1:15423835-16004174 GCA_039566895.2 Turritopsis rubra
GGTTTGCTAGTTTCACCATTCGGTTTGCCATTTTCGTTCTTTTCTATGCTTTGTCTTTTTTTACTTTTGTTTTTATATGGGACAGCCGTATTCAAGATCTAAAAAAAAAATTGAGAAATATATTACTGCATGAGAAGAGGATGCTCTCAAACTTACTCAAGCAAGTTGCCGTGAAACGCATTTCAACAATTGAAGCATTGGAGACAGACACTATTAAAAGAAGCCAGCCAATTCAACGAATCCTTTAACAGTGACGTTTACTTCTAGATTCATTATGTAAAATATGAAAACATTTATGAAAGATATATAAAGCAATCTTTCGTTTTTAGAGGGGCGTTTAAAAGAACTAAGACGTTTATTAGAGAAATTACGGTAATTGAAGATATTATTTGTAAAGCAGGATTTACACTTGATATTTCCTCAAATATTGGAGACGAGGTTGTTATAAAGGCGAAATGATTTCAATAACAATTTAAACTAAACAGTAAACAAGTAAACAAACATTCTTTCATTAACCTCTCAGTAATCATATTGGAAAAACGTCATGAAAAAACGATGGATAACATGACTCACTTATCCAGACAAAATATATAAGGTTTCCACCATTAACTTAGGTAAGGAGAAATTGTCTGTTGAACAATTTGAAAATGAAATTCCTGTGCGTAGAACAGATAATTTTCTGATACATCTTTTAAAAGTACCTGACACGCTTTAGCAGCCTGTGTTGCATTTGAAAACTCTATAAACGCAAATCCTTTAATATGATTGTTGTGTTTATATCGTGGTAAGCTAAACAAAACACAAAAGAAGGCGAAAATTACAAGAAAAATTTTTTCATTAAGAAGAGAGTGTAATCGACATTTTTCGCTAAATGAAAACATGATGTTTCAAAGCCTTACAAAAAATACTCCTTCTAATCAGACATACTTCATACCTGATGTACTCCACTGCTCCACACGTTGAAAACACTTGCTTTAACCAGTCATGGTCCACATAAGCTGGCAGCTGTTCCTAAATAAATGATCAATAGAGAATAATTACATTATTTTTAGTGGTGTATATGTAATTATGGACGGAGAACATGACGAATTTTAAATATCAAGCTAACCGATCTGTTTCTGTTAGATGGTTGATTATATGGAGAAAAAAAATGAAATTTGTTACTATGGTAAAGCATTGATGAAAATAAAACAAGCAAAATTAAATGTTTTGCTGAATAGAAGAAAATTGTTGGAAGTGACATTTCAACAAACACATAGCAACCAAGTAACCCAGAGCTTGAGTCCTTGGGCTTCCATCCGTAAAGGTTGGTTCTTCCACTCGCCCACTTGCAACGAGGAAGTTGACAATGAATGAATAAAATATTGAAATAATGAATGAACTAATATTGAACATATTATAATCATAAGATGTTGGTTTCCATGAATGAGTTTCCGAGGTACAGATAAATGTCTGATGTCTGAAGAACAGACAGATAAAATATATGATTAAAATAATCACGCTTCTTAAATTCAATAATTTATTATCAAGTTGTTAAGATTTAGACTGCACGCTTTGGCAAAACTAAGAATTATGAAAGTTATTTCAAATATTTCACAGTAAATTATGGTGTGCAATTATTTCGGACAAACTGTAATATTTTAAAACCTGGTCTTTCTAATCAAGGTAAGTCCATCAAACAAAAAAATAGCTTTGATATGTTTTCATTAAACGAAAAATTAAGGATTACTAGAAAAGCCATATTACTCCGTTACTATAAGTGAAGCTAACATGATGCAACCATCCCTATTTCTTGTTATTTCTGTCTGACGTCATGGTTATGTCATACCTTGTTCCTTCAAATAAAAAAGAGACACTTTCAACCAAGAGGTTTTATGATCGCATCTTGTTAGGTATTCACACTCGTTATTTTGAATTGACCCCTGAGAAAAACATACCACATAAATAGTGTTTGCATCAGTGTTAACTTGGTCAGGAAGCTTAGAATGTCGCCGTAACTTTGTTCGGTCTTCATTCAACTAACAATGAAACAATAATATTATCATTATCAATCAAAAATTTCTGCTATCAATCATTGTTTTCCAAAGACGATACAATTAGTGACATTCCCTTATTCTGTTATTCCCTTATTTTTGTGCATAGTCAAGACATGAATTAGACATCATAATCGCCATAACGGGTTTAATGACCATTTTAACAGATTCTGATGGCTGACTTTTAAACTACCCTTGCTTTGTTGAATATTTTTCTATTACGTCCTTCCTTAGTACTTCACTCCAAGACTTCCATGGCCCTTTCCCAAACATCAACTTCCATTCTTTCTATGACCAAACCATTGCAGCCTCCTATGTTTATATACGTTCTCTTTAACCGCTTTCTGTTTCTCAATAATAACTTCTTCGTCACTCTAACTAACCTCACACATCCACCTAATCATTCTAGCATTTCTTTCTAACCTTTCCATGTCTTGCTTTACTTGACCAAGTCTCACTGTCTTAGCACAGCAGCCTGAAAGACCTTCCCTTTATATACTAAGGCTCTGCTGGCTAACAAAGGCAGTAATTACCTAAACTTACTCCCACCGCTTTAAATCTTAGCTGCAACATTATCTTCTACACCACCCCTAGCTTCAACAATACCACCATGGTAACATAATTTTTCAACAATATTTAATGACTGTCCACCACAATTCACTACTATAGATTCTCTTACTGTCGCAAACTCCTTTTCTGCAAACTGCAAGGATATGTTCCTTCTACTCTGTTCATTATACCTACATCACATTGGCAAATATGTTACTGGCAAATTAACAGTCCATACCGTTAAAATTGGAGAGTTTTCCACAGCTTTTGCAAGCATGCATATATCTGTTGTTAGTGATTTAAGTTTATTGAATTTCAACATTTTTGTAAGATCAATATCTAAAAGAACAAAATGAATTGAAAGTTATAAAACTAGATTAGAAACTGACTTCAGGTTTATCCTTATGACTTGTATTGTATATAGGCTTTTTATTGTATAAAAGTGTTAAATTGATAATTTAAATTGACCAAACAAATTTGATCGTATATTTCATATTTGTCATGAAATTGTCATTTGTCAATCTTTTCACCACCAATTTTGAGATTTCAAACTTTTTAAAAAACTTTTTTTGCTCATCTTTCCAACCATTCTCTTCAAACTTTTTCTTTTGAATTTCAGCAGACTCTATTTTTGCAATACGTTTTGCAGAATAAATATAAGCAAAGGGAGCCAGTCTGTTTCTGAGTTGTTTATCTCAGTGTTAAAAACATTCCGGGTAAAAACTTTTTACTGGTTCTTTTCTATTTTTGTGTTGAACTCCCCATCTCACAAAGGGTGACGAAAAATAAAATCACGGAATAGTGAAAGGAAGTAGTACCTTGTTGTAGAGCTCAAAAAGCTGATCAAAAAATTGTATGGGATCGCAGGTTGACAATGAACCGTTACGGAGATATAGTGGTTCAAAGATGTTACTAATGTCATTTGAGAGACTTTACCATTAAGCTGTCCAAACCTTTTTTGCCACCCGATGGCCAATATCACGAACCCCAATTAATGTCAGTTATTTCTTTTGGTTCTCGAGATATTTGCCCTGAAATTTCACATCCGATAAGGTTGCACTTCTACTATCATACTAATTGCTTTTATAACCACAAATCAGTTCTTTCTATTTCTGGTTCATTTTTGTGGCAGCGTTCTGATTGAAATTAGGAACACATTGGTTCAAACATGTTTAGACATAACTTACATCCTTGTTCATTTTGGTCAATTTCATTTCGAAGAAATCTGTCATGCCTAAGGTTAGCATCACCAAAATAAAACTCAAGCTAAAATAAATTTAAACAAAATACAGTTATGAGCAAGAACTTTAATCTTCCAGGCATTTCATAAATTTAAACTAAAGTGACAAACTTGATTTTGTATCAAATTCAATATCCTCTTGGTCCTCTTTCTTGGTGGTTTACATAAATTTTTTTCTGTAGCGGTGGGATCTTTACTGGCAGTTTCATTTTTATCTAATTCGTCCATTCTAAGAAAATTAAACAGATTTCAGCAAAAGACGACTAGCAAATGTTTGCATGGTCTTTAAGACACCATTTTAACAATATCAAAATTAATTTGACAAGATCTAGGAGGATGAATGAGGAGACACAACTTCTGAAATTATTAAGAAATTATTAAGTCATGGCCATTAAGTGACATAATACAAACATACTTTTTAAATCTTCACAGTATTAACAGAAATCGTGAGAAAAAACGCATAATTTCTGCTTTGTCATTGGTTATCAAGTTTTATAATTTCTTTTGCTGTATCGACTACACATTGCCTGATTATTACAACAATAGGCTCACAAAATCTCTTTTGTTATAAGACACATAATTAGTTAATTTAAATTTGGCTAGTGATTAGTACCACTAACATACGAACATTTTCCAACTTTTAAATGGACTTTTCTTCGCCTCCCCTGGTGTTTTATGTTTTACAACGTTCCGGAAAGTAAAGAACAATTATTGTGTTTATTTTAGTGAAAGAATCAGGATTTATTTCTTTGTCAACAAGGTGTATAAGATGAAGTGAATAAAATATTCTCAGAAATGCTACAAATCCAATGAAATGCATAACACGGTTATATTTCTTTTGAATTCACGAACAATAGAAATTTGAATAGAACACAAGAAAGTAGTTATGAGTTGTGTCTCTTCATCCTCCTACAGTACAGTCCGAAAGAAACTTTACGTTTCCACATAAGATAATTAGTTTTTGCGAAGAGTTGCCACTTTTAGAAGTTAAAGGGTTTTTTGTCTCAAGATATTTTAGCATCTGGCAAAGACACCAATCTGCGAGCATTGCTGAACTTTTTCTGATCACGAAAAAGAATCTCAAAAGCTTATACTTTAAAGCAAATTAATTATCTTTTACATTTTGTTGTTTTGAAGTCACTACTGCATGACAGAAATGCAATGTGACCATTCGTAAACAAGACTGCTATGAATAATGATGGGAAAACTTCAACATCAGATGTGTAAAAAAATATATTCAACAAACTTCAACATCAGATGTGTAAAAAAATATATTCAACTTTAATTTATTTGTGTTTTAGAGTGTTCTGAAAGTCAAATTTTAACTAGAAAGGAAAGTAGTAAGCACAAAGTTTTGTTAATAAAAAGAATGATAAACATCGAAAATCAAGGTGGCAGCTAAAATTCAGTTGGGAGGGGTGGGGGGATTTTTAATCAATTATGTGGGTCTTTTGACTTTGCTGTTAACTATCTTTATCTTTCATATCGCTAACTTTCTGTGTTTAGAGGCCAGAGGAGATGTTACTGATAATTTCACAGGGAAACTTTCAATTTTTGCAAAGTCATCATTTTTTATTATCTCATATCCTCCATATTTGTTTATATTTTCCATATTACCCCAAATATGCCACGGATTTGTGCCACACACTGAAGGGGGTGGCGGGCCACTGACTGAGTTAACACCAAACGTCACTAAGTAAGAGATTTAAAAAAATTGATAGCTATTTATGGATAAAAAAAAAAAAAATCTTTTAATCAAAAAGTGCCACATGATAAACAACAGATAAACAAACCCATGTGTAACGCCTAAACAACGTTAAGTATGTGGCACATAAAGGAGGGTTTCGATGTCTCTCCCCGCCCTCCTCTCTCTGGTCTTTTTTCCCCCACCGCACTGCGCATTTGTATACGCAAGTAGACACCGTAGCAAAAGGGCATTTCCTCGCTAAGTTGTCGATGTACTAAGTTGCCGATGCACTCAAAAGACAACATTACTAAAGCTGTTCAGTAACGGAAATATTATATTTAATTTTTTCATCGTATATTTCTTTGTCATTTGTACTTATACTGCTTTACTACTTGCTATTTCGAACATGCCTCTCTCTAAATCTGAACTTAGTAAATTTAAGCAATTAATAAATATGTGTATAGACTTTCAACGTGAAGCTGAAGAACTGAAAAGAACTGAACGATAAACCGGATGAAATGAACTCTAAAATTGATACACTTAGTGATCTGGCAATATCGAAAAACACTAGCAACTTACTTCTCTCCTGAATTAGATCTCTGGAAAAATGCTGCGGACAGTCAGAACGGTACTCACGTAGAGAATGTCTCGAGATCCATGGAGGCCTGTCATAGAATCGGTAAGGAAGGTAGGATGATTATTAAACTGTCAAAAAGAAAACTTGCTCGTTCAGTCCTGGCTAATAAGAGTAAATTGAAATCTCTGGATACCTCGACATTTGGATTTTCGGAATCTCCCAAAATTTATGTTAATGAAAGCTTATGTGGTATATACAGAGGCATTTGGTCAATATGTAAGAAACTGTTTAAAAATAAACATCTTTTGCTTTCTGGACCTCTAATGGGACGGTCAAAATTAAAATTAACGAAGATGATAAACCGATATCAATATTATACGATCAAGATCTCGAAGTGTCGTTTCCGCACATTAACATTGATGATTTGCCAAATTAAGGAGCGTCATTTTATTTCGCGCCTTTGACAAGCGAGACATATGGAAAAGATGATGTTTTGGCAAAAATTTGATCAGATACAATGCGCTTTGTTCTTGGAATCACATCCAGTCCCTACTACCTACTAACCTAACTAATTTCCACAACTTTAAAAGTAACCTAAAAAAATGCCTCTTAGCTTCTTACTAATTCCACTCCCACTATCCTGATCTACTGTTTGCCCTGTGTTTTGTGTCGTCTGGTGCATCCTGTTCCTTGTCCACCTGTATTTGTCCCAAGGGATGGCCATTGCGTTTGTCTTAGTTTTTGCTAGTAGCAATGGTCTCCCTCCTTTAGCATATATATATTTTATTTTATTTTATTTTTTTCTCTGAAACTTGTAATTTTTCTGATCTGATTAAATGTATATATTATGCTCTATTGGTAAAATAAATTGATTGATTGATTGATTGATTATCTTACATCATCTTGCCATTGTGCAAAACCTTATATTGAAGTATTTCTACAATCCCCTAACCACCCCACATCCTCTCAAACAACTACTCACCTCCACTTAACGATGATACCACCGCAGCTCCTGGAAAATCAAAGGTTAAGTGATTGGATTGGTTTGTTGCTGGCAAAACACATGAATGGCAATCTTTTGGTTTTATGTGATAAAATCACGAATACTGCATAAATGACCGATTGCGCGCGGAACCGAACTAGGAACCCATTATGCATTAGGGGGAAACAAGCGACTCGTGGTGAACAGTGCAGGAAAGTCTGTTTTAACTTTACGTATTTGACAATGCCTAAAAGTTGCTGTGTTCCTGGTTGTAGCACAAATAAAGCTAAAAATTCAGATTTAAGATTTTATTGTTTTCCAGCTAAAGAAGAACTGAGAAAAAAATGGATAAATGCTATCCATCGTGCTGAAGTAGATGATTCTACTGGTCGAGTCAACCACAACAAAAATTGGTCCCCCAAATCGAAATCAACCTATGTTTGCTCATTGCATTTCATATCAGGTATATATAAAAAGAAAATTTTCAACTATTTTTTATGCCGGCTATTTAATTATTTTCATAATTATTCTGGTATGTTTTAACTTTTTTATTAGGAAAGAAAGAGTGCTTTGAAAAGCACCCAGATGCAGTACCTTCGAAATTTCTCCTTAAGAGTCAGTTATCAAGTAAAAGTAAGTCACCTGGTCATAGCACAAGTCTTTCTCAAAAGATAGAAAGATGTCAAAGGAGAGTTAAGAGGGAATATGGTATGTTTTGAAATTTAACATAATTTGTATTTGTATTTGTATTTATATACCCCCTCAATCAAAAATATATTATTAATATAAACTGTTGTGGCATAGATCAGATGATAAACCTTCCTTTTTAGCAAAAAGGCACCTGTTAGTTCAAAACCAACAACCATCAGTACAGCAAGAATTACCAGCTGATTTATACGATTTTAAAGAAGGAGTTGATTATATATTATGTTGATAATGATTTGGAATTGAAAGTATCAGAGTTTATTTCATTTAAGATGAATGCTTTGAGAGGCTAGAAAGGCGAAATAAAGGCAAAAGGCACCACTAAAAGTTTGTAAGATGCTCACTGGTTTAGTATATAAAGTTTTAGAGAAAACTTTGATCCATATGTGTGAAGGTTCTTTTGTAAGTGGATGAGCAACAATTTTGATGGAATTTTGTATATTGTTCACAGGTAACCATCCAGGTTGAATTTCATCAGACGTATCACACCATATATACCGCGTATAGGCCCACCCGCGTATTAAAACACCCTTGGACTACTACTTTATTATGTATTTATTATATATATATATATATATATATATTATGGCCGTGTCATTGTGTCTGTCTAAGAAGTGTCTTACAAATTTGTTCAACCGACAGACAGATTCGAGATATCGAAAGTTTTTGCCGAAAGAAGTGCGTGTAATGACCAAGGGGCCGGAAGAATTTATTCGAAAAGTTCGAGAAATCGAGTTTTCAAGATTCTCTCGTATCCAAGATAAGGTACGGACTGATGGTTTATATGAGCATATAGACAAAGTAGAATAATAATATTAATGAAATGAATCATTCACCCTGAATTTCAATTTGACACCAATTTGTCATTTTGATGCGTTGTATTGTTTCACGTTAATTATTTGATTATTATTGATGATTATCTTCGTTTATTAGTGTTATTATCGTAACGTTTATTACTTTGAAATATATTAATTTCTCTTCGCTGTAAATTACTTGATTATATATTTTACTTAATTGGAGTTCGTTTTGGGACAATTTGTGATAATTTTCATCAAAATGTTCCATGAAAACGAAGTGAAGTGAAGTTTGGGAAAATATCACCGTTTAAAATAATTCGGGAAAAAGGTGTATTCAATTTAAACGTGACGCCTATAAACAATCAGAGGTCACTTCAATGGAACGTGCATACATACAATGCAGACATCTCTAAAGCAGACATCCTTTAAAGCAGACACTTCTCTGGTCATTCGAAAATTTTGAATGCCAAGACGGACAGTTTCATTTTCTTTTTTTATTATTTTAAAATACAGATTCGCACGCATTTGGTGCCTCTATGAATCGCTCATAGGGTATGTGGTCGAAACTGTGAGGATAATGAAATTTGCACAAAAAAATGCTCCTTCCAACCCTTTATTTCGTGATCTTGCTATTTTAAAGTTGCTTGACACAAGGTTAAATCTTGTCTCTTTGTCTATAAATCTATCAATAAACTACAACCCACAAATTTTCATGACTGGTTTCAGCTCTGCTGTAATTCTCACAAATATATGACCAGAAATTCCAAAACAGGATCATTAAAAGTATTTCACTTCAATACTCATTGTTATGGTAGATGCTCTTTAATTAACTTATGTATTAAACAATGGAACTATCTCCAAAAAGTTCTTGATCTTCAGTTTTCAGAGATGCCATATAATAAGCTTAAGCAATCCCTTAGTACGTACATAATTCGGATGTAATCCAATAATTAATAGTAAGGGTTTCATTACTTTACCTGTCCATCATTTGATTCTCTTGATCTCTCTCCCTCTGTCTCTGTTTTTCTTTTCTTTTTTCTTTTCTCTCTCTTTTCTTTAACTTTTCTTTCAGGTGACTACCCTTGTTTTGGCTATCCCGTATGGTAGTCACCTTCTGCAAGACATTTCATATATTTTACTTCTATTTATGTTGTTATGTAAAACTTGTGCTGAGAGGGTTATAACCGTGGGGGACTATAACCGGGATTTACGGTATGTAAAAGAAACAGCAAATTTCAAATAATGCTCCATATTCTGGCACTCATGTATACTGAAACCATATTTTTTAGATGATATTGATTTGTCATTTTAAAGAAATGGTGAAAGGACGTCTTGTGAAAAAACGTAAATTTTAATTTTATCAATTCGTCTTGTTCTTCGCCAATTTTGGCCAATTAAAGAAAGGATTTTCTTAGAAACTACGTCTTCTTTTGCAACTTTTACAGAGCATAAAGACAAGGTAACTGATCAAAGAATTGCCAAAGATAAAGCTATTGAAGCACTTCAGAAAAGGTCTTGAGAAGAACGTTCCCCGAAAACATTTTGAAGTACGACAAAATACTCATATGAATAGATGTTTTTTTGCAGACTTTGCTGGTATTGATTATAGAGTTTTTGAGAAAATTGATTAGAGTTGTTTTCCACATCTTTATTCTTTAACAACCCTTGTGTTTAGAAATTGATGTTGCAGATAAACCAATTTTTAAGGAACTGGTATCAACAGTATTTTGTTTCGTTTTTGACTGAATTACCTTTCTTTTGCAATGAAGAAAATGATCTCATCAATACTTATATATTTGATCTTAGGTTTTTCGATCGGAAATTGAAAGTAATGTAAGTGGCGAAGTAGATTTTGGTCTATCTCATTCAAATGTTGCAATACGCACTGTTGGCTTTAAAAATGTAGAGATTAGAGAACAAAAGAAACAGACGCAAACCCACTCTTTAATGATACAGTATTTAGGTGGTCTAGATGTGGTTTATGAGAAAACAGATAAGAAAAGACGACGTTATGTTAAATGTCCAGAGTGCAATTTGTTTATAACAGATAAATTGAAAAGACACCTTGTTGAGGTACATAGAATGGATGAAAGTGTTGCAGGTGAGAAGCAAAGCAGGTTGCGCGTATTTTTCTTGTGGTGTCGTTTGCCAAAACATGGAAGCCCTTTACCTCTTTTTTGCAAAGATTGCAATGAGTGGCATTTACGCCTCGACAAGCATTTTGAAGAATGCCAAAGTTCACTGTGATCTGAATTCAGTGGCTCGTGTACAAGTGATGAAAGAGGCAAGGAATGAAACAAGGCAACATTTCTGCAAATGAAAAATATGCATGATACTACTCTATTTGCATGTCTTTTTACCCTGGTCTACATTGGCCATCAATTTGATCTTTTAAACATTGCATTATAAAATACCTTAGTTCACTCAAATTTCGCGTGAGTTTAATTTTCGGACATCTTTTTTCGCGCACTCAGTAAAATCCGAATTTCGCGCATTATTAATCTTCGCGCACTTTAAAGCTGAAGACAGATTTTTTCACAATCTTAAGGTTGGCTCTGGGGGAAAATAATGTTATGTTACCTAAAATAACTGAGAAAACTCCATCAGAGAACTGACATCTGTCGTTTTTCTGCCTGGATTCTCCCAGTTTTTTCTTTTTACAACAATGGGAAAGAGAAAATCAGATTTCAAAATGCTTTTATTACTCTTCATTTAAATATTAAAAAAACCCAGGTTAATTTGGATGCTAGATGTTTTCGCTCGCATTTAAACTTCGCCCACCTTTGTGCGTGAATAATACGTATTTTTGCGCAATCTAAACATTCGTGCAGCGCTTCTGCGGAGAGAAATGATTCGCACGCAATTTGAGTGATCTAAGGTAAGCGATTTTCTAGTGAAACAAGTTTTCTCAAATTTGTGTGACTGACTCTCAATCTTCTACAAGTTCCCGTATCATTTGAAACAGCTAGGACCTATAGTTATTATTTTCAGAAAATTGCTTGTATATTTAAGACTATATATAAACTTAAAAATGGGAAAATGTTTTCTCCATAATATGAACACAAGTACCTCAGGGAGCAGTGTCAAATGTTGTAGTTATTTATTTGTTCTTATACCGATATGTTTTGCATGTACTCATATATGAACATAACACAACCAAATTTAGTTTTTACACGCTTCAGTTCTGTATAACACATCCAAAGTCTGCATAACCCAACCCAATCGCGTTTAATCCAATCAAATTTAGATTCAAACGCTTCGGTTCTGTATAACATCTTATGTCTGCATAACCCAACCAAATCGCGTTTAATCCAATCAAATTTAGATTCACATTGTTCATTTCTGTATAACACATCCAAAGTCTGCATAACCCAACCAAATCGCGTTTAATCCAATCAAATTTAGATTTAAACGCTTCGGTTCTCTATAACACATCCAAAGTCTGCATAACCCAACCGAATCGCGTTTAATCCAATCAAATTTAGATCCAAACGCTTTGGTTCTCTATAACACATCCTATGTCTGCATAACTCAACCCAATCGCGGTTACCCCAACCGAACTTCGTTTCGCATGGTTCATTTCTGTATAAGGAATTTACTTGTGAGCAAAATTAGTGGGACTGCTCTTATCAGGCGCATGAGCAATTTCGCCTCAATTATTCCAATAATAAGTTATATTACATGACCAACCACATAAGTTGAAAGGAACTAAATTTGGCAACAATTGTTTCTTCTCAGTTTTATTTCTCTCCACAAAGAACCGACAGACGTTAACAAATGCAACAAACAAAGTCATTTAAACAGTCCCACGAATGGCGGTATTTAGTTTACAGTTGTACGACTTCTGCTTTTTATTGTTCCAAATATGTATCATGTATTGTACATAAAACATAAATTTAGTTTGTGACATATGGCGAGCCGATCCTTTTATACACCGCAAGAAGCTATTAAATTGTTCACAAATAGACGAATTTACACCTTCCAAGCCAGGCATAAGCTGTGATTTATATACGTCACTGCATTTGTGATTGTAACTATGGAATATGTCGTGAAAAAAGGCGGTGTCTTTAACGTATCCACTTTCTCGATTTAGTAAGTATGCCTGGAGCATTTTCCAGGTGGCAGTACAATGAATAAGCTGGGTCTTTTCTTCCTTCTTGTCCATCAATTATATGAAACCCGTAGCAATGGCCATGTAACGGACAAAACCATAAAAAAAAAATGAAACTGGAAGCTTTATTAGTTACAATTGGGTAGTGTTTTCTGCATTGGCTACCATCGTCATCTCTCCCATCAATTGGAAACATTCTTGGTTGCCTGACTTGACAACCATCTGTACGAAAATAATAGGCGCGAGCAAGTTTTGGTGGATTGTAGGTTCCTTCAATAGCGACAGCTGGACTTGGTTGAACTAGCGATCTACTGTACTCATGTATTTTATTCAGTAAATATCGCAGCAACTTTAAGCAATCTTCATCTACATTTAAATAGTCCTCTGTATAAGATGACTTAATGAAATGACACAACACAGGAGAACGTTTATGCAACTTTGCAATCATGGGTGTTATGTTTACAAATCGGCCTTCCTCTGCAGCTAAACTTGATTGCTCTAGTTCTGGTATTATGTCTAAAGGAACCAGGGAGCAAATTGCTGCATCAAAAGATAAATACCGGAACAATTCATTAACTGCTTTAGCAAGATGACCAGGAAGCAAATCATAATGGTAATTAAATCGTAAAAATAGAGGCTTTACTTCTTCTGGCAATACTGAAAGCAGCATTAGATCTTTTGACTCTTTTTTCCAGAAAAGGAAGTATATCTTTAGCGCTTACTTTCCCACAGTTAAAGTCACAGATGTATTTTAGATGATTCCGAGCATCGCGACATTTTCGAGACAATTCAGTATTGTTGCTCGGAGATGTTATAAAGCACCGATCAAGTCGCCGTGTTGTTATATCTTCAACACGCTCAGCTGCACGATCAACGCGGTCAATTTTGATGAGTGTCTTTCTGGGTCCAATTTTAGTACCATCACAAGCTAAAATTGGTGGAGATGTCCCACATGCAAAGCATTGTTGTCGAAAATCAATGACCTGATGTGACGCCCAAGAAAACCACCAATTACGGAAGGATTTAGGAACCATAAATTTTTCAGATGACCAACCGTAAATGAAGTTTAATCCCTGGCAAAATGCACTAAAATTGGAACAAGATGTTGTGACAAGTTGTATGTAATACCAGCCTAATTCGCTTCCAGCGCAAATTGATTTGTAGCGAAAAATATCATCTTCTTTTCCATTCCAAATTACGCAACATGAACCATTAAAGCAAACTAATTTGTGAATTAAGGAAGGGATTATTCCATGCAGTGAAAAGACTTTTCTTTCAACATCGGCGATAAACGCAAAGTTTCCATTTTCATTACGTGGCTAAGGAAGCTAAATTTTGGAAAAACAAAATAGTATACGATTTTAAATTTTCCAAAGATAGCTGAAAGAGAAATTCACACTCTTCTTTTTCAACTGTTGGGTAATATCTTTCAAAAGTGGCAGTGTTTCCAAAGAACTGTTTCCGTTCATTTGCATTATATTTCAAGTGATCTGAGGACTCGTCACTGTCAACATCATATGCATAGTCAGTTGAGAAACACCATCGTCCAGTTGCTGGATGAAACACTTTTTGCCACTGAAATATAGGGGTAAAATTTATAGAATTCTTTAATACTTTAAAATCATCTACCACAACTCATAAAAGAATACCTGTGATTCGCTTAGTCCGAATTCGTTTGTTTCTTCTAATGGGTCTTCGTCAATGGTTTGCGAATAATCCCGTTGCTGGTCACTCTCAAACTCATCGTCAAACTAAATAAGATCGTAACTAAGTCAAAGATGCATTTCGACTTCTGATACAAGCTAAAGGCATTGAAACTATTTTAAGAAATTAAAAATTGTATACTCAGGTTTGGTATTCCATCGTTGATGTCTTTGGTGAATTCTTGTACGTGCTGTTTACAAACTACCAAATGATTACATATGTTATCATTTTGATCTAACCATCTAGAAAAATGACAAAACAACAGCTACATCATCTGCAGATGAATTTATTGATAGAAAGTGAATAAGCATACCGTCCAAATTTTAATTTACGCCCATACTGATGCTGATACGCCCATACTGATGCTGACACACGGGCAACTGACAGGTGATATAAATATTATCAGAAGCTTCTGTTTTGAACGCATGTACAAATTCAAAATCATTATCACTTGTGATGACAGCATATTTCTGCAGAGATTTGTCCATACATGGTAGTCTCAACATGGGTCCAGATGTCATGTAACTTGCGTGAATGACTTTTTGTAAGAAGGTGCTTTCCGTGGAAACATCAGGTATGGAGTAGTATTGATGATCATTTGTAGCATGGAATTGAGCTGCATTCGTGTCGTACTGAATAATATCGCAGAGAAGAGGAAGGATTAATAAATTAAGAAGAAACCTAGTAAACGTAGTCAGTAACTAATGCTGGGAAAAATTTCCATAACCATACTAAAGCAATGATTTCTTTCATTAAACGGCAGTGGCAGCAAGTGATATCACCACTAACGTTATCTTGTTTTTGTGTTTTGATGACACGAAAAATTGAACAAGAACAAAGCCAAGTAGTTTCGTCCATTTCAGTTTTTCGTTGGGAATGAATATATCGATCTTGCTATAACAACATTTAAACAATTATAACAACTTTATCAAACTAGAGAATTATTTACAAAAAATTGTAAAAGTGGCAATAACGTATGTCAGACAAGTCAAGAAGCACTTGAAAGAGGCCATTTTCATCATTATATCCATTTAAGACCATAACATCTTCATTTTCTGAATGCACTCTCCACCCAATAAACCCGTTTATGGTGACTTGTTCTCGGAACTTTTGATAAAGAGATACTTCAACATTGTCTCCTATATATTGATTAACATTACAATGCTAATGATTTTGTTGCTGGTCATTGTTTTGCATGCCCTAAACTATAAAGAAATTAGCAAACCTAGTTTCAAGTTCTCGTATTCTTCACAAGACATCCCCACTGCATCCAGTAAGAGATCCAGAGGGGTTTTTGTCAATGCACATGTCACCTTTCTCTTCTTTCTTCTTGGAATTGATGAAGCAGTAAAGGAGTATCGATCATTCAAAAAATGCAACATAATACTGCGTCGGTGTCAACGCATTTGTCAGATTCTGAATGAAATGACTGCATCAAAATTAAATTCCTAGGAGATTTTCCATGTGGCTTGAAATATTCATACCTTTTGATTCCATGTGACATTTGAGTCAATCAGTGATGGTAATTTGGTAAGGCCGATAATATCAAAAATTGCTCTGGTTGCGTTAGAATACGGTTTTCAACATTGTATCTCTCTACAATCAGACTCAAACAATCATCAGCAACACTTCCATTCAAAATAAATTGCATTAGATATTGTTTCCAGGTCGATGCCTCTCCCAAACCCTCAACCTTGATATAGCTATAATTGAATTGTACATAATTTAATATCCATTTGGGGATTTGAGAATTCGACGCCTTTCCCGAACAAATCTTCGGTCACAATTTTTGAAATAATTATTTTTATTCTAGTTTTACCTTGATGATTTACATTTCGTTGATGGGTTATTTCTTTCTGTTATTAAAACAAAACCGATACAGCTTTCTGCAAACACTTGCTTAAATTTACCAAAAGCTATAGGGAATTGGTTGCAAAATGAAGATGCATTCTTAAAAAGTAACTTTTGATATACTTCTGCATGACGATCACCACGCTTCCCTGAAAAAAATGAAGTTAAGTTTTTCTAATCCTATATAAAATAGTTCAACTGCACTATAAAAAGATCTTTGATGACCATAAAGTAGATCAAAATCCAAAAATTATAAATGAAAATAAAGGATCGATACTCTGAGCATCCTTGTTAATTAAATTCCTATGTGTCAATTTAGCTTTTATGTCCCAGTTGTTGTAAACATCCATGAAAAAAGACATCTTCTACAAGCCATTCATCATCAATACAGCGAAGAATTAATTCTTTTCCATGCGTCCTCATAAAACCTTTATACGAACCACTTTCAAGGATCCTAAGTAATATTAAAATTCTTTAATTCGTTAATCACATTTCAGACCAAAGTTGCATAAGTTGAATGTATAGTTGATCTATGAGGTTTACGATTGTTCTCTTGTTCTATGTCATTCCGTAACTTTTATTTGTAAATGTTGTAGTCTCTTAAAAACAATAAAAACAGTTGCAGTTGTAGAACAGAAATACAAAAAATGAAGACAGAAGACGGAGTAGAAATAGGTGAACCACCACCTCCACAGCCATCAACTAATCCAAGTATTGCGATCGGAAATGAAGATAACCCAGAACCAGAACGTTATTACTGGGCCGAAGTTAAAGGTAGCGACTTTATCGAAATGATAAACGAAAGTTATGAAAAAATCGTTTATTGGCGACGAAACCTATTTAACCTACCAAGTGGAGGTGCCGGTAAAGATTTTATCAGAGAAGTGACAAGATTACTGAATGCTTGGACGGAGAAGAGCCCTCTCCGAACTATTTCAATGAAGGCAGTACATATCATGCCTGCTCTGCTCCTCCAGAAACCAAGCAAAAATTCAAAGGCGAAAGACCATACAAGAGCATTGGAAAGAAGATTGAAGCTGTGGCACCAAGGTAACATTGCCGAGCTGGTTGATGAAACAGAAACCATACAGTCAAGGTTATCGAGACCAACTGAGAGAAGAAACATCGAAACTATCTCAAAAATGTTTAAAGATAAAATGCAGAAAGGCGATGTTAACGGTGCAATCAAAATCCTAACAAATAATATGAGTGGTGGAATACTACCTGACGAATAAATGACGAAACAATTGGATTGTTAAGAGAAAAACATCCCGATGCGAGAGAAGCCGACGAAAACAACAAACTTGAAGGTCCTTGTGAAAGAATAAATCCGGTAGTGTACGAAGCAATTGACGAATCACTGGTTATTAAGCCATTGAAACTAAGGGTGGTTCTGGACCGTCTGGTCAAGACTCTGATGGGTGGAGAAAAATCTTAACATCGAGAATGTATGGTGACTGTGGAAGAGATCTTAGGCTTGCGATAGCAAATATAACCAAAAGCTTATGCACAGAGAGTGTAGACGACAAATCCCTCGAAGGGTTTCTGGCGTGTAGACTTGTCCCACTAGACAAACAACCCGGTGTTCGACCTATCGGCGTTGGTGAAGTCTTACGCAGAATCTGTGGGAAAACCGTTATCTCAGTGATTAAGAAGGATATAATCACATCAAGTAGCAGAGTTCAAATGTGTGCCGGGCTAAAAGCAGGCGGAGAAGCTGCAATTCACGCAATGAGGAGGGTTTTCGAAACTGAAGAAGCAGAGGCAGTACTCTTGATAGATGCAGCAAACGCGTTCAACAACATAAATCGTCAAGCTTTTCTGCACAACGTAAAAATGATATGCCCAGTATTCGCAAATTATGTCATCAATTGCTACCGAACACCTGCTAGGCTGTTTGTCATCAGAGGAATCGAGTTGAGTTCAAAAGAAGGAACTACACAAGGTGATCCAATCGGCATGGCAGTGTATGCGACAGGAACAACGCCTCTCCTTGACGAATTGATATCAGCCATTGCAGATCATGACGAGATGGCTGCATTTGCGGATGATATAACAGCTACGGGGAAATGTGAGTCACTACGAGAATGGTGGGATAGCATTACAACTATAGGTCCCCATTTCGGATACTATCCTCAACCCAAAAAATCATGGTTGATTGTTAAAGAACATCATTTAGCGAAAGCCACAGAAGTCTTTCAAGATACAGACATAAAAATAACAACTGAAGGTGAACGACATCTTGGTGCTGCGATTGGAAGTCAAGAATACCAAGAAAAATATTGCAAAAGCTTGGTGGAAAAATGGTCGGAAGGGTTGTCCCTTCTTTCTAGAATAGCAGTGACACAACCACAAGCTGCTTACTATGTTATGTCAGTGGTTATCAACATAAATTTTCCTACTTCATCAGGACAATAACTGGTTTTGAGAGGTACCTCCAACCGATTGAAGAAATCATTCGGCATCAGTTCATACCAGCAATCACGGGAGGTAAAACCATCAACAACAACGAGCGTGATCTGTTAGCATTGCCTCCACGTTCGGGAGGCCTTGGGCTCAAAAATCTATGCGAAATTGCCCCAATTGAGCACGACAACTCTAAAGCTGTGACACGGCAGTTACAAAACAAGATACTAGGAATGAATGATGAAGAAATTAGGAAAAGTGCAGCTACTATCAAAAACGAAAGACGACAAAAAAATAAAGAAAAGTTGGAAGAAATTAGAACGGACATGAGTGACGATCAGAAGAGAACGAACGAAGCCAACTCAATGGTCGGAGCGTCAAATTGGCTAACAAACTTGCCAATTAAAGATTTGGGTTACGAACTCAACAAAGAGCAATTTCAAGACTCCATACGCATCAGATACAACTGGTCACTACCTCGACTACCTACGATTTGACATCACACATGCGCTGTCATGCAAGAAAGGAGGCTTCGTTACATTAAGGCATAACGAGATCCGTGATCTGACATCCGTTATGCTAGACGAAGTATGCCCGAATGTTCGAAAAGAACCAAGAATGTTGGAAATGGACGGTGTTTTGATTTCAGAAATGATAGCAGAGAAGAGAGGCGAAACAGAACAGAGAGTTACGGACTTTATAAGAACAAAACTCTCGTACAGTCTTTTAAGATCAACATTGTTGTGTGTTAGAGGTTCACGATCGCTTAGAATCGAACACAACCTAAATGACATTCGCCTAGCCAACGCGATTTCAAAGGTTAGAAGCACCGATTAAAGATAATGTTTAAATAAGAGTTTATCTGAACTGTGAAAAGAAAAGCTGTTTATATATCTAATGGAATGGAAAGGAAAAAAAAAAAAAATTTGAAATAGTTACATCATTTTTATGGAAGCGAAACAGTGCCATCCTCTTCCTCATACTCCCGATTGGTTTATATACCTTCGGTTCCGTTATATTTTCAACGCATGGAGCATTCTTGCCGATAAGGTAATGGCATCCTTAGTCACGTAACATAGACATTAGAGCACGAGAAAATGTTATTGACCCACAAAAACATCGCAATCGAGCTTTCTATAATCGTATTTTAGCTTGGTTTTACAAGATTGTACCTTGTTTGTTTAAACCACTTCCTTTGCTAATAATTTTTTGAGATTCTTCCCCTTATTTTTTTAATACACCCCTGCTGAAATTCTGTTTCCCCTGTTGTGGTGGAGACGCAAGAGTCACATATATTTCGATCTAAAAATCGCCAAATTATGTAACGCATAATAATGATGTAATAAGATAGTATTTTGTTGATGTGCGTAACTTTTGAACCAGTAAATATATTCATTCTTCTATCATCATTCAACTGGAGAGGGAGTGTAGTAGAGAGAGCAGCAGCACTAGAGTCACTAGCAGTCCTTTCACTACTATACTACGTAAGAGGAGACAGAGTGCCTAATACATAATTTTGGAGATAATGCAGCCATTATGGATTCTATTGTGATTATGGTTCGCCGCTAGGGCAAGTTGCAATCCAGCTTCGCCTGACAATATAGGAAAAATTTATTAAAAAGTTCCGTTTTTCTTCCAAAAAGTCCTGACGAAGTGCAGAAAGTTCTCTCCAAAACAGTCCAGAATAAAAATAGGTGCAAGAAGAAGAAGAAAATCAACAATCAAGACATTTTCGCACCGCATGTCTTACTTCTCCTATGTTAGCATAGCCAAAAAAAACCGTGAAGTATGCCCAGCAAGTAGTAAATAAGATGTGGCGATAACAGCACGCATGAATATCAACAACTTCATTTCAGTCGTGTTTTTTGTTTTTGGATTTGTTTAAAGGTTTGATTTTCTACCCTCAATTATTAAGTGATATTTCAAATTTAAAGTATTGGGTCAAAATTACTTACTGTAAGCTTACAATATATAATGTAAAGTTTATATATGTTTTCAGTAGGATCGAAATTAGGATCGAAATTATTTCGGACCTGGAAGGAAGCAATGTCAATATTTCGTTTGATTGATTGGGAGTTTGATTGGGAGAATAGAAAGATCCTTGACAAGGAAAAAGGATGGACTGCTCGAAAAGTCAAAGAGACTATATACAGTGTCAAAAACAATTCCAGTATTAATAGTACATCGTATAATGTTCCTGCGATATGGTTTCCAGCTCTACGCAAAACAAATTATTGACATTGCTTCCTTCCAGGTCCGAAATATTGACATTGCTTCCTTCCAGGTCCGAAATAATTTCGATCCTAATTTCGATCCTACTGAAAACATATATAAACTTTACATCATTCATTTACAAACGCCCGATGATGACAGTAGTAACTGTCGAAACGTCGCAAACAAAAACAACCGGTCTATGACATGATAAACTCTAATTATATATTATGAATACTAGACTGACAAACAATATAAATATATTCAATTTGTAAGCTTACATTTTAAATGTTTTTCTATTTTTTTCATTGATCGTTTCAATTTTAATGCAGTGAAGAGAATAAATTCTGCCGACAATGTATGCCCTTTAAGATTTTTTGACACAAAAAATTTGGGAATACAAGAAACTTATACGCAAACAAGCAAACATTTCTAATAAAAGTGTTTTTACACATTTTGGAGGGTAAGAACATAAATATTATTATAAACATTACTGGTGAAAATCTTCCAAATATCTAAGTATGGTAATATAGTTTTTTGTATATTTTTTTTCTATACAAGTCAGGTTGAGACAACCCATGGTTTTCATCAGCATGCTAACTTGCCGATTAATTGATCGTTAATATTTTTTGATTGCACCCTGGCTGCATTGCAGTAGGAATTTTGTGAGTTGAGATACTAGGTGAATCAAATTTATTGAAAGAAAGAGAATAGTGGTACAGCAATGTTGGATTAGTGTCCCTTCAGTTGTTGGGGCATAAAAATAAATGTTGACAGGTTCTCTTCTGTCAATTTGTGTAGTCGTTAGGTTGTGAATCAAAGTGTATATATAATTTAGCACTCTGCACACAGAGAAACATTATAGCCTGTACTGTATACAATACACCAATAACACTTCTGGTAAAACTTATTAGAATAACTTTACAATGCCTAAAAGATGTTTTGATATCGGCAAACTGTTCCTTCAGAAAATCATGCTCTAAATGAAGACACTGCCATGCTATTGATTATGACTAATAAACAAATGTGTGAGTTTGGTTTGCTCCCTTGAAATGTATCCAATTATTTGCAGCATTTTCAGCTTACCAACTGGCACCACAAAATGATATCCTTTTTGTGGTACAAGAAATTTGACTGAAAGGTATTGTATTTTCATTTTAAATTTTAATTGAATTCAATCATTCCATGTTAGGTAGATTATAAAAATGGATATTGATGCAACACAAGTTGTTGATCTTGGATACGAAGATAATGAAGCTGATATCAAAATGGATAAAAGGAAGGTAAAATATTATACTTAAAAGGTTATTTTAATGTTCCTTCATTGTCAAATGGTTTTCAATGTTTTTCTTGGAGATATGTTGCTATAAGGCAATTGGTTAAAATTTGCACGACGCTTTAGAGAAACATAAAGTCTCACCCTTTTTTTTGTTTTAGGTTGGAACCATAAAAACCAGAAAACATAAATCTTATTCAGAGCATGAATTTCCAGTGTTTGAAGGTGGAACAGATTATTGATAACAAACTTGTTTTTTAATTTAGATTGTTTTAGTAGTGCCCCTCGATGATTTTTGATGTATTACTGCATGCGTGCCCTTTTTTAAGAAGAATAGAAGAATCTCTTATATCTTCTACTATAGTCTGGTTGTTGAAAAATCCCCACCTTACCCCAAAGATTAACTCAAATTTGAATCAGAATTGAAGGAAATTGAACATACCACTGTGTGGGGCTAGGGCTGGGCTTTCTCTCATGCAAAAATGGATTTTTCATGGTTTCTCTGTAAAAAGCTCAAAATTTTTGACCGCAAGTAAATTGGCAAACTTAAGCAAAATGTTTTTATACCATTTTAAAGTGCTCGATTATATCTTTAATTTAATTTAATTTGCTAAAATCAGATAAGTAGATCAGAAATGGCATTCATTTATGTATATAAGTGCAAATATTATTGGCATAATACTATCAATTATTTACTTAATTATTTATTATTTTTTATTAGTTCTTGTATTTTTCAGGAGAATGGAGGGCAAAAGTTATCCCGCAATTTTTTTGTTCAATCATTTTGTATCATTTGATTTAGGTTTGTTTTAAGCAAGTTATGAGGTTTTAAAGTTTTAAAAAGTTAAGTGATGATGTCGTTCTGTGCGAATAACGGGAGATGCGCAATAATCTTTTCTGTATCAAAATATTTTCTTAGAATTTTGCTTCGCCAACGCTTTCACAAACTATGTTTTCTTTTTTATTCAGTCTAATGTTGTCTAATCAGGCACTTTTATTTATAACTGGGCACATATGAAACAATTGAAACAAATCTTATTGGATGAAAAAATAATTTTTGGGCAACAAAAGGACTCCTTCTCCACACGATCTTTGTATAATTGTATTATGTAATAATGGAGACATATACTGGATGTCCAAAAGATATTTTTTTAAACACCCCCCTTCACTTTTCTGCTCATAACTTTGGATCTTCTTAAGGAAAATTAAAGTATGATATTCCAAAATTTAAGTTAGATATTGCTCTAAATGAAGATGCAGATACAAAATGAAATTTGTTTTTAAAGTTTTCACATTATCTGATCAAAGATTTAAACTTTTTTTGGGGAGACCCAGTATTTTTATTTTTCTCAAAATGTTTTATAAAAGAGAAGATATATCATTTCAGTAGTAACATATTCCTGAATGTTGAAACACTTTCCACTGAAGATAAAGAGCTTTCCCCTGAGGTAGACATACTTCACTTGCTGCATGTGCATTCATTCGGATGTATATCTTTTAAAACATTATCTTCTTCCTCTAAGCTTTGCAAAAAGTATTACTCCTTTTAGATGTGAGAACATGGTTATCAATTGCCTTCATTTTCTGATATTGAGGTCTTTATTAACTGTTGTTATAATCTTTAGGAATCAATATCATTGGTCGAGATGAACGGAGTGATGTACATATTAAAGTACAGGTTTGAAAACTAACAATACCATTAGAGTTGCTGAAATGTAAAATGCTAAAATGAAACTTGTGCAACAAGCTATGCATTATATGTGCAACATAATTTGAAGGAACCTGATCAGGGATTAATTAAGACTACAATTTGGTGCAGTAACCGCACACTATATAAAACAGTGAAAAACACCCGTAGTATTTAGGAGTTAAAATGCCTTTTTTGATGGAATAGGGCCGCTTGATGTGCCTTTTTGTGTATTACCGCACACATGCCTTGGTAGTCTTACATAAAGTCTTTCAGTAGTGTTTGAAAAATAAAAGAGCCACGGGTGCTGCAACACCACCTGTATTATCCTCTAATGAACCTTTGAGTATATAATCTGGAAGTTTAATAACTTTAATGCAGCAAAAGAATCACTCCTTGACAGAAAAAAATACATTATTTTTTATTACTGTTTTGAGTAGAATCAGTAGTAGAGAACACCAAAATCTGCAGCTTAATCTTATAACTTTTTCAGGGGTTATCGAAGAAGCATGCATGCATTGAAGTGGAAGGTGAAAGCTGCCTGATTTTTGATTTGGAAAGTCGGAACAAAACAAGAAAAGGAAAGGTAGAAAGGATAAGAGATTTTGATTGATCCACTTGCAAGAAACAAATTGCTTCATTTCTTATAATTTATGATAGGAAAAAAAAAAGAAAAAGGAACTTCTGAAATGCTGAAGGATGATAAAATACTAAATGAAAAATAGCATTAACTTAGTATTTTTAAACATTACAGATGCTGTTGAAACCATACATTCGATATGAGCTGAATGATGGTGATGAGTTGACTTTTGGAGATGTTATAACTATTTTTAATGTAACTGCAGTGGATGTACGTAATAATCATTCTGGATTATGTTTAATATTGGAACATCTGTTCCTTTTTTTGTAATTACCCATTACTTGTCAAATCTATGAAAATGATGTGTCAGCCAACATCAAAACGGAAAATTCAGATGGACTAGTCATTTAACAATAGAAATAAACCATACCATTACATATTATTCTATTGTTTTGGTAAAAAGTCCATTCTGTACGGTGGTGCACAGATATTACACTGTTTAACTGTATGCCTAATTTGAATGGGTGGCAAACCAGAATCTCCATGCAAGAGTTGCCATTAGATCATTAGATGTGTAGCTTATGTAAAAATGCCCTTTTGTAATAGGGTGGGCATAATATTAATGTTCATGGCTGTAATATGTTGGAATTTTCTCTTTCTTTGTGTAGAATCTCTCATGAATGAAATCAAGTAATAAATTTTCGATTCTTTCGATTCCATTCAAACACAATAAAAATTATATACTGGATCATGTTGTCACCTGCATGTAACAGATCTAGTGGGAATTTAAACCACAACCACTCAGTGGATATTGATTATTTAACTACATAACTCAATTAATTCTTTATTTTCGTTCACTTTTGTTTCTTTTTTATTCCATTACTTGTTTTCCTTCTCTCTTTTTTCAGGATACAGATGAAACAGATTCAATCACAGATGCTGCTTCAGAAACTGGTTCTGAATCTATGATACCACTTGAAGACAATGGAAATGCTAATGATAAAAGAAATGTAGGAACAGATAAAAATTCTATTGAAGAAGTATCTTAATTAACCTGTTTTTGTTGCCTATAATGAATCTGTTTTTAACTTTTTGCTTTTAGACTGAACTGACAAATAAAGATGGTAAATATGATGTCCAATTTTTCTTACTTTTATAAGCATCAATAAAAATTTTTTGTGCCTTAAATCTATACCTAAATGAAAAGAACAAAAAAGTTGTTGAAGAGACAAATGTGGAAGTTGTTAAAAATAACTTTATAAGAAGTAAAATGTGGTGAGGAGGTATGATTATATTTTTGCTTCAGTATTATAATTAAAGATTTTCTTTATCATATAGACAAATAGGTTAATTCCAGTAGTAGAAGTAGTGGCATGTAGAGGAGGGCGTTTTATTCACAAGTTCTTTTTCTAATATGCCCGGGTAAACTACAGTCAGAAAAAAGCTTTAAGCGTCTGCGAAGGAATGAATTTTTACATGGAAACACAAAAGATTTTTGTTGTACAGGTTTATCTTATATGAAGTCATTATTAAAAAGTTTCTTTCGGGCTGGACTGTAAAATGTTACTTAACGGGAAATAAATCGGTAAAAATGTTTTACCCGAGCAGCTAAAAAGAAAAAGAAAGATTAGTCAAGAACGTATGGTAAAATTAGATAAGTTAAAAGTTGTTTAAAATAACTGTATAAGAGTTGTGTATCATACAAATAGACAAGGTGGTATGAAAATACTTTTGCTTCTGTTATCTTACCTCTGTGACAAGACTAATAATTCCAGATGTGACAGGGTTTTTTATTCACAAGTCCTTTTTCTAATATTCCTGGGAAGACTGCAACTTACTGAGAATTGAATCTGTAAAAATGTTTTACCCGGGCAGCTAGTAAATCTTATTTCGATTGATGCTTTATGAAAAAATTCAATTATTTCTCCATAACTTTTTTATATGAAATCTTGTTCCATAACTGTATTTTAACTGTATTTTACACCTTATTTTTGTAATTTTTGTCAAATTTACAAGAATTCTATGAAGAATTTTATTACTTACTTTATTTAAGACTTATTTATTTAGATAATGATTTGTATGCAGCTGAAACTGAGTCTGAATCAGATGGGAATGAATCTAACACACCTGCTGAGACAAAAAGTATGACAGTTATAAGCCAAACCCCGGGTTAGTGAAATTGATAAATTAGTAGAAGGTGCTAATGAAGAAAAAAATAATGAAAATTTATTTGTTTTCAAAAAAAAGATGGTCATTATTGTTGAGGTGAGCAGGCATTAAAGCAGAATACATTTTGCAAAGTTAATGAAAGATGAAAATTTAAATTGAATTTACTTTAACTTTTTTTTATTCATATTTTTAGGATTCAGTCTGTCCCATAGACCTAACAGATCTAGTTTGCTAAATATTCCTGATTCTCCATCAGATCAGGTTAAACCTGAATTGCAGATGTCACCAAAAGATTTTATTCCAAGTTCATTTGATGTATGCGATGGTAATGCGGAAGAGGGCAGTGAGTTGTTAGATCAGTATGCTTCAACTGTTCCTTATGAAACCACACAAGATAGATCACTTGGTGAAACAAGTCATGAACAGTCAAATATTTTAAATGCTGAAGATGATGAAGGATTAAAAGATTTTCATAGTGCACAATGGGCGGATACCGTTCCATATGACAGCAAACGTATGTATACCACCAAAAGTTTCGTTTATGTTGATGGTGGAATTTCATTGTAATTTTGCTAGTAGTTTTCAAATGGAAGAACTAAAATTCTATTTTTGTCACAGAACAACTGGACGATGATAAAGAAGATGATATTGTTGGAACCTATCAGTTCAACGATTTTGATTATGAAGTGGAAGACGACAAAACTGATGAGGATGATGCTCATAGTGGAGGTGATATGGGTGAAATTGATAATATTGTGAATCAAGGGTGAAATGTTGCACAGTTTCTCTAGCTAGAGCAGATCTGAATTAGAAATGGTGTCTTTGAAAAATGATATCCTCATTTCATATCCACTTTGACACAAGCTTTTACCTTGAGGTAGTTCCATCTATTTCGGTGAAACCTTGCCACCGTCAGTAGCTTGGCATTCCCATGTTTTCACTTTGATGATTGCAAGATAGCTCTCATGTTTTTATGCAGTTTTGGTATCGTTTTCTTGTTCTCTTCAACACTAGTTCATGTTTAACAGCCAAGGTGGAAAACCAATTGCATGATGATTTTGAATTCTTTTACAATCACTACTTTGAAGTTCTCTAGAACTGAAAAACGTACACCAATGGCCCTATTGCCCTATCATTCCCGTATGTATTTTCTCAACAACCACATAAGACAAAAACAACAACAGTTTCTCTATTATCAACATTTCAATGGTCCATTCTGTATTTGCTTGTTTTTTGTGAGTGCAAAATGTGTTCAACATTTTAAATTAAAAATGTTTCTTCACAGGCTGTAAAATTAAAACCTTTTACTACCCAGATTTTATAATAATAAAGAAACAATACAATTTCATCATTTCAGGAGTAAAAATGCAATGAAATATCTATGAGAAAGCCCCCAATGTGGTTCAATCTCAGTGTACTAATTTATTGTCTACAAGCATGCCTTAATATTTTTACTTTTGTTGCTGTTTCCTGATCATAGAATAATTCTCTTACCCTTATCCCCAGAAGGGTACGTTTTTAGGTAGAATTGTTTTGACTTTTATGCTCATACAAAAAGTAATAAATTATTTGTTTTGATTTGAGTACATAAAGGTAAAAATTTTGGGTACCAATTCTAATTTAAACTACTCGTGTGCAATTCAACTTCCCCGTAAATGTTTGTGATGTATTTTCATCACCTCAGCTATAATACTGATTTTCATTATTTAAATTTTATTTGTTTTGTTCTGATTAAGTGGAACCTGTAGCAGACATAAATCCGCAATCACAAGAGATTTCATCTAAAAAGTATGTTACGTCAACACAATTGTTAGAGAGCTTTGCATCATTTGGGACACCTGACAATATTTCGGCAGACTGTAGCCAGTCCTGTTACAGTGGAGGAAGGAAAATAGTATGTTTTTTACTTTTGTTTAAATGAGAAGAAGTTGAAACAATTTCCTTGTTTAATTATGTCTTTTATTCTATTTCGATTTCCCAGATCGTTTCTGATAGTGAGGAGGACTTTCTTGTCACTCCCTGTACAACAAATCAGAAAAACATATTTAAAGTCCCAGATGCACCTGGAAGTGCGAAAGAAACAACAAAAGAAACAACAGATCAGTTTTATGAAGCTGTTGATGCAAGTACGCGCATGTCTACCAGTGATGGTGATAATATCCCGATAGAAAACCTTGATGACCAAGATATTCTCAATGCTGACTCTCCGTCAAAACAACCTTCAAAATCCGCTGAACATTTTGATGATTTAGAGGATATGGCAACTCAAGCTTATGCTGCACCTGAAATGAGAAATGAGGATGAGGATGATACAGATTGTTCTCCTGTTGTTTCTGATTGCGAGGAGAACTGTCTTGCTACTGCAGGTGCATCACCTCAAAAATTTAAAGCCTTGGATACACCAGCAAGCATTATTACACTGCCAGGCGGTAGTCACTTGAAAGATAAAAATGTCAAAACAACAGATCAGTTTTATGATGCTGTTGATGTGAGCACGCACATGTCTGCTAGTGATGATGATAATATAACAAGGAAGAACACCAACAACAAAAATTGTGTCAATTTTGACTCGCCTTACACAAATGGTACTACCTTCAAAATCCGCCATTTTTACACTAAGGCAAATAAAGTGAAACAGCTGGATAAAAAATCATTTTATTTATTTATTTTTATTTATTTGCTTGTATAAAAATGTCAGGTTAATAAAAGAATTATGCTTTTATCCATATCCAAGCTTTAATGCTTTTACATTTGAACTATTCGACCAGTGTAAATTGTAGGTGGATGGAAAAGTGATTTATTCAGCTAATTTATTCAGCTCGTGTAAAAATGACTATTTTGATGGTTTAGATGATATGGCAACTCAAGCTTATGCTGTAGCTGAAATGAGGAATGAGAATGAGGATGGTACAGATGAGGAGAAACATACAAATGATGTTGCTCATTCATTGGTCAAACATACCCAGGTTAATGAAAATGACAATCTTGCTACACAAGCCTATTATTGTTATGTTGAGGATGATGAAGCTACACAAGCATATACAGTACAACACTCTTTTAACAAGAGTGATTGTTGTGAACTTGAAGAAGCTGATGGAATTATACACAATGATAGTTATGGAAACCAGTCAAGCAAAATTTTAGAAGATACAACTTCATGTAACTTTTATATTTTTTTGAAATGATCTGTTAAAGACATCCAAACATTTTTTAGTTTAAGACAGCGAAGTGAAGTTATATCGAAATGTATTTTGATTTTTGTATGGAAATTTTAAGTTTCATAGTTTTTGTTTCAGTTCTTATTTTCTTATTTTCTTTTCTTATTTTAGGTTCTGAAAATATTTCCCTTATTAATGACCCTTCCGGAGTGAAAGATAATCAAAATTTTATATCTGGAACAAGTATTAAAAACGATGAAGAAAAAGATTGTGTAATGGTTCAAAATAGAAGGGTGTCTCAAAGGAAAAGGACTAAAGAACCAGATAAAGGATTCATGACGGAATCACCGAAAAATGAAAAGGTCAAACCTGATAAGAAGGTCAGAAAGGGGAAAAAAGGACAAAGCAGCAAAAATGCCTTTGAAAAGTCATCAGACAAAAAAACTGATGGAACGCATAACTGCAAGGTCAGCAACAATGATAAACCAATGGATAATACTAAGAATAATACTGAGAACATTGATAGTGCTGACTGGAAAATACAGAAATTTGAAGAGGAAAAACAAATAACTGATGAGAGGGTTAAATTGACAAAGTCCAGGAGAAGTAGACGTACTTTGAAGAACGATATGATCGTTGAGATGGAAGTTGAACACGACATAGTTGTTGCTCCTCGCTCAAATCGAAAGAGGGGTGCAACTACTTCTTCACTTAATGGGAAAAAACTGAAATGTTCAGTTGATAGTCCTAGAAGACTATCTGTAACCTTAAAGCCAAGAATTGCGTTCACTGGGATGAGTGATAAAGCTGCTGAAAAGGTTAGCCATTCAAAAAACAAGATTGTTGCTGATCACTGTCATCGTATTGCCTCATGAACTAATATTAATAATAATCTTGTGTGTTAGGTTGTGACAGAGCTAGGTGGTGAGATTGTTGACAATATTTCCAAGGCAACACATCTTGTCACTGATAAAGTATGTTTTCCTCAAGTATCATTTCACTGTATCTTCTTTTTATTTGTTGATTGAATGCATCCACTGTGTTGTAATTGGTTCCGATTGGTTGTTATTCACCCAACAAATTCTTGGTTTAGGTCCGAAGAACTGTAAAATTCTTATGTGCTGTTGGTAAAGGAATTCCAATTGTGAACTCTGATTGGATAAAATCATCCAAGATGTCAAATATATTTACCGGTAAAATTTGCATTTCAACAATGTGTCTGTAGGTTTTTTTTAATTTTTTTCCAAGAGGTTCGTTTCTTTTAAGCCTCTAGTAATTTTTGATAATGTTTAATAGAACTCTAATAGCTTGGTGAACTTGTACATTTTTTAAGAATACTGTTTAAACTTTCCTTCCTTGTATGAATAGTCTCCGAGAATCTTTCAATTTCATTATTGACTGTTATACTTTCAATAATACTTTTATCACACACTACCTATTACAATAACATAAAAGTTCTTTGAAGTCATTTAATTCATAGCCCTGCAGTATAGAGTCTTCTCACAATAGATCATTATGATTGCAGTATAGAATTTTCTCACAATAGGTCATTATGATTGGTTTTAATTAACGTCACATTGGTTTTAATTGACATCATATTTGCCTGTATTGACCGGCTCCATAAAAATGTAAACAAAGAGATGAAAAAATAACAAAGAAGACTCTACATTGCAGGGCCGGAAAATATAAGAAAGCAGAAGGAGAATTTGTCATTTTTTTTAATACTTATAGAAAGTAGAACAAAAAACGTCGGAGCCAGGCTTATGAATGGCTTATTAACCTTATTAGCCTGTCAGTACGTGGGAAAATTTTTTCACATAATTGACCAGCTAAATGGTTACTAAACCGTTAGTATAATTTTATACTAATTATCGTCATTTTATACTTGCTTTTTCCATTCCCTAGCTTGTAAAAACCACATGTTAATTGACGAATGTTCCGAAAAGCAGTACAAATTTCAACTGAAGAGGTAATAGAATTGTATGACATGAGATTTCATGGCCCTCTTCTTTACCTTTTCAATTATCAGGATTTGTTACAATCAAAGTTTCCTTTTTTCATAACAGGTCGATACTAAAAGCAGCAGAAACGCCATTATTGGCGAATTTCAGAATCTTTGTGACGAAGAATGTCCAACCAGATCCAAAAAATATGAAAGGTTTTTCATTATTCTTATGTTATTATTTTATTTTGTTGCTTGGAGCAATAAAAAGTTTTTTACCTATGATATTCACGAGGGAGTGTGGTTTTCTTTCTATAGAAATGATTGAATGTTGTGGTGGCAAGGTAACCAGAAATTCAGGATAGTTTACTTTCTCCTTAAACAGCCATGAAAATAATGATATAGTTTTTATTATTTTAGTTTTTATCAAAAATACCTCAAAGCCCATCAGATGATTTAATTGTGATATCTTGTTTGGAAGATGAATTTAAAAACTTTGTTCAACAAGGCTTTTGTGTTTGCAGTAACGAATTATTATTGACTGGTATCCTGAGGCAGGTGTTGGATATTAACCAGTATCCTTTTCACAATGTTTTTTTACTCTTAACCAAAACATTTGGAAAGAAAAATGAGGACACTTCAGTACATGTCCACTTTGATGTTAATAGTGCAGTATTCTTCAATAAAATTGTTTTGCATGTATATTAGTACTTCCACAATACTAATTGGCTTTAATTGTAGTTGAAAGTTATTTTTTTGCTTAACATTATCAACACTAGATTTCTGCTTTCCAATGGAATTGAACCTGAACTCACCCAATCGAAACGCAGACGAGAAACTAATACAACTAAACGTAAACGTTAAACCACTTTTCAAGTTTATCTCATATCCATAAAACATGTTTATAAATAATATTCTGGATAGGTTTTTCTTCAACTTTTAAATACTTTCTATCCAAAATGTATAATATTTATGATGAGATAAAGAAAAAGGAACTATTCATGAAATTTCTCCATTTTATTCAATATTTTTTTTCATTTTCTCTTTCTTAAATTTTGAGTTGATTTCATTTGGAAGTGTGTGTCCTTTGTGATCCTACTTCACTTATGACTAATTTAATGTCTTTAATCCTTATTTCCCTGTAAGCCAATTAACGATTAATCTGTTTAACAGATCAGAAAGTGAAATGTTGAAAGAAATGGTGTCTTGGAATCTGGTTGTTAGACAGCATACAATGTATGTATTGATATTCCTTCATAATGAACCAAGACTAATTTTTTAAATTATTATTCCTGTCCCTTCTTCAGCTTAAAGCTTATTACAACCATTTAGCTAAGGATCAATTACAGTGCCTAATGAATAAATTGCTTTGAATAGTTTGATGGCGTATTTAATTAGCATCTTATTGTCTTCATTGAAATTCCGTTGGTTTGTTTTATTAATCAAAGGGTGCATTCTAAATATCTGGACTAAGAAGTTCCTATTATTCTTATGTAGAAAAGAATTATGCTTTTTATGGCTTTTCTTGAAGGTTTATTGAATATGTTCTTGTGAGTCTACAAATGGTAACAACTTGAAAAAAAATTTGTGATTGATTAAACTAATAGCATTATGTTCATTAATATTTAATAAATAATTAATATTTGTGGATTCTAACAAGCATGGGAATATCTGACCTTATCATTTGGTCAAAAAATATCTGCAATCTGATTGGTTAATCAGTAGAGTATATCTCGTTTATCAGTGCAAATAAAAAAGAAATGCCGTGCAAATAAATGATTCTATAAAATTTATAATGGCTTCATAAAAAATGTAAACAAAGAAATAAAATGATGAGGAAGACTCTACATTGCAAGCACAGAAAATATAAGAAAACAGAAGGAGAATATGGTATCTTTCGACTGATTTTTTGTACTAATGATAGGCAAGTGAAATAACAGCAAAAATATAAGAAAGGAGAAAAATATGCCATAAGTACTGTGCAATAACAAAAACAAACAATTTGTTTGCTATTGTTTTTATTGGTATTTCGTTTTTTTCCAAAAAATATTTCATCTATGTATAATAATAAAGAAACTCTAAAATACTTTAAAGCTTACTTGGTCCCAGACCTCAAGGAATGATATTTCAAGTATCTCCAGAAACAGCATTTATATTTTAACCAACAGTGGTTTACTGGCATTATTAAAAGTTGTTGTGTTTTAGTATGAGGACACAAAAATAATTTTGGCATCTTGTGGTGAGGATTATTTTATCGGGTAAAAAGTAGTAGCACGAACGAAGAAACTTGTGTGTTTCATTTATTATAAGATTCATCACATTTGAAACACCATAATATAAACAACATTAAATAGTAATATCGAAGAAGAAAAAGCGATTTAAGTTTTTCAAAGATTCTTCACTGTGCTGAAATTAAGTTGATTAAAACTTTGATGAATCTCTGAAAATCAACACTATTTTTGAAGGGAATAAATAAATATCTTCTTTGACATCTTAGTATCCAGAGATTCCTTTCTGGAATTTCATTCAAGTCAAAAGATGTTTTCATTTTTAAACTTGTCACAGATGTTGAGAAGATCAACTTTTTTTGTAATGCTGGTAAAGAATGAAATAATAGTGTATCAATGAAAAGAATATGGAATGACTGATAGGAGTGATAAGTATTTTAACTTCATAAGAAAAAAGGAGGGCTTTATATTCATTATTGGATATCTAACAGTTGCAATGTGATTTTAGCAGTATCAAATTATTTCTCTTATGTCAACATATTTAGAAATTAGTTTTTGAAGAATAACAAAATAGTTAGTGTTATTTTTAACTCAACATTGTGACATCTTCGGAAAGATTAGAGTGAATTACTTGATTTTGAGCAACAAATTTCAGGTAAACCATTTTAAACAAAAAAAAACATCCATTGTAAGGATTTTGAAATGAAAATATTTCATCAAAAGGTTTGCTACACAGCTTATAATACTATGTTTGCAAATAATGATAGATTTTCTTCAAATCTTCATTTTCGTAGTTGAATTAAAATACCAAGTGCAATTTATCAGGATAAGCTTCCATGTTGATGACTTCAAATGTATTGTAATGGTCAGTACATTTCTAATACTCTTGAATATCATTTCTAACACATGTTTGCAGTACTGGGGTTTACTTAAAGTTTGCTTATTCTTTAGATACTATCAATTGTTTGTTAAGGCCGAAGAAGCCATTACAGCAGCGTTTTAGGTATATACTGTTTTGTTTATGAATTCTGCCTGTTAAGGTGGTGTTACATTACACACATGTGTGCAATGCTTTCCCTGAAGCTATGCAGGACTAGTTACAGCATTTTTTCACAGTTGTTTTTTGTAAGTAATCACAAAAATAATAATAACAGTTGCAGTTATAATTGAAAATTGATGTAATTATTTTTTGTGTATGTTTAACAAATTCCTATGTTGACCGTTTTATGTAAATATTTGTTGTTATTCAATTTCCTTTTAAAACCCTTTTAAAATTCCTTATGTTTTAAAAAAAATCTTACTCTACCAGAAGTTAAATAAAAATGAGAAGTCTTTGTTAATTTCATTTATTATCAAATGATTCTTGACTTGCTAATTCCAATATTCACTTTGCCTGCCTAGTTCTGGAGATATAGAAGTGAGATATCAGTCTCCAACTATGCATTAGTTATTGTTAGATTTCCTGCTGGTAACGATGTCATTGATTCTAAATTTTCCATCCTTCTTTGAATTTTTCTTTCCATTGTTTTGAAATCAATCATTTTACAAGCACTGTTTCATAATCACATCTGTTTTATTCAGATGTCATTAATTATTGAATTTCCAATTACATTATCATAAACATGTTATTGTTCCTATTTATAATCCAGCTGCATGATTTAGTGAAATATTCAAATCCGGATTATGATCTGTGGAAGAGTGCTTCTTACATGCAAATAGGCATGGGTTGTTCTACTGAAAAGACTCCTCCTTTGTGGTGATAATTGCATTAGTTTTGTTAAGTTACTTAGGGTTTGATCAATCTTTAATCCAAACAAATTTTATGACCTTATCAAATGTTTTTGAAGGCTTACTTTTTGAATAGATCACCAGCAATGTGTTGCTAGTAAAGACGCAGCTACCATGGCATCCTCAGAAAACTTGCCGCTACACAAGAAAAAATTCAGCATAGCATCGCTTGGACAGGTTAATGGCAATAACAAAAAAACAGAGGAAGATCGATTTGCAAACTCAGTATACACAACAGTTCTGGCCATGGTAGGTGTTCATGTTTGATTTCATATCTATTACAATTGAAATATTTAAGCCTGTATTTTCTATGGGTTGAATCATTTCAAAAAAGTTTCAAACTCAGTTATCAGTAGAGCAGTTATTTTACTATTTCACTAGGGATTGCGCAAACTGTTATTTTACAGGTGAGACAATTGGGTTGGGGTCAAAAGATTTCGAATGATTAAAAGTAAAATCAAAACAAATTCTTCACGATTGTTGAAACGAATCCGCTTCTTACATGCTTCTTACTTGTCATGGAATAAGTCATGGAAATTCCAAATATTGCATAAGTGTCATGGAAAAGTCATGGAAGTTTTCACTGTGCAGGTTCATGTAGAAAAGCAGAACAGTTATTAGTGAAAGCAAACATGAAGAACAGTCACACAAAAGAAAGGATTGATTAAATAATTCGATAGTTATTTCAAATTGTAGGAAGATTTACGCAAAGAAAGTTGAGATATTGACTATTCTATAGTCCTTTATAATAGATTTTATTTATTACCCAGTTCTTGAGTTTTCGTTGATTTTGAAGAAAGGAGTGCATTCTTTTTGCCTTATAAATATTTTATTCAGAAAGAAATTGTGTTTAGAAGAACAGTCACACAGACCAAAGAATTTATGAAGAAATTGGTTAATGATATTTTAAAAATGAGTAGGATTAGGAGTAGGATTTATGGAAAGTTAGTTGAAGTACAAAGACTATTCTAGATATTTTAGAAAAAAATGATAGAGCTCAAAAAGTTGTTTAACAAGTCTCTCTTTTCAGTATTTTATAATTTCGTTTTTAAATCTTACATTTAATTTATGCAGTGCATAATTATGATGTAATAAGATAGTAGGTAACTACTATAACTTTTGATATAATAAATTTTGATATAACATTTTTGTAATTTATTATTGAATGAGGAATTCTACTCAAAGTCGAATGATGGAAGAATGATGTTACAATATTTACTGATTCAAAAGTTATGCTCATCAACAAAACTATCTTATTACATCATAATTATGCGTTACATAATTAGACGGTTTTTAAATCAAAATATCTGTCCAAGGAATTTCCAAAAACTGTAAAAAGTAAACAACTTTACAAGATACTTTCAAAGTATCATTTTGGATGCATGAATCCCTTTAACTACAGATGAGTGAGTGTGAGAATGCACAATAACTTTTGCTATTATATACAAAACTCTTCCTATATTATTATTATCAATACTTGATATCTATCCAGATTGTGTTTTTGTATCCTTACATAAGGGTTATAATTATAATTGGGATTGAAGCGTGGAGAAGGTCGTCATCCTTAAAGTGTGCTTGGATTCAGTCAGTTTTAAAAAAGGATTTATCATAAATATGGGATCATCTTAACATTCTTTATTTGGCCAATATTCTATGTATGGCTAGCTTTCTGTTCAAGGAAGTGGTGATTTATAAAATGAATTTGTTTTCTGTGTAATGTGATACTTAATCTTCTCTGAAATTGACGTTCATAGTTGCATGCAAATGCTTTTATTTATTTATTTTTCTTTACCCTACGAACAATTTTTGTGTTAATCGAGGTCTGAAGTTCCCGACGATAGAAATGTCCTTTTAAAAATGACTTGCCAGGTATTTGAGCCTGATATTGTTCACACAACTTAATGTAAAACAGTTCTGTTGTGAATGATGAATTATAATAATGTTACACCATTTTTCATTGATTTCAGAGATGGAAGAAGAAAATGAAAGTGCGCCAACACCAAGGAAATGAATTTGAGAGGATGTATTCCCAGGCAAGACACCCATCAGCTTCGATGGTAGGTCCTATTTTTGGCGTGTTACTTTAAACAAAAATTCTTTGGAAGTTAACATTCTTTAAATTCCTCAGCTAATCATTCAATATCAAAATTTCCCACAAGAGACTTGACTTGATGATTGTAATAACTTCATATTGTTCAAGTGTAATTTTGTTTTGTGTTCAAACTACTCTATAATTGATTCCTTTGTTAATATATTTTATTAATTGCTCACATGTGTTATTATAAGAGAATGTTGGCTGCAAGAATTCTGCTGCAGAAACTTTTCAAAAATATTTTTCTTTATTTTTGCATACCTGTATGTTCAGTCTCATTTTTATTTTTTTCATACAAAGTTTTCTTCCCACTTTTATAAACAGTGGTTTTTAATTATGGTAATTCTTTTGTTATATTAAGATTTGTTTTGTATTGATCCATAAATGATTTAATTGGATTTGTCTGTTTAATCAGATCTCCATTGTCCTTCCTTGTTTATTATGAATGCTTTGGTACTGTTAAGTCGAAAAGTTAGGCAGCATAAATTTTTTACACAAAACAAAAAAAAAGCAACTGTATGGGTATTAGAATGCTGACCAATACGTGGCATTCTAAAAATGTTCAACTTAAAAATCTTAACATGTGAAGTGTAAACAGTGCCTTGTTTGTTTCTAAGTGGTTGATGCATTTTCTATAATTTCTATAGTATGCATTGGGAATAATACAGATATTGAAATGACTGATAAATGATAAGCTTATAATAACGAGTTATAATACTAATTTGTTGTATCCCTATCGAACACGAGAAGTGCTAATCAATATTTGTTTGAATTGTTGTTTTGTTTTGTTTTTTGCAGATTGAAAATTTTTAGTGCATGTATTGTTTCCATTCTATAATTTTCTCTGCTTCTCAAGCAAGGTGTTATTTGAATAATTGTTTTGTTAGTAGTAGCATACGATTTCGTAATAAACTTGCTTTGGACTGACATTTTGCAGGATGAACTAGAATTTGTTTTACCTAATGTTTGTCATTTTTCATTATGCAGAATATATTAATATTTTAGTTATGCTAAATAATTATTAGGAACTTGTTTTTGAAAATGGGTTATGTACATTGATATTCCTCTTTGATTGACATTTCTATGAAGTGTAAGCAATTCATATGTCCCTCTTAGAGTGATATGGCAGACAGTTTCCAAATTTCTAAATAATCTTTTTTAATGTTATGTAGGGTAAAACTTCTTCAACTTATGCATGTACAGGTAATGGCTAGAAGTGACTTTCAAAGAGAAAATTATTAAGAATTTGGGAGGTGTGGACAGAGGAGTATTTGATATACTTAGACAAAATTAGAAGGAACTTGTTATTTTCAAATCAAATGCCTTGAAAACATCTTAACATTTTTCTATTTTGGAAACTTAGAACGACGTAAATACTGATGCTAAATATTTTCTTGTACATTTTAATCATGTCACCCAAAAAATTCTTCAACGTTGGTTTGGTGGCTCGAGCTATTGCAAGGTTAAGTGCTTTGTCATCGGTAAGTTCATTATGCATTTTCTGAGTTTTATTGTAATAGTAGTTTTAAAACAAAAACTGTTGGACAAAAAAAGTTTTGATCACAGCTTGTTTTTTGTCCAAATGGTTTTTATGCTGAAAAACTTTTCCAACCAAGAATTCATTTTCCCCTATTTTCAGAAAAAAAATCCAAGAAAATTAAAGGTAAAGTAATTAGTTTTCTTTAAGTACCTGTTGACCCTTAGTTACATTGGTGGCCCTAAAGCATTGAACGGACCAATAAGGAAGGACTGATAAGGTATATCAACGTACAAAAATATACAGTGATTTTCAAAGTGTTAAGGCTTTATTATTGTTTTGTTGGTCCATGCATTTGAATCTCCATTAAGTTAACTTAAAATATAAAAACAATTTGGAGATGTTTATTACTTATCCATATCGTCCTCAATAACAAATGTCTGGCAGGCCTCCTTCCTGGCTACTTTAACTTAAAATACTGTCATGAATGAATAAATGAATGGTTCAAGCTGGACCAAGTTCTTATTGTTTGGTCTTTTTCCAAAATATCTTCAAATTCTTCTGAAAGTTTATCCAAAATGATGTAATGTTTGTCTGGTCGTTTTTTTGATGAAAATGTCTTGTCCACCAAGATTCCCTTTGTGTCAAAATAATATTATTGGATAAAAAGTTCTAGATGAAATAACAGCTCGCAAAGTTTTCCTTTGAATGAAGTTTAAATAATTGATGTTTAGTGTCTAAAGTAATTAGCACTGAAAATGAAAGAGATGGCAGATTTCTAAGGAAGTGATGAGAAAATTCAGCCCAGTCAAGCAGGCTAGCCCACTAAACTGAGATCTCACTATCATTAAAAAACTCTTATAAATGTAGATATGTGATCACATCAGGAAATTTCAGCCCACTTTGCAGAAATCTCACCTTGTCTAACCGAGATCTCGGCAAAGCGGGCTGAAGTTTTCTCATGTGATTGCTCAACCGGGTCAGCCCACTTAACTGGTGATTGTCAAATTAAACTTCCATCACATGACATTAACCGGGCTGAAATTTTCTCATGTCATGGGTTAAAAATAATTCAGCCTGCCTAACCGAGCCTCATGTGATCAGCCCCTTCGAAATCTGCCATCTCTTTCATTTTCAGTGCTAACTACTTTAGACACTAAATATCAATTATTTAAACTTCATTCATTCAGACAATTTTCTACATGAAAAATTAACACAGCATAGCAACTTAACGTATTTGGAAATATTTTTCCTTGACAACATTTTGTGGTCAGTAAAAACAGTTACTTCAGAATTGTACAGCCTTGTAGAGTTTCAAGAGTGCTTCACTTCACTAAAAAAGTTCCAGAAGGATTTCTATTGCATACACATTAACATTATTCTTTAAGTTCAGTTAAAGGAATTTATTTACCGCAATGTTTCTGTGACTTTTGGATTTTGAAGTTTGAATATTGATAATAAGTTATATATGCTTTGTTCACAGCAATCTGAATATCACAATCACATGTTATTTGCTGGTAATCACATTATTATGTGAACTTACACCCGAAGTCACTTTACAACCTCAATGTCGCTCTTTTACAACCTCTATGTCGCTCTTTTACAACCTCAATGACGCTCTTTGGAAATCAATTTGACCTTCTAATCATAGTCTATTATAATCATTCCCTATTACAAAAATTTATTGTCACTTTTTTCTTTGATCTTTACAATAGGCAAACTTTGTTTTGCTCACTTTTAGGTCACATGACAAAATTCCAACCAATCCACAGTAGTTATTTACCATCATGTCATCAAAAAGTGTACACAACAAACTACTTAATGTTCAAATCAACCTGAGCTTGAAAATGATTGGAACGAAAAAAAAGAACCTGTTCCAAAAGGAAGACGTCAAATTGAACAAATTTCAAATCTTAAATTTCAATCATTTCTGAGATTGTAAAAAAACAAAACAGAATTGCTCTTATAAATATTTTGTAAAATTGATATGATAAACAAATTGGTTCACTTCGTGATTAAGTAGTAATCACGTCAATGTTTTGATGATATTGGGAAAAATCACTCCTCCGTTTTTAAAAAGATTTTGAAATAACTCTCACTTTGCTCGGTTTGATTTTTCACTATCAACATTCGGATGGGTTTAATTATGCAAGAATGTCTTGATCTATTACAAAAATGTTTTTAATTTCAAAAAATTCAAATTCAAAATCAGTAGAAAACAAATCAAACCATTGTCTCTTGATTCATGATTTTTTTTGTTTGTATTCCTATCTTTCGATTTCCAATGTGAATTCATGAAATTTAGACGAATTTGACCTGTATAATTTGCTTGCATCCTTAATATTTTTAAACATACAATTGCTATTATGCAGATTTGTGCGCAAGTATAACTAAGCAATAATTTCTTATTTTTGAGAAGAATTCAAAAGAATTTCCTCTCCAAACAATATACATTCTTCTCATAGACTTTTGAATCATTTTGATGTTATCTGATACAAAAAAGATGAGATGTCCTTGCAGGCAGAAGGATTATGCTGATCGATTACTTTTATAGAATAAATAAATGCTTCCTTTTAAAACCTTGGAGACCTTGCACCATACGTAAAGCAACATTATCTCTGAAATGGATATTGGTGGAGATGCATGAGATAATACCCTTCATTGAATTTGGCAAGCATACATTAATAACTGATTAAATAAATTACATAATGATCATGTGAATTGTAAAAAAGTTATACCTGCTCAGGATTCAATTGATAAAGGATTCCACCATGAATTCATTAAATGATTTATCCCAATTGCTTGTACCATGATGTAAAACCATGATTGGCACATTCATTCTTCTTGTTTTTACTATATTTACTAATGTTAAATGAAAGAAATTGTATAGAACAGAAGCTACATGATCATCAAAAACAGAAAATATGCTTTCAGAATGTAAAATAGCACAAAATAACTAAATGTCATGTGCCCTGACTTTTCCACTACAGGACCAAACTAGCAAATGAAGATATTTGGCTTAAATTCAAACTGGGGATTTCTAAACAACATACGCAAAACAAGCTAACAAAAACAAACAGCGATAAGTTAAAAGCAATATGATAACATAGATACAGCAATGACTAAGAGAATCATCAAATAATAGGTAATGGTAATAATATGATCAATGAAGCTCCCTCCTACACCCTCCTTCCTTGGGTTGGGGAGAGGGGGTATCCGACAGGGATAATCTAATCAAACCACAAACCACATCATCTGGCTCCAATATATCAACACAAATATGGCATTAGTATGTTCTTGTTAACCACGATAATTCTTCTAGTGACAAACTCTTAAATAACATCCTCGTCAGAAATAACTTTCCACATTCTTGTGACTATGAATACCCTATTTTTATATATATAAATAAAATAATGTAGCTCTTGTCTTCCACAAAATGTTGATAATGTTTCCCACATGGTCAAAATGAAACACCACAACCATTTTTAAAAATATATAAATGCCACTTTGTTAACAATCCTCAATTCAATTTACAGTTTCTTTGCTTTCCAGCACACGACATATGTTTGTGTTTTATATACTTCCATTCTTAACCAAACAGTCAGTTCCACCAAAAAGAAATAAATTAAAACCCATTTGCTAACATTTAACACTTCTTCTGTGCAGCCATCCATTTTTAATGAATGTAAATAAATAAGTAAGATTTTCTTTACTTTCCAGTACACTTTTCTACTATAAACCATACTTTACATTTTTCTTTCACTTGTAATTCGTTTAATAATCAATCTTTACACGAAAACGAACACAAATTACATTTTAAAAACCCTTGTTTCTTTTCTGCATTATACGACAGGACGTAAACTTACTAATGCTTTCTCAATAACATTAATATTCTTTGCTTTTGAAATAAAAACAAATAACAAACAAAAACTATGAAAACACTTCTTCTCTCTTCTTGTTACCAATGGTAGTCAAAAGGGGTAAACTTGGACTTTATTAAGGATCAATTATTATTTTGGCATAAAAGGGCGATTCGTGAAAGATCATAAAGACAATCTTGTATTTTGACAAAACTAAACAGAAAAACATCTTTTTTTGGTTTTACAATTTCACAATTTCCAGTTTCCTTTTTTATTGTGTTTTCTTAATATGTTTTGTTTCATATTGTTTTATATGATGCTAAATAATTCATGTTGGATATTATTTTTTACTTGCCTTCTTTGTTGTTAAGTCTTACTTTTATTGCCGGGTGAAAAGCAGGAGGGAAGTCTAAAATAACAACGACAATGAATACTGCTATGCCGTTAAAAAAAAGTCTGTTTCGTAGAACATCAGAGCCATGTGCTTCAAGGTGTAAATTTTCAAAGTCTTATAAAAAGTTACTATTAGTTTCAACACCAAAGAAGCCAAGGAGTGTATCATTTACTTATGTAAGCTTTGTCCATTTGTTTTAACAGAAAATGTATGTGAAAATAAGTTAAGCTTTGTTTATTTGCTTTAACAGAAAATGTATGTGAAAATAAGTTCCAGTATTGATTGATAGTTTTTTAGATACAACCTATATTATGGGAACATCTTGAAAAATGAAATGAAATAAAAAATAGGAAAAGTAGAGATCTAATTTATTTTGAAACACTATGGTATCATAATATTAATTTCTCTCATGAATGAACGATAATTCTATATTCACTATAACATTATTATGATAAGTATATCGTATATGGTTATCTAGCTGTTGTGAAAGAGATTTGAGAAGATAGCATTTAGAAAATAACGGTATCTTAAATTAGGCTAGGTGATGTTGGATATGCATTTTTAATTATTCATCCTCTTTATTTTTTCTCTTAGTCAGGAAATCATGCAAAATTAATATGAATTTTCATTCTTTTGAATAGAATTTAAAAACATTTGCTATGCAATATTATTGTCTTATGTCAAACAATGGATTTTGTTTTGTAGGATGCTTATTTTGAAGAATAGCCTAATCTTTGTGAAGCCACCTGTCTTTTGATACCATTGTTATCATTGTTAGTTGTTACTGCTATTATTACCATGAAGAGGGAAAGGAATACAAAATCCCAGTTCTCGAACAATCAGTTTTTTAGGAAATTCATTAATGTTTTTGATTCCTTTTGATTCTTATCACTGTACTCAACATGCAGTTGAGTAGTATGGAAATGTTGTTGCGAAGACTTTTTAAATCATAATTCAAAAATGGCAGAATTTTTTCTGTGGAAACAGACACAGAGTTGGTCGTTCCAAGAAGCCAACAATCTTTTAGGAGCAGAGCATGCACAAAACACTTATTTGAAACAACGCAGTGTCTCTTTTACTTTTGTAAGTTTACTTCTGTTACTTATGATAATGTTAAAACTATTACAGCTCAGTGTCAGCTGATGACTCACAAGAAGTAGTGAAAGAAACCTCAGCGGACATCTAGACCCATATAGCAGACACCTTATAGAGGACACATTTTTTCCAGGAACAGGTGCCTTTTCTCCTTAAAGTCCAAACCTCTACTTAACGGACACCTCCTTATAATGTACACAATTATTTTGGTCTTGATGGTGTCTGCTATACAAATGGTTAAGTGTTATTCTAATTCAATACTTTTCATAAAGGGAAAACTAAGACCACAACAAACACCTTTATTAGGAACTTTATGTTAAAATTGCTTGAGAAATAAGGAGCTGTTAAGAAAAGAATTCAGACTGAAATTTGAAAGAAATTGCTTAAAAGTAGTAAATCCTGTGAAAGGAACTTCAAGTCAGGTTCCTTGTATGAATCTTAACAATGCATGGGTGAAATTAAGACTGATATCTTAACAGTTTCTATCTTGTTCAGTTCCTAAAGCTTTTTGAAACCATTTTGTAACAAATTGGGGGTTAATTATGTTAAACAAATGTCATGCTTGATGACACTAAACAAAATCGTATCATGAGCTGTTTATTAAATTATATGGTAAGTATTTTATAAGAGGAGTGTCTATCTAGTTGATTCTATAAAAATGTACAGTTTCATTAATTTAAATGGATGAGATAACAGAGTTTAAGAAGTTTAACTACTTCAATCCATTCATGATTTTGGTTGTTGTAAACATTTCAACTTTTATTTACTTCTTAAGCATCAAAGTAGTTGATGTAAGGAGAATGAATTTAAGACCTCTTCTATGTTGTACATTTGGAAATGTCTTTTCATGCCTTGCTGATCCAGATTGTTTAAGACTTATTTACTTTGTAAGTAAATTATTTTTCTTTCTTCACTTCTCGGTAATTCTTGTTGACATTCAGAAAGTTTTGTTAAAAGTTGTACTAGTTAGTTGTACATTCACACTCTTCATGAGGTTGATGGAATGGAGATTTAGCTGTAGAAAGTTTTATTTCATACATATATTATTACCTGGAGGGTATTGCAAAAGGCGAAATAGACGAATTTGATTGGCTCAGTAAATAAAACAAATGTGAAATAGGTGAATTTGTAGTAAATGTAAATAAAACTTTCCAAGCAATCTGATGTTCAAACTTTAAACTAAGAAAATATAATTGGATTTCTATGTAAGCAAAATGACAAGCCTGCAAGTGCATTAAATTATTATAATCTTTGTTCACAAAATGATTGAAAATCTTCTTTGAATATAAAATTCAGTTTATTACCAATATAAAATCCAATATAAAATCCAGAATTTGATAATTCTGATAATTTAATGAATTTAATGAAATCTTAATGTATGTATGAACATTTCGTCATTTTATATATATTTTTTGAACCCATTGAAAGGTGTTTTGGACCAGGTAGTAAATGGGGTACCGACTGTTACTATGACGTCAGTCAATATTCTCCGGTAATGCCCAAAATAAACAGTTAGTAGTATATGGGTTATTACCCACATTTGTGTTTCTTCAAAATTATACTTCGCTTCGTACACACAAAAAAATTGTAAACAAGCTTTTCTTTCTCATTTTTGTGTGACATTCGATTTGTTATTAAAAATAGAAAAAATGCAATGCAATGAGTTCCTTAACTGTTTCAGTTATTATTTGTCCCTACAATGTCTTTTCTATCAATCTATCTATCTGTCTATGTTTTTTCTGTGTTTACTTACATTCATGCCTCTTATTTTATAAAACATTGTTGCCATGACACTTCAGTGGCTGTACTGGTAAGTATAGACCGGAGTGATGTCACATTAAAGCGTAATTGACCAATAGGATTGCGCGAATTTTTTGTATCAAATACAGCCCTGCTATGCAGGTAAAAATGAGAAATACAAATACTCAATGTAAATCAAATCTACTATCTCTACTACTTTATTTCTCAGTACAGATGCACGAAACAGTTAAAATTGCTGTAAAAACCTGTTAAAAGGTGTTTTCGCACTAATTCTGTCTTATAGCTACATCTACACTGTCTTATACAGAGATCATCACTAAAGAAGGTAGCTTTTGGTGTATTAAGGTACATCTACACTGTCACCAAAACTAAAGCCTATTTGCAATTAAAATCCTTAATAACAACTTAGTTCCTTCTGGTATATTGATTATAACAGTAAGAGTGCCGTCAAGCTTAGCTAGGTTCTAGGACAAAAGCCTTACAAGACCCGATTGGCTGAATTGCACTGAATTTAGCGAGAATTTCTTCCGTCATGTTAGATTCCAAAACTCACACTGTGGGGTTTTATGTCTCAAATTTGTGAATTCTATCAACTAATATCAAGCCGAGCCTTTGTCTACCAGGGAAAGTCAGGTTTTGGTTACTATCTGACAGGCTCCTGTTATTTGGAGATCTCTCCTCAGGCTACTGCCCGTATGATATGAAAGTGTGGCGAGAGTACCGTATGTATGATATGAAAGTGTGGCGAGAGTACTTATGTATGATATGCAAGTGTGGCGAGAGTACTTAACTTAGAAAACTTAGATGTTTTAGAAATATAAGAATAAAGTTATTACCTAGTTCCTTATTCAAGATGAATGGGATTATGTGGCCTAAAAAAAATGAACTGGTGGACAGGATAAAACAAAGGGCAGTTATATGTATTATATATCTTCTTATACTAATACTAAATCTGGCTTTTTTCTTACCTAACTTTGAAAGAAAGAACTTTAGGAAAATTTTCTCGGGAAGTTCGTCAATGGATGTTTATTTTTTCCGTATTAGTATAGGAGGAATCTCCCATTAGGGGAATCTCTAGCTCCATCTTACGGGTTTTTATTACTTCGTGGAATGTTGTGCCTAAAGGAAGACATCATAAAGCCGCCCCCGGAGGAGAACGCAATGCAATGTTTTTTGTGTTCGAAAGTTCATCAAATTTTCGCAACATTCATTTCTTAATGAGAATGAAGACGCTGGGTGTATAATTTTTTGTTTTTGTTTTAATTTTTTTATTCAACGCTTTAAGTTCAGTAATAAAGAATAACCACATTGATAAGTATCAGTAACTATTCTATCCGACAAGATAGTTGTGTAGACAGACCTGTTATGTGTTCGTGTTATCAGTTTATCATTTTCTACCGATGTCTATTTTTTTTTAATGTGTTAGAATGTAGCTTTTTTGTATCAGTTAGTTTTGACTACTATGCCGAAATGTGTAGCTAGCAGTTTATTTGGTATTTCATTGTAGTGTGTGGATTGTTATTATTAAGGTTCGCTATTAGGGAAACGAAGGTAGCAAGATCATTATTATATTGTTTTGATAGTGTTTGATCGATATCTTTTTGTTTTAGATTAGAAAATTGAATAGTATAGATGAATGTAATACAAGAAGAGAATGTGTAAATCATGGTTATATACATATATACATGGTTTTTGTATCATGATGCACAAGTGGAGTTTTGGGTTTTGACATTCCCACAATTCAAAGCAGAATAAAGATTTGAAAGATAAAAACGTCTGAGAAGGTATTGTTTTTGTTAGCTTTAGTTAAGGTATTTTCTTATATTTCAGAAGTTTAATCGTGGTTAGGTAAGAGTATACATTGATTAGGTAGGAGTATACATTGTATTGTCTCTTTTCTAAATCTCTGAACATTGGAATTTTAGCTTTTAGTTAAACTATACAACTTTAGAAATCTCTAAATAGGCCAGATAGCACTGAAAAATAGGGATTAATAGCATTCCTTGAATGATCGATCCAAAATATTTATACAACAATTGTGTGTTAAACAATTTTTGTATATACACAGACTTATCATGGCAGTATTGCGTGTAAAAACAATTTATGGAGAAAAACTGTAAAATGTTTTTACACGCTACACTAGTATTATATATATTATATGTATTCAAGGACATGTATATTATGTTGATTTGTGGTTGCTTTCCTTTGATGGAGTTAATTGGTTATTATATTTTGTTCCAAGTCATCATTTTCTTTCATAAAAGTTGGATTACATTCAAAAACTAAATCTATATAAAACGAGTTAATATTGTTAAAACATTCCAACAAACTAAAAAACATTGGGCTCCCCTATAACGATATTAATGATATTATGATAATCTTAATGAAAACAAATTTAAATGGTTTCCCATTTCGAAAACAAATACTCTCTATTAACATCAACGGCGGACATTTAGATGGTTTGACAGTGTCAACTAATATTACGTTGTTTTTTTTAATTTTTCCTGTTTTTCATGCCAAGCTTGATATATCAGCTCACATATTTTGCACTTTTTGGAAATAGTTTCATCATCACATTTTGATGGTCATTTATGCATCGGTATAATATAGAAGTTGAATTGGATTTCATTTTATGGTGCTGGTTGTTGCATTATTATTGAAATGTTATTATTTTTAGTGTTAGTTAACCTCAGCTTATCTTCAGTGGTCATTAAGGTTTGGCCTATTAAATTAGGATTAAATAACTCATTTTTGATAATTTGTAACAACCAGTTATAATGTTTTGTGGATTTATTCAATTGTTGTTGTGTTGTTTGTTTTGGTTTGTGGAACAGGCAACGTGCTAACATGGTTATGATTAACTCCAACACTGGCTGATTCTTGTTTTAGTACTTGTTTTTACACTGTTCATATCACAGATATTCCGTGACACCCATTGAGTATTCATGAAGAGCTTCTATGTTTAGTTCTTTAACACATCCCTTTTGAAAAGAAGAACATTGGTTGCTTTGTTTTATTGAAAAGGTTGAAAAGAAAGAATAATGAACTTCTGTTTTAATCTTTCCACAGTTCTACCGAAACAATTTTTTTATATTGTGAAAAAGGAATAAGGAAAATATTATATAAATATAAGTTGATGAGCTGGGTGTTCTAAAAACTTTTTGTTACACCATATTATCAATGTATACGCTTGTCAATGGCTATGATTTCTTGACATAACATTGGAATCTGGAGAATCTTCAACTTAAGTATACAAAGGGATTTTATCATCTATTTCGATATTGAAGAGATCAAACTTTATGAAGGGGGTGGGGATTACAAATGGTGTCAGATTTCCATAGACAAAAAGGGAAAGTAATCTGTTTTTAGTTTCTTCTTTGATTGATGTTTTAAGCTATCTTCTCAATTACAGATCATAGCGTGGTACATTCGGTAAACATTACATGTCAAGGATCCCATATTGCTTTCATAAGGATAAAGTTATCTCAGCATGGTATCGTAAAATTGAATAACTTTTGAAGGGTAGGAATAATAAAAAGATTATTGATTCTTTTATTGAATGAATATATCCTCTTGGTGTAACCTTTTAAGTTCGAGAAAATAATTATGTTGCCATGTTTCCTGATTTGTATTTTATTCTTAATATAAGAAAAGGTTTTAGTTTCACATCAAGGTTTTGTGAAATACATCAAAATAATGAGTATCAATGAAAGTTCTCAGAAGAGAGGGAAAAATCACTCAATGTTTGAAATGAAGGAAAGTCGTCCTGTGAGACGTGGCCGCAGCATATCAGTCGATCATCACAACATTAAAGTGGTGCCACCGAGCAACCTGAACAATCAATCTGCAGATAGTGGAAACAAGAAAAAAACTGATCCAGCAGCACCTCGCAGACGCCGAGCAAGTACACCCAATATCAAGCCTTATCGTAAACACACAAAAATCAAAAATATTTTTGGAAATTTCTTACCGAAATCAGATCCATGGGATGACATCTTTATAACTTTTGTAAGTTATCTTGATCACATTTCAAATTACGTGGATACAATTGCAGTAAATGAATGGAATCTGCATGTCATTTTCCACATTCTTAATCCCTTTAATTTTCTCAAAATTTGTCAATGTCCATCATTATAATGATTTTATGTTCATTTAGCCTGTATAAGTTCGGTGCTAAAAAGCTAAAAAGTAAATGTTATTTTAAGGTAACGTTCAGACGTTGTAACAACGTCCATATAACGTTAATCGTAACGTTAATCGTGTTAACCTATACTGAAAGTTAAGTGACAAGTTTATCCTCAAAAACTTAAATTTCTCCAAAGCAGTGTCATGTAAAACTAAAAGGATATAAAACAGATGGTAATACTTTCGTTGTAACGCAACTACGACTTGTACTACGTTTTAACGACGTCCATGTAACGCTGATCGTAACGTTAATCGTGTGTTTGCTGGCTATAAACACAGGGGGGAAACATCTAAACAATAGAATCTACTATTTCATTATCTTTTTCTAATATTGCTTTATAAATAAAATTCATGTTATTTATAATTTTGTTATGCCCACCCCTTATTTGACTATGCTATTAATATAGATCTGTTGTGATGTGTCTCGTTCTTTTTACTTCGATATCTTTAAAATATAGAAACATAAACAAGATCCTCTTATACACTATTGAATCTTTTTTGCTGCCAAAGGTTTATGAAAAAAACCCACTAATCAAAAGTAGAAACAGGGACGACAACAGGTCAACAATTGTTTTTAATAGAATATTTCCAATCTGTTCAAAGTCATGAAAATTCTGAAATTTAGTTGGCTTATCTTGCAAAATACTACCGCTTATATGCCCATGTTTATTCTCAACATGGAGATAAATAACATTTTAAGAGGTTTACACAGTAAGATTAGTGGAGATTAGAAGGATTGCTTTTTCTAATTTACCTCTTCATGTTGTTTTTTTGTGTTCAATTTGAGAAAACTGTCTGTTTAATGCAGCATTCGATTTGAACTGTGTTTGTTTTAAACGTTTTTTATTGTTGTTTTTATTTATATAAAACAACAAGACATGCTGCGTAAGATTTCAGGTAGTCTTTTAGGTCACGATCGGCATCACTCAACAGAACTAACAACTTCTTTCCAGTCCAGGATTACAGTGGTAAGAAATATAACTATAATAGACTCTCTTCGAACATCCAAGGGAATGTTACCGAGGTTTATTTACATAAAAATGATTGGTGAAGAGAACGTTGTTCTTATTAGAGAGAGTTCGAATTATAATTAATTTTAAGAGACTGGTTTGTTGACTCCTCCCTTCCAACTGCTTTATTCTGTGGCATTTATTTAAATATACAGTTGAAACTGTTTCTCTGAGATATTCAGAGAGTTCAGGGATTACCAGATTCCCATCTGCTATTTCCCTATAACGTGGATCATTCGTACTAGCGGTTTTTTTCGGTTTATTGTTTCTCAAGTTAGATTGAAAGCTTAATGTTAAAAAATTCTTTGAAATATTAGAACAGGGTTATATGTATATTATATTTGAAAAAGAAGAAGATAATGTGAAGTAAGCAGGGTTTTGAAAAAAATGTTGATTTCTCAGGATGAAATGTTGGTAGGAACAGTTTTTGTTGTTGAATTCTTTTTAACTTATGAGAATGATTGTTTTGTTGACGAGAGGAGGTCTTCATATGTTGTTACCAATGTACATCTTCCTTTTCGATTGCAACTGTTTTCCATGTTTCTGTTTTTCTTTACTTATAATGTCATGGAAAAATTCCAAGCAAATTACTGGTCAAGTTAATTCGGCGCCAAATTCTCGTCTCTTAAGTCGTCTCTCAGGTCGTATCTCAGGTCGTCTCTTAAGTCGTCTCTCAGGTCGTCTCTTATGAAAATGTCTCGTTTTAGTTATTTATTTAGATGTTTTAGTTTTAGATGTTTATTCATTAAATGAAAATAGTGGTTTTAGATGTTAAGCGGGATTCTGTTTATTCTCTTGTCAGATGTGTAGTTAACACCCACAATTGGTCGAAGGAGATTTTACACGACATTGTCAGAGAAATTGTTGTAGTGTAACTCGAGACGCTTCGGAAGATTAACCGTTGCAACCTTGTTACCAGACTGTTGATTTTTTGCGCTCTTTGTTACAGAAAACATTATTATTATTATTATTATTATTATTATTATTATTATTATTATTATTATTATTATTATTATTATTATTATTATTATTATTATTATTATTATTATTATTATTATTATTATTATTATTATTATTATTATTATTATTATTATTATTATTATTATTATTATTTACGTTTTTCGGGTTGCATATAATTACGATAGTTCTTCTCTCTTTATTAAATAATCATATTAAATAAGTAAATAAGTTTTAAATTAACGAAGACTGACGTTTGATATACGATCTTGAGTTGATGAAATGGGACCATAAGGGTGGGTATGATAGCGCGGAGTTTTCACCCTGAGTTCTTTCTGAATTTTCTTTCTCGTGTTAAGTTATATATTTTTTGTTTTTATTATCTCTACTAGTGTAGCGTGTAAAAACATTTTACAGTTTTTCTCCATAAATTGTTTTTACACGCAATACTGCCATGATAAGTCTGTGTATATACAAAAATTGTTTAACACACAATTGTTGTATAAATATTTTGGATCGATCATTCAAGGAATGCTATTAATCCCTATTTTTCAGTGCTATCTGGCCTATTTAGAGATTTCTAAAGTTGTATAGTTTAACTAAAAGCTAAAATTCCAATGTTCAGACATTTAGAAAAGGGACAATACAATGTATACTCCTACCTAATCAATGTATACTCTTACCTAACCACGATTAAACTTCTGAAATATAAGAAAATACCTTAACTAAAGCTAACAAAAACAATACCTTCTCAGACGTTTTTATCTTTCAAATCTTTATTCTGCTTTGAATTGTGGGAATGTCAAAACCCAAAACTCCACTTGTGCATCATGATACAAAAACCATGTATATATGTATATAACCATGATTTACACATTCTCTTCTTGTATTACATTCATCTATACAATTCAATTTTCTAATCTAAAACAAAAAGATATCGATCAAACACTATCAAAACAATATGATAATGATCTTGCTACCTTCGTTTCCCCAATAGCGAACCTTAATAATAACAATCCACACACTACAATGAAATACCAAATAAACTGCTAGCTACACATTTCGGCATAGTAGTCAAAACTAACTGATACAAAAAAGCTACATTCTAACACATTAAAAAAAATAGACATCGGTAGAAAATGATAAACTGATAACACGAACACATAACAGGTCTGTCTACACAACTATCTTGTCGGATAGAATAGTTACTGATACTTATCAATGTGGTTATTCTTTATTACTGAACTTAAAGCGTTGAATAAAAAAATTAAAACAAAAACAAAAAATTATACACCCAGCGTCTTCATTCTCATTAAGAAATGAATGTTGCGAAAATTTGATGAACTTTCGAACACAAAAAACATTGCGTTCTCCTCCGGGGGCGGCTTTATGATGTCTTCCTTTAGGCACAACATTCCACGAAGTAATAAAAACCCGTAAGATGGAGCTAGAGATTCCCCTAATGGGAGATTCCTCCTATACTAATACGGAAAAAATAAACATCCATTGACGAACTTCCCGAGAAAATTTTCCTAAAGTTCTTTCTTTCAAAGTTAGGTAAGAAAAAAGCCAGATTTAGTATTAGTATAAGAAGATTGTAGGAAAAATAATTATGCTTTTTGTTAAACAGGTTAAAAGGAAAGAATAGTTTCGTAACGATGTAGTGCTAGTTGCATCAGATAGTGCAGTTGACAAAAACTTTAGAAAAGCCAATAATAACTCTGAAATTGAGTAAATCCCACGCTGACACCTAATTTTCGCGGGTATTTAATTTCGCAATCCACAAAATAAAACACATTTCGCGATATCAAAATTTAGCGTTTGATGAAAAATGAGGAATTCTAAAAACCCGTTTTTTGGCTTAAACTTTTTCTATATTTCATTCAAGTCTTCGTTGTCAAACACATCCAAAGAGTTTCCAGTTTCTGAGCCTTTCTTCTCCCATTCACTACCTGACTTATCCGATTCATATACTGTGCGCCCTTCACGCCATCGATCGATGGGAGGTGCAATGGCATGTGAGATATGGAAGGCTATTTCACGTCATGAGATAGTTTGTTAAAAGACTTCGTCATTTCATTTTTATTTTTTTATTTATTTATTTTTTTAAGCATTCTAAGCAGTGACTATAAGAAATTCCAACAAATTCCGATCATATCACTATGTTTGCGGTGAAAACTTGTATTATTAAAAATGTCTTTTTATCCTTTTGGAATTTTGTAATGAATGAAGTAGCAAATACTTTCTTAATAAACTTTGTTTAATTATGTTCTGCTGCTGCTGTCTTAAAAGCTCGCTATGTCGAAGAAATGTTTTTATATAGAAATTGATTGTTCTCTCAAAAACGCATTATTTACATCAAATGGTTTTTCACTCCTCTTTCAAGATATTCTTTCAAGATATTCTTTCAAGATATTTTCCTAGTGTGTACAAATTTAACTTGACATCTTGATTAATTTCAACGTGAGTCGTTAACCAAAAGTTAAGCTTCAGGTCGTAAATGTTGTTTCCATTCGTATTTATTTGTTTATCTACTGAAGAAGTGATAATGTTTCAAGTTGATAGCGTTTCTCGATTTTTGTTTAACAACGTACAGTATGAATTTGAAATTTTTCAACTTGGTTGGACATTGCATGAAACTTAAATTGGTAAACCTATTCTTTATTTCTTTATTATTTTCATTTATTTGTTTGGATATTTTTTTGTTTATTTATTGTTCCTATCTCATATACGTGTTTGTTTACGTAAGATATTGTTTGGTCCAAAGTCAAAAATGTTTTTTATTATTAATTTTTTTTTTACCTGTAACTGGGAATTTCAGTTTAATTAACCTGCGTGAACACCAGTTCAATTAGCTTGCGTGAACACCCATTTGATAAGCCTGCGTCTCTCTAAAGTGACAAGAAGTCTTCTCTAAAGTTACAGGTAGTAGGTTGGAAGCGCATATATTTCTGTTTTTAAAGTAAGCTCGAAATAGCGAAACATATGGCAGCAATAATGAGCCATTTTTTGTATTTGTAAACTGTCTAGTACATCATGAAAAGCTTTTATTATAGTAGCAAGTTAGTTGTTTTGCAAACACTGTTTCTGTCAATGACCTTAATGTTATGATATTTTACTTTAATTTTTTTGGCACTGAAATCGTGACCCTAATATTTCTACGCCTCCTTATCGACGGTTCAATCAATATAGAGCCAGTGTGAAAAAACACCCCGAGTAAACGACTTTCCCACCTCTTCAAACAAGCATTTTTATTTTCTGAAAACTTAAGTGAACTTTAAAACTGTTTGCTGTCTCTTCCACTTTCGTTTCCTCGCATAACAAAATTTCTTGCTACGTGTTACAAAGCTCTTTCTCTATAGAGGACTTCACAAGTGACGTATTGTTAACAAATACGGTACAAGTGACGTATTGTTAACAAATACGGTACAATTGACGTATTGTACAATGTTTCGAACAATGTTTCGAACTTTCAGTAACTCGAACTTCTTTAGTAACCCCCTTGATTTAATACTCTCTCATAAAAGACTAGGGTTAACGTGCAAAAAAAAAAAAGAATACAAAAAGTAGCAAAATTTAGTCGGGTGTGTTAGACCAAGAAATAAGTCGGAGAAGAAAAAAGATCGATTTTAAGAGTCAGTTGCCCCAGAGGTCGTGTTAATAGACGATAGCGCTTTTAAAGTTTTGATTTAGTTTTGTTTGATTTTTAGTTAACACAGGGAAACTAAACCTGACAAAAACACTGAAAACTCGTATGTTCAACCCGTTTTATTGCCACATTTCAACATTTGTTCGCAAACCACAAGACAGGCTGCTTCAAATTCTCAACTCATAATTTAAGAGAAATTAGATTGTTACTAGATTAAGCGAAGCTGTCAAGATGGGCATAAGTTGGTCGACTTGCATATCAAAAGAGACTTTTTTTTTAAATACTCGGTAGGACCCTTTTGAATTGAATTATTAAATACTATTACAAAGTTAATGAATAAATACAACATTGGCAAATATTGTTACAGATAACATTGACAAATTGTCTTTCCTGTGTAGGTTTTAATAACAAGATCGTGTGTGTTATAATACCATTAAAAATTTATTTTTTTAATTGTGTTTGATTTTTATATCCGTACATTTAAAATAAAACGAATCGGGTTTTTTTCTGTGTGAGTGATACGCTGCTTTTGAATACAAGATTAGATTATTTGGAGTCCCTTAGGAAACATGAAAGGCTTTTCGAGAAGTTTTGAGAAATCTAGAGACATGTTGAACATAGATTACTTTGAGCTGTTCATGCGTTACTCTTATCAAGATTATAAAGATACGAGCAAAGTGGACACTCCAGTAGAGTCTTATCAGAAGTCAGGTACAAAACATCTCGGCTATGACCTGAGGAGGAACTTGTATCATCATTCAAACGCGTTTAAATTTAGCGTGAGTACTTTCTTTTTTTTTTGGCCATTGTTAAGTTTGAATTCGTTGACGTTGCTAGGAGTAATATCTTTTGTTTCTGTTCCCATTATTTCACCCCTTTCTGTTCTTTTTGTATTATTTTCATAATTGCAGCTTATTTTTATGTCTGTTATAACGTTCAAACAGATGGATTTGAACATGACCATCTGCTGTGATCAAAGTTTCCACTATTTATTTGGTTCATTATTCATCTTCGTCTTTTCATTCTTTCCTCTTTTTTTTTCTTTTTTTTCTTTTTCTTTTTTTTTTTCCTGATGAAAAGGGAACAATGAGAACGAATAATTTCTCTCTTGCTTCAATAAATCTTCTTTTCTTTCATTTTTCTTTTTTGTATTCTTATAACACCTCAAAAACTTCATTGTAAGTGAAATTCTTCCAAGAGAATTCTCATAGAAAACAATCCAAACCAATTTAATTTAAATATGCATTTTATCAAGAATGTAGATGTGGTTTTTTTCTGTTCTTGCTTGTTGTTGACGTTATTGTTATTGTTTTGTTTTGTTTATTGTTGGTTTTTTGTACAGAAGACGCATTTGTGCTAAAAATAGACCAAATCTTCCTTTTATGGCTGAATAATTTATTGATTAAAATACTAAAGTTTCGAAAGTCTCAAGGGATTAGTCAAACCTCTAACTTTTTTGTTTCTACCTTGATATTTGGTTATTTGTTACCAGGATGTAAAAAAATTATTTTTCTTGTCTCGATCTGGTCTCGTTTTTTTTGTGCTTGTTTTTCTTAAAAATACGATCTTGTTGTTAGTTCAAATGTGGTTTTAAAAAACATGGAATATCCAAACGTCTACTTATATTCACCTAACGTAAGTATTTTATTTCATGTCTTTCATTACCTCGATTTCATGTTTTTTATTACTTGTCAGAGAAAACAATCGATAACAATCGATTTGAATCGTCGCAGCAGGAACTAAAAACTTTTTTTTTTTGTATTCTGATAAAAGGTATGCGACCGTACTTATAAGCCAATTAAATTCTTCTTTATGCATATTTTCTTGATAGTGAAGTAATGATGTCATATAAGAAAAATAATAATTTTGCTTTTAACTGTTATGTTATGTATGTGCGAGCAAATGAGATTTTCATTCTGCCTTGGTGATTTTAAATATTATTCTGCTTGATTCCGTTTGCATTTTGTTTGTGTAAAAAAATTTGTGTAAACAAATATTTTCTTATAAAAAATACTGCAGCGAACACAAGATGAGATGTCTTTAAGAGAAGGCGGGCATCTCCAAGACGTCCTCCACTAATCTCTAAAGGGCATTTTCGTTAGGCGGGATCGCCCTGGCGGACTTGGCCCATACCGTATTTTCTCCAATAAACGCCCACGTCTTTTCAAACGCTCCTCTCCATCCAATAAACACCCCCTCTAAAATCCAAAAAATGATTAATCATTAAAACTGTATATTGAAATATTTAAATATTATGGGTTATATTATATATGTATATTATGTGCGATTTTTACGTACTGAACTTTTATGTACATGTATTTTTGAAATAAACGCCCCTCTCCAATTAACGCCCCTCCCCCTTCCTTTCACTAAAGACGTCCCCCCACCCCCATTTCGACTGGTCTTGGTTCTTGAAAATCAAAGAAGGGGCGTCTTAAAGACTAAAAGACTCCCAAAGCAGATGAGGAAAGACGCCTTTAAACCGTTATAAAAGTTTTTAAATAGAAAATTGGCTTCGATTCGATCTACAATGATTGTGAGTATAGTAGCGAATATGAAGTATTAACCTGCAAGAAATCTCCCGATAAAACGTACATGCAACAACATTGGACAGGCATAGATAGCATAGAGAACAATTTAGTTGTTAACAAGTAAAACAGTGTGTATATTTTAGTTATAGTAGATTATTAACCACAATTATCTAGCTTCCCTCCTTCGTTGATTTTACTTATACAATCTTTGCTGTGAATAAATCGATTCCGAAGTTATAAGAACTTGTATGTGTAAATGCTAATAATTTAAACTTTGTATCTGGACAGATTAGCCCTCAAATAATAATAATAATGGTCGGGTATTATAAACAAAAAGGATTATTAACGTTTATGTAGTTGTATGATCTGTTACGAAACAATAACACGATCGACTTGTTTATTGGATTTCTGTGTAAGCATAGAAATACTTTACGATAGTTCGTGTTTTTCCCCTTTTTTTCATGGTACTGTCCAAACCTACGCAAGTATTTGTTTTTTTTAATAATCTATATACTAATAGCGAGTTGTGCATCCACTTTTTAGTTTGGTCAGTGTGAATAAAAGGACTGGGAACGAAATGTACGTTTCTAAAAATGGCGTGGAGGTTTCGTTAAATCATTTCAATATTATAAAAGTTTTCTGAATAATTTGAAAGAGTCAATTTGCATTGGAAATGCTAAATAAGGTTCGATTGTTCTTATGTTTAAGGAAACAACGAATATCGTATTTTATCGAATATACGCCCTTATTTGAAAATCAAACTTTCCTATAGAGCGTTTATTTGAGAAGGAAGTTTATATTGAAAATTGGAAATTTGATAGAATCGAAGAATGAAATCGTTACGAAAAAAGCTTTGTTTTTTATTTTTTATGTATACAAGATAGGAATGTGTGTTTGTGTTGAGGGTGCTTCGAAAATCGAAGTTTCTCGTTGCTTTCCTTAAACGTATTAAAATGTTTCGAAAAAGTTTTGAAAAAGTTTGAGAGAGGTTTTTAAAGAGGTTTAACTTTTCGATTCTAATGATTTGTCCGTACGGTGTGATATTGTGTTCTCCTTGTGTTTCAAACATAGCTTCATTCTTCAAAATGCATTTCTGAATCTTTTCAGGTGGATTAGCAGAAATCCGTCTGCATGCAAGGGCATCTCGTTTATTTTTATTGTTTTTCTTTCATGGTACTCTCCAAACCTACGCAAGTCATGTTTTTTTTTCGATTTATAAAAATTGTTTTAAAATATGTATCTATAGTTACAGCTCATGCATGTATATTTCCTTTTGTTTTAAACAATAATATTCTGACTTAGACTTTGGCAGATAATGGTTTGATATGGCTTTAAAACGTTTTGCCCCCGCCCCGCTGATGAAATTTTACTTTGGGTAAATTTTTTAAAACAGTGGTGTTACAGAATGACTGGTGTGCATAGTATAATTTCAATTTTGAGTGACGTCAAGTATGTCTGCTGCTACCGTTTTGCGCCATCTGGCTCTTGTTATATTAAAAAAGGTTTAAAACAAAATAATTAAATTGAAAGATATAGAGAAAAAACTTCTTATATTGTTATTAAGAATCTTTTTGAAATGTTAATCTTATATTTTAAACTGATTCGAAAGATATTCGAAGATATAAAAACCAGTCAAAAAAAAGAAGGACATACGGACATGTCCGCCATTTTCTCTCACGGCAATGACTATTCAAACTAGGTTGCAATAGTTTTCAATTCGGCGTTTAATCCAAGGTTTGGAAAGGAAGAAAAACACGGAAGAAAAAAACGAAGGACACGGACGATTGTAATGGAATTCTTTGCTCCGCAGAAACCCAAAAAGTATTATATTTTAAAGAATGTATATTGTTTGAAAGTATTCATCATGATGCTTTACTCGTTCATACAAATAGTACAAGGAAATGAGCGATTCATGTTGCCAAAATGCTTCAACAGATAGTGGAGTGCGTACGTACGTACACATGATGTATGAAATCCCCAATCCCCTTCTTAAGTACGTAATAGGGCGGACCCCTTTCTTATCACTATAGAACTAAAAGTTTCTTAATATTTCTTATAAACCGGTTTCCTTAAAAAATAATTGTAATATTGATACCTTGGAGATGATGATAATAATGCTTGTTTCTAACGCGTGCGTAAAAGTTCTGCGCTTGTCTTCATATCTTTGTTGAAATGCCTGTTCTCGATAAAACGTATGTTCAAATGAACACTTGATAGATAAAATACTTTTCAAGACACGTGCAATCTGAGATGGACTGATTTTAAATAGAAATGCATATAGCATGGAGCTATTAAGTTTGAATGATTGAGTTGATTTAAATGATTGAGTATTCAGGGTTGTGTATACATTTGCCGATTCATAAATTTTCAATCAGAAAACTGAATACTTAATTGGTTTATCTCAGTAATGATTGTCAGTGAAAAATAAAAAATTATCTTTTTCTATTTTTACAAAAAAAACATTTTGAATGCTTTGCGTTAGTACGTTGACCTAATTTGTCGTTCATCAAGTTGCTGTTAGTTTCTGTTCCGTCAATTTTTGACGGTTTGGTTCACTTTTTTTCTTTTTTTCTTTTTAATGATTTGATGTTTGACATTCGTTTATATTTTGTTAACGATGAAAAGGCATGATATTCAAAACCATCACGTTGTTGATATTGAGGTATCTGCTGGTTCCTTAAGTCCTATTCCAAACTGTTCTGAAGAAACGGACGATTGTGAACAAGTAAACGAATATGATAAGTTTCAAGAAGATTCCACGTTTAATGGGATCATTAACAGGGGGTTTGATAGCGAAACGAGTTTAAATGAACACATTACGGAAAACAGGAATAATATTGACGAGGTTCGTAATGTAGAAGAAGAAGATTCTGAGAAGCAGACAGAATGGAACATTAATAAAGGTTTTACTAATGATGATGATGATGATGAAGAGGTTGTCGATGATCAGCGTGTTTGTCACGAACATATATCGAAAGCTACAGATAAAGATAATTACATCTTTCACTTGGACATTTATGAACCGGTTGAAAATAAACACCATCATGTGGAGATAATTGATACTGAAGTCACTTCACCGTACACAACACCTCCTATAAGTCCTGTCTATCCATTATCTCCTAAATATTCGACACCTCCGGAATCACTCGTCACTCCGTTGCCAACAAACAATGTGTTTTATTCAGTTAACAATGACCATCAAATCGAAAAAGATACGCCTTTAAGTGAAATTTTATCAAAAACTCTCAAAATTGTAAGACGTAATAGCATGTTAGAGATGAAGCCATGTGACGACTATTGTAAACTCACTGTACACGGTATGATGGAGAATATAATGCAACCTTACAAATTGTTTTTCCAAGTGGTAAGTTCATTTTCAAAAATTATGATTTTTGTTTTAAATCAAGCATGCAGCATCTGATCCAATCACACGCGATCCGTTAGAACGTTCTACGAGTTTGATTAGGTCTTAACCGTTCATGTACGAACTCTTAATGATCAGGAGCAAGGCGGCATGTATTAAATAGATGAACTTTTTAATTGCTTCTGGAAGATTAACCTTCTTAGTAAGTTAAACTTCTTGTTGTTTTTTTATATCTCCGAACGTATATCAACAGATGTTTTTTACAATCATTATTAACGTTTCTTTATGCACACAATGCCGTTACAGTTACTCTGTTTATGGCGCCCTGTGTGAAAGGGTTACCTGGCCAACTCTCCTTTTACAAACATAAAATCAATAGGTCCTAATGAAAATCAACGTAAGGGAAAGATCTATCTATTATTCCACGTTTTTAATAAGGGGAACACCTTAAAAGAAAGTTGAAGCTGGAAATTAAAGTCGAAATTAAAGTCAAAAAACAATAGAAAATTCAACATTCAAAGCTTCAAGGTTCTTGAGTAACCTCAGGCTCAAATAAAAGTAAAGGTTCCTTACGAAAAAAACACCGTTTATTCATTAATATTTGTCGCCATCATAAGAGTTATAATTTATAAGGATTATGTTTTGAGATTTGATGGGGTTTGATTAAGAAAAAGAATCTTTTTTGAAGATCGTCTGATAAATTTGTTTATGCTTGCCAGATACTAACCTTTTATGTGGTAGCTAGTTAGTTTTACCTTTCATACAGTCACACATTACTGCTATTAGTAGTTTCGTTAGTTTTCGTTCAGTTTCGTTAGTTTTCGTTCAGTTTCATTTTTAAAAGGAGTGATAAAATGACAAATTAAGGATTTAAATTATGGACAAAACCATAATATTTCCCCGATATCAATTTCTATGAAATTTTATTTTAATGTTTAGTTGCCAACATTGAGTGGGACTTCATTCCGTATCGATTCTAAAGTAAGGTCAGGGAAAGCAAATTGTAGGTCTAACAACATCATACAACATGATGATGGACCTACATTTGTTTTCCCTGACTTTTACTTGAAAATTCCATCTGAAATTTGCTAAAACCTCAAGATTTTTTTATTATTTTATTTGTATTAAAACTTAAAATTGAAGGTTAAAGAACTGTTATAAAGGTTGTGAGAAAACTGAGTCAGCAGTTTTCTACAAGGGAATCTCCACGAGAGAGCCAATCATTTGTTTACCTCGTTTGTTTGCCATTTTGAAATAAGTCAGCTGTTCCTTCCAGACCCATTTCTTATTGTTCAAATGAGGGATTCCCACTGCTGACATCAGCACAGTGCAACCCTCAGTTCTATTTATAACAGTGCATTATCTTTAATTTAAATGTTTTTCTGTATTATTTGCAGCTCCTCATGACATGAGGAGTCCTTTTATTTTTATATTATTCATCAAACAAAAATCCTCCTACTTATTCCTATTATATTATTTCATTTCATATACCCGTTTTGTTAAAACATTTCAATAACGTAAATTTCATATTTTCTCTATTTATTTTTATTCTTCCTCTGTTTTGTTCTTAATTGTATGTTCTTTATTTCTTACTTTTTTCATTTGTTATCTTTATTTGACTATTTGGTTCTTCTCGACACTGTAAGATGAACATGAGTTTGTAATATTCATATGGTCTTCTTTTTTAACCTTACAGATTTACAAAAACCACTTCGTTTCGCTTCATTTTGAGAAATATATTGCTCTTATCATCAATTTCTTCTTTCCACGATTTGGTTAAAGATGGTCATTTCATCAGAAGTTCGTATACCCATTGAAGCGTATGTTCTTAATATGTCGTTGTAAACTATATATTCAGTTTTCATTCTTTAGGCAAATCAATCCGTTACCGTTATCCAAAACAGAAATTAAACAATAGATTTCATCCGTAGAGGGACTCTTTAACTTCTATCATGATAGGACAGGAGAAGGATTTCTGATTTGTGTTTTTCTAAATATCATTTTCATGTCTGTGGATGCTTCTATCAGGTAGACATTGAAAATCTCTCTTTATTTCGAAGAGGTCTCCCTTTTGTAAGTTTGAAGAGAGTTCGAAATTTAGTTTTCGTATTAGATGTTTTTAAACAGTTTTGTAGTTCAGTAATAAGCTTCTGATAAAATTACCACATGTTCTTTAAAGAAACTGATCGTTTTATTGTGTCTTTTTGTTTTGATTTTAATTTTATCAATTTTATCAACTGGGCCTTTATTCGAAAAATTAAGTTTGGGGTGGACGTTCGCTTTTGAAAGTTTTTACCCATTTGGTAGCTGTTATTTTGTGTGCGGCACACAAGAAAAGAAAAGGTTACCTTATTGAGTAGTAAAAGTTGTGGGGGATACTTTCAAAGCAGCTGTTACTTAGGTTTCATTACGAAACCTAAAAGAAATTTACAATTCGTATTTTTTTCTGATTGAAAAAAGGATTAACAGGAACTTATAAATCGAAGCTTGTTCGTTCGAAAACAGCGGTTTTATACTAAAACACGTACGGTATATAAATTCTTGACACTCGAGTGTGTAGAAATGTTAGGTTGGAAAAAGAAACGGTTATTACTTCAGCGACAAAATAGTCTGGGATTTAGTATGTACACACCAGTGCTGCAAGAAGATACATTTTTCGCATCTTCGGTAAACGATTGCTTGATAGTTTTGTTGATGGAAATAAACATTTTTATTTCACATCAAGTAAACATGGAAGGTTTTAGAAAGAATTAAAAGTGTCACGGTTCACTTTTAAATGTTTTTTATTTTTTAACGAATTTGTATTTTCCATTCATTTGTGTTTTAGACAGTAAAGTAGTAGTAGTAGTAGTAGTAGTAGTAGTAGTAGTAGTAGTAGTAGTAGTAGTAGTAGTAGTAGTAGTAGTAGTAGTATTATTATTATTATTATTATTATTATTATTATTATTATTATTATTATTATTATTATTATTATTATTATTATTATTATTATTATTATTATTATTATTATTATTATTATTATTATTATTATTATTATTATTATTATTATTATTATTATTATTACGGAAGCAGCGAACAGCTACCCCTAATACTCCGGGCAAAACAGCAGTTAAAGGTTAACAGGAAGAAACTATGGGTTCGTAAGATTTTCAAAGAAAGGGAAATGATGAATAATTTAACTGATTGACTGACACAGGTGAAACTGAAGACTTAGGTTTATGTTTGTTGTTGTTTTTGTCTCAATGCACGCTGATGTGTCTTTCAAAAATTGCAAATCATCGAAGAAATTGCAAGTTGGCAACCGCGTAGCCTTACATCCAGACCTCATCACTTTCTCTCTTTTTTGATCCCATCTTGAGTACGAGTCTCGTAAGTTCTTCCAAATATTCTTCAAATCAGTAACTATAAAGAAAATAAGCATAAATAATAAGTGTAAAAGTGTAAATGTGAAGATAGAGATAAAGGTATGCACCGTCATATTATGTAAAAAATAATTTTGACTTGAATGTACTACTGACTACTGAGTACTACTGACTTGAATGTTGTCCTCCAAGAGTATCAGCAATGTTTTTCCAAGCAATAGTTTTTTTTGGTTTGTCTTTATATGCTGGGGATCTCATGTCCCAAATGCATGGGAATCCTTTAACCATCTGGATTAAAATTTCCTTGTCAACAACATCACTTTTTTCTTCTGATTGTCGCCTTAAATTGTTTAACATTGCAGTTGAAGCATCCACAAAATCATTTTCTGCTTGTTCTTCATCAAACCTGCTGTGAATCATCAACAGCATCATAAAAGTTACTAATGTTAATAGCAGTCCCATCTATTGTAGATAAAGCTGTGGTTTGTACTTGTGGCTGTGTTTCTCAACGCTGCTTTTTCTGTTGTAACACAAAGTTTCTATAACTTTCTATATCGAAATCTGGACTAGCCATTTTGTTTCTATTTTGCTTCTTGTTGATTTTTGAATTTTTTTTTTTTTTTTTTTTTTTTTTGCAAACACAGCGAATTATTGAATTTTCTCAAACTTGATTGGTTGATATTGACTGGCGGAAAAAACGAGATCAAAAATATTAGATGTGCACGAGCGTTGATTTCTCCGACTGCATCCGCCGATTCGAACATAATTTCAGTTCCATTGCGCATGCGCTGACGTCACTAGCGTTGTTTTTTCCGAGCGAGCGGACGAAACTGCTGAATGGAAACCGACCTTAAGCCTACGCTTATAGTTTGCGATACTCACATCATAAAACTGTATGAATTGTAATGAACGAACGTAGCATAGGAATTTTCAACTTGAAATTATTTGACATAGGAGTATACTTAGGATTTATTTTTTTTTATTTATTTATTTATTGATTGATTGATTGATTGATTGATTGATTGATTGATTGATTGATTGATTGATTGATTGATTGATTGATCGAATCTTTTTACAGGGTATTTACACTTCAGAAAAATATATACAAGTATAAAATAATTCTGTTATCAACGTGTGCCCTGAGATTCTTATTACCTTACATGTTTCGTTACTTGTTTCGTTTACTTGTTTCGTTTTAAAGGCAGTATTTCAAGTGAATTTAAGTTTTGGGTAAGATAAACGAAAAACTATTCCATAAACTGATCTATTTTAAATTTGTTTTGAGCATATTCTATTTAATAGTTTACTGTCTGACAAGTTATTTTCATATTTTTAGTAAACATGTCATATCTTGGAAGATATGTTATATATTATATATAATTGACATTTAGATAACAATGGCGATACAAACTTTCGCGGGAGGTCTTCCGATTAAATTATTTGCAAAAACCTTCCATTCTATTGGCCCCCATTTATCGGTTATTTAGTTGAAACTTTGACGTTCGAATAAATATTTTTTAGTTTTTTTAGTTTTTTTTCCGCATTTCTCTAAAACATACATTGTGATTTGCAGGGTGATGAATTCGAAAGTCGTAAAACTTCTGGTACTTCATCAGAATATGGCGAAGAAGACGCAGAAGCACTTCGTTTACAAGCTATGGAACAGTTAGCGGCTGCTGGGGTAACGCCTTTGATTCTTATCGAATCAGTTTCATTGAAGCATGTTATTTAGATTTTCTTCTCTTTTCTTTCTATCCTCTCGAACCTCTTTTATCTTGTGTGCATTTGTTTCAGTCGAAACCCGTCGCATTTGCCGTGCGAGCTAATCATGAATACAACGGCACAGAAGATGATGACTCGCCGGTCCATGGAAAGGCTGTCTCGTTTGATGCGAAAGACTGTCTTCATATCAAGGAGGTAGGCATGCTTCTCATTTTCAATCAAATGTTTTTGTCATTCTCTCAACGAAATAACCTTAAATTAAAGGCAATGTGTTGTAATAATGATGATGATGATCTCAACGCATGACAACAGGTGAGAGACAAGTAAAGGAATTGTTGTATTGTTTGATCTTCATAAAAGTAGCACGTGAATTATCGTTGGTCATAAATATAAGCTACTATTTTTGTTGCTTTTAATGATGACTTTCATAGAAGTAACTGAAAGGTCTGCATCGGTCATGATGATGTCAGCGGTATTTAAAACAACACATTGTCTTTAACATGCCAATTTGCTTTTATGATTGGAGAAAGTTTTAAATATATATTTACTTAGTAATAATAGCAATATTAAACATAATGTAGATGGGACTTTATGAGTTTTTGTTTGTCTAAACGATTTTTTTATATGTTTTTTATTTACTTATTTATTTACTTTTAAAGAAATTTAACGACGATTGGTGGATTGGAAGGGTGGTAAAGGAAGGACATGGTATTGGTTTTATACCAAGTCCGAGTAAATTTGAAAGTATTCGACAGTCGGGAGTTTCCAGTAAAATCAAACTCCGCCAATCAAGTACGAGCAGTAACATTAACTTGGAGGATCATTCCCAGTCCACACCAAGATTGAATACCATTGGTTCTCCAAGTAAGTTGCTATTGCTAGTTGTGTAGTGAAGTGAAAAAAATTTTATGAAGACTCTTAAAATATGAAAATTTTTAAAAACGTTTTTAATCGGTTGATCGTATAATTTTCTTTCAGTGTACATCTACCTATTTGTACCAGCTAACGCTTTGCTTAAAACCGTTTGAAACTAAGTGACCTTGACCCTCATTGACACAAACAAATTTTAAAAGGTTTCCATCACGAACTTTAGCTAATTAGAGATAAGATGTGGGATTAGTTAAATAGAGTTTTTTTCCCAGTTACTCATTTTCCGAAGAGTCAGCTGAAAATTTGTGTGGTTCTATTTTGCGTCATTCTTCCATATTGAACAACGTTGAATTTTGAAGAAATTTTGCTTAAATCCAGGAAACCGATGGTTAGCCCCCACTTCGCGGTGACTTCTATAAATTTGGTTTAAATGAAGCAATAAGTATTATATAAAGTGGATTGCATAACATAATGTGGATTTCATAATCATACATTATGTTCGGGTTACCTACACCAATTGTCTAGATTATTTCCTTCACCAATTTGCAGGTGAAAACAACGTATAAATTGTAAAAAGAATACAGATATCGGAGAAATACCCGATTATTAAAAAATACGCTACGTTAAGCTGGTTTTCTACTTAACTTTTCACCTGCCGCCGGCGAACATTTTTCGCTGAGTTCCAATGTCATTTATAGCCCTTCAGTATAGAGTCTTCTCGCAAAAGATCAATATGATTGTTTAATTGACGTCACGTAACCGAGGTCAATATTTTCCCGTATTTACCGTTTTTTTCCTATTTTGAGGTAATTTCGACTCTTAACATCAATACATAGACATTCCCGTCTTCTTCAGATGATGATCGCGGTAATTCTTTTGATGACGATAATGGCCCGACGTCGCCTGCAAGAAACATGTCTGGTTTAAATTTGTCCAACAATAATAACATCAACAACAATAACAACAACAACAATAATAACAACACTCTACAAAAAGGAAAAAAAGGAATTTTCAAGAAGGTATTACTTAATGAAGTTCAGTGTATGTTATTATTATTTTATATTTTGGATTCCATTATGTGCAATTATCTCCATAAACTTAAAACTTAAACTACAAAGAAAAAACAAACAAACTGGTTACAATAGAAATAGATAGATAGGTCTCAAAAGAGAGTAAGGGTGGGTGGCACGGATGATTAGAAGAGTAAGGGAGGGTGGCACAGATGATTAGAAGAGTAAGGGAGGGTGGCACGGATGATTAGAAGAGTAAGGGTGGGTGGCACGGATGATTAGAAGAGTAAGGGAGGGTGGCACGGATGATTAGAAGAGTAAGGGTGGGTGGCACGGATGATTAGAAGAGTAAGGGAGGGTGGCACGGATGATTAGAAGAGTAAGGGTGGGTGGCACGGATGATTAGAAGAGTAAGGGAGGGTGGCACGGATGATTAGAAGAGTAAGGGAGGGTGGCACGGATGATTAGAAGAGTAAGGGTGGGTGGCACAGATGATTAGAAGAGGGAAGGGTATTATGAATAGAATTTACATCCTTTTTTTGTTCTTCCATTTCCTGATTGATGATTAAGAGAGTGAGTGATGCTATTGTATTAAGAATGAAAATCTACCGGCATACGATGTTATTCCATCAATGCGACCAATCATATTTGTGGGTCCTTCACTGAAAGGTTACGAGGTAAGATTGGTTTGTTCATAACTTCTTTTGTTTTAGTACTTTAGAACAGTTCGATCTATGTTTGTTTTTTATTTTTAAGGTTACTGATATGATGCAAAAGGCTTTGTTTGACTATCTGAAACACCGGTTTCAGGGAAGGTATAATCCAAAATCCGATATGAAAATGTTCCTTGTGCAAATTTTAAATGTTTAGGTTACCATAGTTACATGTGTTGATTGGATTTCCATTTAGAATTGCGTTCACTCGCGTCACATCTGACATCAGTTTAGCAAAGCGTTCAGCATTACAACATCCTGGAAAACAGGCTGTTTCACAAAAGAAAGGAAACTCGCAGGCTGGGTTAGGTAGAGCAGTTTTGTTCCAAAACGAGAAATCTATCCTTCTGGTATTCCTAAAAACAGCGTTAATTCCTTTATCTCTCTTTGAATTTTTATCGGATTTTTTCTATTTTTGTTTTTCTTCTTGTTTCCTGAAGCTGAAGTTCAACAAGAAATCGAACGCATCTTTGAGCTGTGTCGTAGCACCCAATTGGTTGTCTTGGATTGTGAAACGATAAACCACCCCTCACAAATCGTAAAAACGTCACTTGCGCCCATTATCGCCATGATCAAAATTGTTTCGCCAAAGGTATGAAGTAAAATCATGCATTACAATGTTTAATTTTTAGTCATTAATAAAAATAATATTCATTCAATGTCAATCACATATTTCTACGGTACGCGAATATATTACTAATCCACCATCCAACCAATTGTCCTATACACATCCGTGATAATAAAAACTTGTCACGATTTTCTGTCTTACAAAAGTCTTAGGTTGGATAATTGTTCATGTGGTTTTAAACACGGCATACCACTTTGTTGTTCCGTGAAATTATAGAAATTATATTTTGTACTGAAATAATAGTTTAAAGCTTCTTTTTAAACATCCATTCCTTTCAAACTGTGATTCCATCCATTCCTTTCAAACTGTGATTCCTTCTTTTTAAACATCCATTCCTTTCAAACTGTGATTCCTTCTTGATTAGGTTTTGACTCGCTTAATTAAATCACGTGGCAAATCTCAAACTAAACATCTGAATGTGCAATTGGTGGCTGCAGAAAAACTTGCTCAGTGCACTGAGGTAAGATTATCTCAAACAAAATTGCTTGTGGCGTTCATCGATTCCGTAAATTTTGTTTTCAATAAATCTTATTCGCTCCTTTTATCGGCTTCTTTTATCGTTTCATGGTCCACAAGGTAGGAGCCTCGTTATTATTCCGATTTGAAACGAGGCTATGTGACGTACAGGGTTAAGTACTTAATGAAAAGGTCCTCCCTCCATCAACTTTTTTTGTCCTCCATCGTTGATCCTTTTCATGATGTTTCTTAAATTTTCAGGATATGTTTGATGTTGTATTGGACGAAAACCTCCTTGAAGATGCTTGCGAACATCTTGGTGAGTTTTTAGAAGCATACTGGAGAGCGGCCGTTCCACCGCAATTGCCCTTCATGAGTAGCGACAATCCGTATGATCCGGCTGGTCAGCAGACTATACTTAATTACAATGGTTTGGACCCCTTCAATGGCACGCCAAAACGTACTTTACGAACTGCACAAGTATAGTTTATTATTACGTAATGATTATCGTAAACTACCTGTGGTGGAGTGCAGATTTGATGATTGGCCCTGATATGGAGGGAATGTTTGAAAATTCATTGGTCTGATTTAGCACCATTTCAGACGATTATTGTGTGTTCCGATTTTGTGGGTTTTGAACAAATTTTTCGATGATTTCATTGTATTGGCCAAAACCCAAGCGGTGCGAAGACTCTTTAAGAAACAGTTGTATGAATGAACCTAATATATAACAGTTGAATCCAAAAGTATAATTGTTTTAATCTTGTCGTAAATTCGACCAAATACCCAGTTTCATAATTGTTTTTTAAAAAGGAAATTTTTCATTTTTATTCAGTTTGTCTCATTTGTTTCTTGATTTTTTCTTCCGGCAACTCTTTATATCAGTTTCTTTCTCAAGCAAGTATTGGCAAGATTGGCAAACTATTTACAAACTATTTACAAGACGCACTAATCCAATGCCTTTCTTCTGCTTACTTTAAAATATCTTTTAAATCATTGATTGTATCTATTTTTTGTTTGTGTTATTTTGAAAATTGTTTTACTGATTTCACAATTTTATTACTTAGTAATGGTCACTTATTATTCCTATTTCCCGACGGAGTTAAAAGCAATTATGATAGTGAAAACGAGGCCAAACTATGACATAACACAGCGTTTGGGAAAGTCTTTTGTTCCGCGACAATGTCAGACACATTGTTACCAAAAGATTGCCGTTATTTTGTTGTTTTAGTGCGGCATCACTCCTTACGTCCAAAATTTTAGTATGACGTCAGTCAATATTCGAAGGTCATGCCCGAATAAACAACTAGTAGTATATGGGTTATAACCCGCGTTTGTGTTTCTTCAAAATTATGCTTCGCTTCGTACACAAAAAAAAATTTGTAAACAAACTTATCTTTCTCATTTTTGTGTGACATTCGAGTTGTTATTAAAAATAGAAAAAATGCAATGCAATGAGTTCCTTAAATGTTTCAGTTATTATTTGTCCCTACAATGTTTTCTATCTATCTATCTATGTTTTTCTGTGTTTGTTTACATTCATGCCTCTTATTTTATAAAAAAATATTGTTGCCATGGTGTCATGCACTTCAGCGGGCTGTGCCGATGAGTATAGACCGGAGTGACGCCACATTTAAGCGTAATTGACCAATAAGATCGCGCGAATTGTTTGTATCGAATACAGGCCTGTTACGCGGGTAATAATAATGGCTTATTAACCGTTTAGCCGGTCAATACGGGAGAATATTGACCGAGGTTGTGACATAATGGACCAAGCGCAGTGTGGTCCATACGAGCGAGCGAGGTCAATATTTTCCCAAGTATTGACAGGCTAATACGATTAATAAGCCATTTAGTACAAAACACGGTGTTTAAACAGAAATTCGGTAAAGGTGAATTAAGTTCGATTATAGTCCTTAAAAGGTCTATGCCATTATCAACGTCGTATTAACTTACGAGGTGGTTAATGGTGGCAGATAACATATCGCAGATAGGGGTGAAGTACTATCAAAATAAATACTAATCAGAAACTTGTGTGTCTTGAGAGAACTGGGAACTGTTCTTTAAAGAACTACAAACCTGAACCTTCATCATTATCCGGTGATAGAACAGTTTATGTTGCAGTTGGATTCAACTCGTCTCAGCTCATCTCTTGGTGGTTTCAGTTCGTCTCAGATCGTCTCAGCTCGGTTCAGATCGTCTCAGGTGGTTCCGTTGTTTAGTCAGTACGAACATTATTGCGGTGGTTATTGTTGTTTTTTCTCTTCTACATTTTCTTGCACTTCTGTTATACATCTGTGTATATTCATCATTATTATTTTCAAAGAAATTTTAATTGTTCTATAATGTTTTAAAAATTAAAAAATTAAAAACTAAGAATACTTACCTTTTTTGAATTAAAGTTTCTGTCTTCTTCACCCACGTTCGAGAATCGTTATTCACAAACCCGGAACTTTACGCAATTTTTAAAACCGTTTTCTTAGCAAACCAATTAGAGAACGAATTTGATGAGTAGGTATTGAAGAAACGGGCAATAACGGACTCCAGATATTCGGGAGGGTGTTGGGCGGAATTAACTGCGACATTACACACAGACAGACACGAGTAAATGAAAAATCAGCTATTCGTGCGTTTTAATATTTGCACAGCATTAAATTTCGCGCACTATCAAATTCCATGGGCACATTCTGAGATATTTCGCGAAAATTCCCTTTTAACAATTTTTTCTCAATGAGGATCACCGAATCGAATCATATCCTTTAAACAATTATCGCGGGAAAAAAACGATTTAGTCCAAAATTCACGAAATCGCAGAAGTTTTTTCAGAGAAAGTTTCTTTTTTAAACTATGTTAGTCCAATCATCATTTTGATAGTGCTTATTCATTAAAAAAAGTAATTTATATTGTTTACAGAAGAGACAAACATAAATATTGATAACATTAGAAAAGGAGGAGAAAGTGAACACGCATCAGGTTCTACAGTTTGGACTTATGATAAGTATAAACAACGAAATCAAAATATATCCTTTTATTTTATAACAACCCTGTACTAACTAACAATCACTAAACAAGAGGCCCTGGGGCCTGAAGGTCAGCGCTGTTGGGCATACCAGAAAAGTAGTACACATTACGAAGGAAAATTAAAACACTTCAGATAATATTACGCGTATATTTACTAAATTTCACAGCCTTTCTCCTGCGGCGGCAAGAACTACATTTTAGAAAGAAAGTTTGGGTCAAACAAAGAATTCTATTCCGAATCTGATATCCTTTATAACTGTCGATTTTCAACCTGAAGTCCTTATACTGGAGTATTGAATACAATTTTTCATCATGTATTATGAACTCAATCTATTATAAAAAATGTTTAGTACAATGTAACAAAATATGTGCCAAAGTAAAAACTGAGGAATATATACTTCTCACGTGACAAAGATAGCTATGCAAAATTGAGCAATGGAAATCATTTTTTCGGAAATATCTGTAAGTAAAAAATCTGGTCAAGTTCAGATAAGGCCGACAAGTTCAAAGACTTCGGACAAGTCAAGGTAATTCTGACAAGGTCAAGTTTTGAGGAGGAATTCTGGCAGCAGATATGAGATGATGCCACCAACAAAGGACCTAAAAATAAATTATATAAATGTTATACAATCTCAGATCCACTAGTGATGAATTTCTAACTAATTTTCACAAGTATTTTTAGAAATTTTAGTGGGAAGAATTAATGTGATTTTGTTTTCATTTTAACCTGAAAAAACAACGTAAATTGATTAATATAAAAAGAAATTCTGCAATATCCCATATTTTGATAATCTCCCAAAAGTTAATGGGCAAAAATCACAAATTTGAGGTCAAAAGGAAGTGTCATAGGAATATTCGGCTTAATTGCAGTTCACTCCTGGAACGATTATCTTGCCCTGCAAAAATGAGTCATAATGAATCATTCTTTGAAACCATTACAGGTCGATAGTCTGATCCATGGTAGCAGTTTTCGTGCAAATTTAATTTCGCGAATTGAGATAAAATAAACTTCCATATTATGCGTGTGGTGTGGGTGTGAAGTGAATTTATATAGCTAAAATAACGCTATATAGCTACCTGTTTTTAGACACCCAGGAAATATTTTGTGTATTTGTATTTTCATCAACAGGGAATATGTGAAATTTTAAGTGTGTCACACACTTAAAAGGCCACAAAAAAGGGAAGAGGAGGGAATAAAAATCGAAAATGGGATCGAACAGTTTCTCACAAAATCAATGTCATTATAAAAAAAAAGCAGTAAGAATTTTCTAACCTTGAGTGCTGCACAGTGTTGTTCTCTGGAACACAAATTAGGGTTGCATGTTTTCTGTATTTTAGGCCGCAATCACAATAATTAAATTACTTTATACAAGTTTTAGTTTACCATTCATACATTAACCAAAGTTTGTAGACAGCCTCTATTCCAATGTTTTGCGGAATCAGCCTACAACTGTGGACAAAAAAATTGGAATTACGTACGTACGTATGGACAAACGTACAAAGGCTAATGAAAGATCAGCTGCTTTCTGCACTGACCAACAAAAACAAATCAATGAAAATGCATTTTCCATTATACCATATTTCCTCGTGTAAGCTGGTCATCCATAAAAGTCAATGTAGGTCATATAGTAGGTCAACATCATTGTTTACCACTGCCTGTAAAACTGATCTTCTTTACCAAATTAATGAATTAATGAATAAATAAATTAATTAATTAATGGGAAATTATGCTTTAAAACGAGAGAGATTTTTCATTTGGGGAAAGTGAATATGTAACAGCAGTATTTATTTTTCATCATTGTATAAGACTACCCTTTGACACAACTTTACATTACTTTAATTAAGTAGGTAAATAACTCTTTTAACCCACTTTATAAAACTGTTATTAGTTATAAACATAAGTTAAAACTAATTTAAAAAAAATCATCATCATCATCATCATCATCATCATCAAAATAGAATCCATCCAAAATTATTGAAAAAATATTTACTAACCTACTTTAAGGCAAGATTTTCATGGCATGAAATTTTCATAATTTGATGGAGATCTATAATCCGCAAAATTGATATGAGAAAAAAAAAAGTTTGCAAAATTTTTTAAAAATCTTGATTCGCAAAAATTAATGTCACAAAAATTATCAGGAAAATGGAAACAAATACGGTTTGTAGTTTTGGACTCGCCAAAATAAATGTTCACAAAAATTAATGATTTTAAGGTATTTTAGTCTTCTTTTTTCATTGAAATCTTTAAACTTACCGCAAACTCACTGTGTACTGCACATTTAGAATCTTGAAATGATCATATTTCAGTCAAAATGCAAAATGAAACGTTTCAAAACAAAAATATCCACAAATTAAAATGATGCTAAAATTTCTGGTGGTTCAGGCACAGTAAAATGAATTTAAAAATGGAAATTCCCGTCTACTAATTTAAATAAACTAAATTATGTTGAAATGAACATAAAACACATCAAAACAAACAATTATATATACCCTGCTCTTCTCTTCTAGTGGTGAAGCTGTGCTCCTTTCACTTTTTTATTTATGGACAGTCCATCATCATCACAAAGTTTACACAAAATCTATCAGAATACTTGCAAATAAATTAAATCAAAGGATTTTATTACCTTGAAGTAATATTCTGTCTTCTTCACTTCACTTCCACTCCACGTTTAAAAACGTTATCCAAAAAACGGAACTTTCATGCCATTTTTAAAACCCGTTTTCTTGAGCAAACCAATTACAGATCGAATTTATGGGAAGGCGTTGAGGAAACGGCAAAGAAAGAATCGATATTTAGAACCGATATTTAGAAGGGTGTTACGAACGGGCGCAGAGAACTGCAACATTACAGACACAGAAAACCACACGGGCAAATGAAAGGTCAGATGCCTAACGGCGCTGACCAAATATTAACAAGTACGAAACTTTGTTTGACCATCCAACAAACCTTTTAACATTTCATGGTTATCATCGCCATCTTCAGCAAAAGAGCTTCTAATTACGTTTTGTTTATCCTCTTCGACACAATATCGTCTTTCTGATGATTTTAGCGCATCCTTCATTTTTTGTTTGATCAGCAAATAGTGAATAAACAGATGGAAAAGAAATCCGAGATGGAGTGGTATACCTGCTTCGTAAAATGCATACAGGACGATGTGTTGTTTCTTAACAAGGTGTTTGATGTATTTAGCTTGGCTATCGATTATTGAATTAACGAATACTGATAAGAAACACATCATTAAAGATGGTATAAGAAAATGATTGATACGTTTGTACATGATGGACGACTGGCAACCCATATGCAGATCAGCTCGGATGTATAAATAGATAAAGAAAACACATGTACAACTACGAAAAATTATCTTTGCAGTACTCCATGCAATGTCAGCATTACAGTCACGAGTACACCATGAGATCAGTATCATTGATTTCGTCAACAAAAATAACAGCCCTGACACGCCCATCATGGCTACCATTAAATCGACGCCTTTTGAATTACTTTCGCGCCATTTTCTTTTCGATTTGCTGATTGGTCTAGCCTGAAAAAATAAAAATATAAATAGACCTACGTCAAGCGATAATGAAAGTCGTATCGAAACTAAACCAATGAGATCAAAGCAGATCGAAACAGAGATGCACATATATACAGTAGAACAAACTTTAACCACTTTAAAACCTTTAATCACTTAAATGTGTCACTTAAATGTGTTACTTAAATGTGTCACTTAAATGTGTCACTTAAATGTGTCACTTAAATGTGTTACTTAAATCCATACTTTCTGCTTAAAAGTTTTTGTAAAACAAAGTAAAAATTTCTCAACTGTGCTTCGAGATTCGCGAACGCATACGAGCAAACGAACTATGAAATGAGGCGATCAGTTTCGTCATACTGCACTCACTCAAATTGTCATACCTCCATACCTGTGTGATTATAAAAACATAGTTAAATATAAACTGATAAATGTTATAGTTTGCCTTACTTGTTTGATCAAAATATATCCTTGCACGACCACTCCAAAATCGGCCAGAAAACCGAATATGTTTACCCAGGGTCCAACTTGTTTGATAAATTGCAGCGCGTTTACGAATTGTGTAAGAAACAGAATCGTTCCAACAAGATAACCACATCTGGTGTACTTTTTCGTCGTTTTATAAAAGTTTTCCCACGTGTCAGGCAGGTTTACGTAAGAACTTGAATTCTCACTGAATTGATACTCAATCAACTTCCCTTTAAACAATCCTTTAGACGTAACTTCATGACTATGTTCTAAAAACAACAGGCAGCAGAGAAGGCGATAATCAATCATAAGAGCAAAATATGTCGAGTTTAACACGACTAAAACTTCTTCGAAATTTATAGCATCTGAGAAGTCTCGCTCTTTTTCGCCTGATATGATGGATTGCAGCCACATTGAGAAATTGAATAAAGCCATAATTCGAAAGAACCACGAAGACGCCAACCGCCTACTTTCCATTGGAGTTCGGTGGCGTAACACAAAATGATACATTCCACCCTGAATGAGCTTTTGGACAATGGCCAACATATTTAAAATTATATCATAACCATTCGGGGAACGTACTTGCGTTAATATTGTGTGAGCGATTTCGGTAAATACTAACGGTATTGTGACGATCCAGACAATTAAACTGACGTTTTTGTGATGTTTCCCAAACGATTCTTCGTCGCTATCAATCGCTGGCACAGTGAATAAATACTTCGTTCCTAACGGCATGATTATCCCAAAGAGTGTCATCTTAAAAGCAGTGAATGTCTTGAATGTTCTTAATAGACGATTCGTTAGAAAGTCAGCCATAAATGTCGACAAAACACAGAAGAATAAGATGCCGTTATTCGTCGTCGTGCCAAGGGAGTTCGAACCAGTTTGTGCATAATAGTAAAGTAACCATGCCAACAGTATCATGGTAGCCGATGATATGGTAGAAAAAAATATTCCAGATTCCATGTGGAGATTGAAATACATTAATGTGTGTGTAGAATTCTCCATCCTCCTTTAAATATATTTGTCGTTATTTATATCTTAACTTTCAGAATTCTTCGTCAATGTTTAGAACTTGTGAATTTAATGTTCAAACGTTTCCTTCAAAATGTGAGTTTAAACAACTATCCACCGTAACTTTCATATTTGATACAGTAAAAAAATAGCTTTGAAATAAATGGAAAACGTGTGTTTTTCCGAGAATAAAAGAAAGGATTTAGCTGACTGTCAGCTGCTTACAGTTCAAAGGTTGAGCCAGTGTAAACCTATTCTTCAGCGAGACATTTTTAACTAACAGAAACCTTATGCAAACAACATTATACTGAGTTAACAACAAACCGCAAGATTTGAATCACAGAAGTCAAAACATTACCATTCAGATATCAAATTTCTTGTGAAAGAATTCCTGATTGAAATGAAATTTTATGATGTATAATGTGAAATTAATTATTTGAAGTATTTAAGCTTAGTTCACACTAGTGGAAATAATAATATGAGATATATATAGCTGCAGTTATGAAACAAGAAAAGATAAATTTCTTGCCCTGATGAGAACTATTTTTCATGCCCCAAATTTTCTCACACTCACAACAACAATAACAATAACAACAACAATAATAACAACATTCTACAAAAAGGAAAGAAAGGCATTTTCAAGAAGGTATTCCTTGGTGAAGTTCAGTGTATGTTTGTAATATTATTTGTTTGATAATTACATGGTATAATCCGAAATCCGATGCTCTTGTTCGAAGTGAAATCGGTCCACCACACATGTTCCTTCCGTAAATTTTAAATGTTTAGCTAACCATAGTTACATGTGTTGATTGAATTGAATTGAATTGAATTGAATAATTTGGAATTGAATTGAATTGAATTGAAACATTTATTTAACGTTGGTTTGCCGTAGTTAAAAAAACAAATAAACTAATTTACACCAACAAAAAAAAAAAAAAAAAAAAAAAAAAAAATTAGGAACATGGTATGATTTGCAAATATTTAATTTTGGCATATTTTGCAACTGCACCGTTACTGAGATTCAATTTTCTGATTGACGCTTTAAATGAACTTAACTGGGAACAATCTTTTACTCAATCTGGCAGAGAATTCCAGAGTAGACTTCCACGAAATAGAAAGCAGGATGTGCCAAATTTTATAGTTCTCGTTACAGGCAGTGACAAAAGATCAACGGTACGAAGATCATACTTAACTTGTTTGGGAATAAAGAATTCTTGCATGAAGGCAGGGCCTATGTTGGCTTTAGTTTTGAAAATTTCGGTGTCTAGAAATCGTAAATGAAATTCGTGGATGCTTGAAGTTTCTGCCAAATTGAGCAATTCAGTGTAGCTACTTTCATAATCTAGGAATAAAGCCCTAAGAGATCGTTTATGTATTGTTAGAATTTTAGAGTATGCGGTTTTGTTACAGAACATCCATATTATAGGGCCATAATTAAATTGAGATATGATATAGCTATTAAACAGAAGTTTAGCTTGATCTGATGTAATAAGTTTTCTGACTCTGTAAAGGCAATTGATACCTCGACTGGCCTTTTTACACAAACTCAGAATGTGGTCATTAAAAGTGAGTTTGTTATCAATAGAGATACCAAGTAACCTTACAGATTTCGTGGATAGAATTTTACAATTTTTTATTTCAATAAATAGATTTTCAGAGTTATCATTACCAAGTAACATCATCTGAAATTTCGCTGGGTTTGCTACGAGGTGGTTTGAAATAAACCAGCCGAGTGTGATGGAAAGATCATTTTTAAGTGAAGTCATGACGCTAGTGATAGTGTCATCGCATTTATAAATAGTGTTGTCGTCAGCGAAATTACAGAGATCTGTGTTAAGAATAAAAAAAAATATCATTAAGGAAAATATTAAATATAAGTGGTCCTAGTATCGACCCTTGTGGTATTCCAAGTTCAATCAAAAGCAATTCACTAAGAACTTGACCAACTTTGGTACATTGGGAACGAACTGATAAATAATGTTTTAACAATTTGAGACTATCTTTGCTAAACCCATATGCGTGTAACTTAGCTATCAATAAATCATGAGGGATGCTGTCGAACGCCTTGGAAAGATCCATTAATATAGTACCAACGACTCCTCCTTTATCGAGACATTGTTTCCAATTTGCTATAAGACGAAGGAGTGCATGTTGGGTATTATAGTTTGGTCTAAAGCCACACAGAAACGGTGAAAAAATATTTTTAAAATAATTTGATATATGTACAGATAAAATCTTTTCGTAAATTTTAGAAAATAAAGGTAAAATACTATAATTGGCCGATAATTTATTTTTTCGCATTGTGGGGTTTTGTGGTTGAAAAAAGGTTTACTTTTCTTCCAAAATTCTTTGGACTCTCCGGAGCATGAACTAAAGTAGTATTGCTTGGCTTTTTTATTCAATTTAACTGTTTGATTCCTCTGCTTTTTATAAAGTTCTAAATCTAAATTATTTCTACTTATGTTGTATTTATTTTTATAGTACGATCTTCTCATGATTGCTTTTCGCAACTCCTTAGTCATATGTGGTTTTTGATTGCCCCTTACTTTACGTTTTTTGATTGGAGCATGGCGGTCAGTTGTGACCTCTAGTATGGAGTGGAAAGAGGAATAGTCCGCACTACAAAAATTTCTTAGATTATGGTGTAGATCTTGCTCAAATGCTTCAATAGAAAAACTTTTGTAACTTCTATAAATGATTTCACGTGGAGGCAATTTGACAAAAGTAGATCTGGATAATGTATAAATAAGATGATGGTGGTCGCTTATTCCTGTTTCAAAAGAGTTAGTTTTTTTAAAAAATTTAGGGCAATTTGTCAGAATTAAATCAATCCATCTATCATCAAAAACAGCGTTAATTCCTTTATCTCTCTTTGAATTTTTATCGGATTTTTTTTCTTCTTGTTTCCTGAAGCTGACGTTCAACAAGAAATCGAACGCATCTCCGAGCTGTGTCGTAGCACCCAATTGGTTGTCTTGGATTGTGGAACGATAAACCACCCCTCACAAATCGTAAAAACGTCACTTGCGCCCATTATCGCCATGATCAAAATACACCTTTCCCGAATTCATGTTTATATGTCGCATCCTGAGTCAGTGTCCATACGGACCTCGTTTCTGTGTTGAAAATTAACGAAAATTGTCCCACTGCGATTTGCTAATAAGGAAAATACATAGATAAATAATTTTTCATGCCCCAAATTTTCTCACACTGGCATATGATGTTTGTACGTCCTTATATTTTCCTGGGGGTGAGGTGGTGGTGGGTCTGATTTATCTGTCAGTTCCGCTAAGCGTATTCCACCGATTTATTCCGCCGTTACACTGTTCCGCCTTAGACTGCTCTGCCTTAAACGAGTCAACTGGAATTCTGACCCTGATACCGCTCAGAAATCATAAACACAGCCAACACAATACTAGAAAAGAATGGGAAAGACCTCTTTTGCGGCGATAATGTGTAGTGGAAGCACCTTCGTTTTTCACCAATGCGGTTCAATCCCTGCTGCGGAAACTGGAACCGATACTCCACTACGATGCGCTTTGAAAGCAGTATGTATCTCTAGCGGTAGGTTAACTAACCAGTTGACTGTCGGTGGGGATGAAGAGCCATTGAATATGTTCCCGTTACTTAGTTACTTTTGTTATATTGTTTGGAGAAAAATTCCAGGAAAACTAAACTAAATCTCTAAAGTAACTGGAATGGAAAGCTTTTCTCACCTTTCACAACACTTTTTTGTCGCTAAACAACAATGTCTGTCAGTTGAAATTGTAGAAGACGTTTTTGTCACATCACATCACACATCACACGCAAGATTTTTCTTGGAACAATGAAAAACATTTTAGGAGCAATAATCAAAAACGAAAACACGAAAGTTCAGAACGTGATTTAGTCAAACTCATTTCGCTACAATTATCAGATTGGTTGACGTCACTTTCGACAATTTGAAAAGTTGAACATGTCCAACTACTTGTTGAAATTCACATGCCGAATGCTATAATTTGAATTTGAATTGAAAATCTCCTGATATCCAACCAAACTTGTCGAATTCGACAAATTTAAATCGATAAATGTAATCGTGTATCGTCCGCTATATAAGAGAAGCATGCATTCTCTTGATCTCTGGATCGGAGTTTTCTAAAAAAATGTAAAGTGTAGATAAATTGTGTCTGTTTACACGTAAAAGAAAATAGGTCTAGCAGATAAAAACTACTAACCAGGCTATAAGAGTGACACAGAATTGTAATTGGAGCTGAGATTGAATTGGGTTACTGGCGGACAATAATAGCAACGACTGGCAAAAAGACTGAGGGTGAGTAGGGGTCCTGAGTTTATCTTGAGAGGCTCTGATGGAGAAAATCAACTACAGTTATCTCCCACTATCTGTTCAAGGTCACAGATGTTCGAGATATCGCTGTTCAAGACAGCGAGAATTTTTTGTAATGGTATTAATTTATACGAATCCACAAGAATTTGATCTATCTATTACCAATAACATTCTTATGAATTTTTTTTTCATGTTCCTTACACACAACATCAAAATGATTCTCTGCTTAAGGATTTAGCCAGGCACTTTCTTTGACTTGTTGAACGTCAATCCTTTCTTCAGCTTCAATAGCCAACATGTTTGCAATCAGATCCTTACAGTCCAACGACAGCATTTTATTTCGAGGAAAGGGCACATTTTTATAAGTATTATTCGAGCTATTTAATGTTTGAATCTCGGCGAGTAAATCAACTTTCCTTGTTTTTTCATAAGGTGACTTTCGAAATAACATTATGTATAGGGTAATACCAAGCTGCCAAATATCGGATTTAAAAGGGTTATAGCTGTGACGAGAAGCTTGCTCGGGTGCTATCATCCCAGGCGTTCCACAATGCTGTGAATGGATCGGATTTTCATTAGTCACAAAACTGAAATCTAACAACAGAAAACAGATATATTGTAATTGTAGATATAGATTGGAAATTATCATGACAAAAGCATTTGAAGAGGAAGTAAAAACAAGTAAGGAAAAACATAGTACGTATTATTATCAGAAAATTTCGCGTTTTCGCTTTTTTTTTTTTTCTTTCTCGAAATTAAAAAATTAAATTCCTGCGATTTTGTGGGTCATTTGACATATTTTGACGCTAAAAGAAGTATTTGAACTAAATTTGTCCCAATTTGAACTAAATTTTCAACATGCTTCGAACACATTTAAGGTTTGTTATTGGTTAAAAAGATTTAGATGATTCTTAAGAACATTTTTAGTGGCATACATACGGAAGCGTATTGGTGCCATACTTAATATTTTCTATGTAGAGAAATTCTTTCATTACCCTTTCATTTCACCACTTAAGAAGAAATTCTGTAAACATTGTTTTAGTTTCGTTAGTTTGACCACATAAAAAATTATATGCGAAGAAATACAAAACATTTGTTTTTCTCTCCATACACTGGATGTGGCTATGAACATTTGCGATTCACTGGATTTTTATTAGAAATCTTCAAATCTTAAATATTGCAGACGAAGTTGCAAGGTCGTGTTTAGAATGTATAAGCCATTATAGGTGTCCATCCGACAAACTTATGTACAGTTGTGTCGGGTAACAAACAATAATGACAGAGGCGGATCTAGAGGGTATGTCGAAATTTGTGGAGGAGAATGTTAGATATTAAACCATAAAAGAAAAACGTGCAAGTAATCCCATTGGTGTTACAGATTGAAAACAGAAATTAGGTTTATGTGATCCTCCACAATTCTTGCAACTGCTATAGCACGTGGTACAGCTACTCAGTGTAAGTTACAGAAAGTTGTGAAAGTGAAAGTGAAAGTGAAAGGAACATTTCGTCCTCATAGTTCCTTGCCTTTTTTGACGAATTATGAGGGCGTCGAATTATGAGGGCGTCGAAGAAGAAGGCCCTGGCACACATGGCGGTCGATCATAAAAACTGATTTGTTAAATTTTCTTTCTTAAAATCTTCTTTTCTTTTTTGCTGACATGACAGCTGCGTTACTTCCATAGTAAACATAGTTTTGTGTAGGAGTACGATGCGTAAAGATGTGACAAAGTAAGTATGTGAAGAAAGAGTAAGAAAACGTAAAAAATTTCGTAAAAAATTTCGGCTTTCTAACATACAAAAATGATTTTAAAAGAGCTACGACACGAATCACGTGATTCTTGTGTTTGTTTACTTTTTTTACCATTTTTTTACCGTCTGCCGTAATATTGTCGTAATATTACCGTAATATAATCCCATCCCTTCGATCGCTGTGTTGTATATCATTGCTGAAAGATCACGTGATTCGAGTCTCAGCCTCTTTAATATACAAAGAATATGTGAAATTGTAGATGGGACGGTTGATGTTAAAAATAATGGCTTATTAACCGTTTAGCTGGTCAATACGCTCGCTCGCTCGTATGGACCACACTGCGCTCGGTCCATGACGTCACAACCTCGGTCAATATTTTCCCAAGTATTGACAGGCTAATAAGGTTAATAAGCCATTTAGTACCTGTTAACATAATTAAAAGAAGAATTATAGCACTGCTAAAACTTTTTTGCTGTAATGTTTTAAAAAATAATATATTTTCCTTTTGTTTTTTTATATTTTCTGTGCTTGCAATGTAGAGTCTCCCTCATCATTTTATTATTTTGTTTACATTTTTTATGAAGCCGGTCACAACAGAGAAATAGCGACCGGCCACGCAACGTCAATAAACCAATGATCTATGACCAATGATCTATTGGAAGAAGACTCTGCACTGTTAGGTACTAATAAACTGGATGCCCTCACAGGCGAAAGGATTTCTGCACCGTTAGCTATTTATTTGCAAGATTTTCATAGAATAAAGAAAAAAAAGATATAATTACAGACTTGGTATAGCCATATGTATCCAACCTTTATCTCTGAAATGGATTTTGGTGGAAATACAGAAGATATATTCCCTTCAGTAAATTTGGCATCCGCCATTGGTACATTTAAAACTGATTAAATAAATCACCAATCAGCTATAATTACCATTATGCTATTCGATTTTGTGTGTTTTTTCCAGAATATGTGAAGATATACATAAAAGCATATTAGGTGATAAAAAATATCTGTAAAGATCAGCTTTAAAGAAGGTTGAAAAATATAAAGATGAAACTTCTCATATTATTATTACAGGTTTTCCTTAAAATGTAAATGTTTTATTTTAAACTGATTGCAAAGATATTTAAAGATATACAAACTGGTCAAAAAACAATAGTATACATTTTCACATGTCCGCCATTTTCTTTCATTACTAATCGATGGAGTGCCATAATTGATGTAATAGGCATAATTAGCAATTCCGCGTTTCATGCTAGGTTTCGACAGAAAAAAAACGAAGAACAAGAAAAACGCGGACGGTTGTAATGGATTTCTTTGCTTGCGCAGAAATCTAAAAAAGATCAACTCGAGGTAATAGAAAGAAAGACCTTAAACTTCTTTAAATATTTTGTAAAAATGTCGGAAATGACGTTTCGTAACGATTTTTCCCGTCACTATACGGACTATCTAAAGGACCTCAAGGAAGTTATATTCCTGACGCAATAAATTCCTGGTGGCTGACACTAAACTTATCAAATCGATCTCAAGATCCGATTCGAAAGAACTAATTCATTTATGTGCCTGCATATAACACAAAGCACAATATACGTCCTGTCTCGACCAAATACAAATATTACATAAAATACATAAGGTCTATTTCATTGTTCTATGATGTCAAGGAAGGAACTTCTATTAAAGGAATAGACAAGAAATAAGAATTCTCCAAGAGAATTCGTGCTCAATGTTTTTTTTCAAGTGTTGCGCTGGTTCTGAGTTTTGGTTGTTCGGATAATTATGCTCGTTCCAGCGAAAACCCAACAAGTTTCCAATCCCTTCGAAAACACCAAAACGCTATAAAAGGAACACTATAAATGGCGACTTGCTCCGATATTTCTGAATCTCTGCCGATTTTAACAAAGAGAAAGCTAGAATACGCGAGAAATATACGAAAGTGTGTTATCCAATGAGATTCGTTAATAGCGTCATCACATTGTTTGAAACTCGGATAAATAATAACGATGAGTTTATTTGATATTCCGAAACCTGTCATATGGATTGAGTTACCCTACTGTGAAAGCAGCGAACAAAAGAAGATTCATCCAGAAGTTAAATTCGTTTACAAATGAATGGTTGATATCAGAATATCATGGAAAACAAAATAAGTTAAAAGATTGTTTTCATTGAATGAGAGAAATCCGTACCCGTCCTGCAAAATTTATTTAGGAAATCAGAAGCAGTGTACACATTCCCTGGAACGAGCATAATAAAACACATAGATCACAAGTTCTCGTGGAAAATCCTTATGTGTGCACTGTTGAATAATAGAATACGGAAAAACTAAGAGGGCTAAGCTCTTAAATGAACAATAAGAATCCAAAAAACCTTTTAGAAATGGTGTTACGTAAATTATATGTGATTTTCACGCTTGGGATTTATGTGTACGTGTGATTAGTTTTTAATGTGTATAAAAGTGGAGATATGTTGGTATATCTTTTAGCACTGACGATGCTTTTATAGCGAAAAGCTTCTGCTTATTTTAAATTGTGTTTTTATTTAATTTTAATATATTTATTTTACTGTTTTTAACAATATGAAGAGCCATGTAATGTAGATATGCTGAATATACTTCATACTAATAATATAATAAAAATAATAATAATAAAAATTTGCGCGGGAGACGAATATTCATGAGGTTATTCCCTCGCATTTTTTGAAAAGAAGCATATTGGAGACGGGCACTAGAATATTTGCTTACCTGCTAACTTGATGCTTTCATCGCGAGTCAGTAACAGATTTTCTGGTTTTATATCTCTATGTGCTATCCCAAGCGAGTGACAAAAGTCCACAGCATCGACCATCTGTCTAAAAAACGATTTTGCCTTGAACTCTGATAACGCAGAACTTAAGACGCATTGATACAAATCTCCGTGGTCGACTAACTCTGTAATGATGTACAAGAACGGGCCCATGCTGAAACAATCCAAAAGATTCAAGATATTTTCATGTTTTGGTCCGGACAATTGCTTCCATAATTCCAATTCAACAGGTAGATACTTTTTTATATAAGATTGATTGTCTTGTTCATCCAAACGAATGATTTTAATAGCTACATCGGAGTCATGTTTAGTTGAGTATCCCTTCTTAACAACAGAAAAACCGCCTGATCCGATCGTAATTAGATCAGAAGAAATGAAACCTTGCAAATTCTCTTGATGCGTCTCACAACTTCCGAATCTCTCTGTTAGTTTATTGTTAAGTTCCTTTCGATCGATGAGAATTTCCTCGCCGGCCTCATCGTCACTGCTCCATTGAGGTGCATCTGCAATGGTGTTATTTCTTCTCCAAAAACAGATCTTTTGGATTATGTAGTGAAATACGTTCATCTGAATTTATCTTTGTGGTTCCATTTAGCTAGTTCTATTTTTTGAAAAATATCCCAATGTGTTGTGTTCGATTCGCATTCGAATATGTTATTCGAACACACGTAGGTTATTTTAAAGCCTGGATTCAATTGGGTAACATTATTTCCAACATCAATGATACCCCATATCCTTAAATTAGAGTGCTTTTGGAAGAAGAATTTGCGAAGGGTAGATACACAATAAAAATAAATAAAAATAAGAAAACATAGCCATTTCGTATATTTCCTGGAAAGAAAAAGGAGCAGTGAAGCGCGCGAAAAATATACACAACATAAAATACATACCAGAAAAAAGGGTGTATACATACAGGATATAAACTGATATACTTGCCATCACACAAAATGACACAAACTGGTTGTCATAACAAGCAGAATACAGTTCGAAAATAGAAACCATATTTTCAACTAAGGGGCTGTTCATTTGGATAAAAATTACCTCGGTAAGCGGAGGATAACTTTTCTACTCTCTTCTTGGCGAGATCTCGCCCTCCTCTTGAGAAATGCTATAAAAATTACATTGCGTTCATATGATAAAAAAAAAAAAAAAAAACACATTTCCCTGGTAATCGGAATAGTATTTTCTCATATAAACTCAATTTTCTCGGTAAGCAGGGAAATTTTACGCTTAGTGAGCAAAATTTTGTTTTTATACTTTTGTTCATATACCGTTACGTCATGTACGTGCAGGTCTTTTCCTCGCTTACCGAGGAAAATGGTTTTCCATATGAACAGAACGAAACTTTTTAGTACGTCGAAAAGTTTTCCCGTTTACCGAGGTAATTTTTATCCATATGAACAGTCCCTTAGATGTGACTCATCACTTAGCGAAAAAAATTGTGCGCAATGGTGAACAGGAACATAGAGCATATATAAGTTAGTTAAATGATATGTACAATCTCACTTTATACTTCTAGTAATAGCATCAAATTTGTAGGATTAGAACAGGTAACACAAAAAATATTCGAAAAAAAATAAAAATTAAAATTCGAAAAGTTTTTGGCGGCCTCCAATACTGAAAGTGGTGTTGACGACCATTAGAAAAAGTAAACGACATTTTGTTCCCCGATATCACCGTGAGCAAGATTTGTCAAGAACGAACATAATATGGACCGAACTTCTTCATATAGTTGCGTATATATTCTTTGACTTTCATTTTCACATTATCATTACAGTTAAGCAGCTCTTCATTTTTAATACGTTGGATCTCTTTCATGATTAAACCGTGTGTGAGCTAAGAAAAAAAAAACAGAAGGAGAAGGGTGGTTAACGAAGTAGAGCTTTTACAACGATCAAGTCCATTATATTTGCCATCTATGTCATAAGAGGACACTATTCAGAAATTATATTTTGAAGAAAGACAGACCTTTCTCGCCAGAAACTTGAAATCGTCCGTGTTTTTTATACGTCCTTGTTTGCAGTCAACCTTCTGGTATGCATTCAAACAGTTAACAACTACAGATGACATCTAGAAAAAAAAAAACCTTTCAAAAGTAAAACGAAATAAAACGATATTATTGAGAATTGTCCATCAGCACAAAATTCGAACAAAACCCTCTTCACACGAGAAGAGGATGTTTTATACCTTAGATTTGAAAGCTTCTTTAATTCGTTGTTTCTCTGACGATGACATGTGATTACGCGATGATTTGGGATTAGGCGGTGTACGCGGTCCGTGATGGTGGGTTGTGTCAGCAGCCACTATACGAGGTGAGTGACGCGTGTGAGGAGGTGATTGACGCGTGTGTGGAGGTGATTGACGCGTGTGTGGAGGTGACTGCGGTGGATCACCCAGATGCTTAAAAAAAGTTATTTCACCACTAACAAAAAACACTTCTTAGAATATTGTTACAAAAATATTAACAGAGGAAAAAGATCAACTCATGGAAAATATTGACATTACCAGAAGATATAATGAGAAATAAAGGCTTACAGATTTCCGAGTCTTTTTGGGCGGACTAACTTCCATATCATCCTCTTCAAATGCAATTGGAGGATCCCAAGATGTTTGCCTGATGAGAGCAATAACTTAACTTACTTCAAGCGCACAGGCACGCAAGAAATGACAGGGACAAATAAAAACCAACTCACCGAGTGATTGCGTGATAATAATACATGCGCCCTTCAGCATCTGTGGCTGTTTTCCAGTGTGCCGGTAGTGAAGGCAAAGGTTTAGATCTTGTTGGACTAGAAGACGAAGTGCGACGTGGAGATATTGAAGATGAACTGCGATTTTGGTCTGGCGTACCTTGACGAGAGCCGTCCTGAGCTTGCTTTAATCTTTCCGCATTTAGTAATAATTGCAGTTGGTTCACCACATTTAACGCAGTGACGTCGTGTTGAACTGGTGAGTTGAACTGGCCTGTATTTACAGGTTTTGTTGCAGGCGGAACAGGAATCTGGTTAAAAGGTTGTTGAGGGGCGATTGGTGAGACCAATGGTGAATTTTGTTGCATTGGATTGGTGACCAGAGGATTTATGGTCGGGATGGGTGGTGGATGAAACATACGAGGTGGGACACCACTGGGCATCAAATTCGGTTGAGGCATCATGTTACCTGGAAAGATAGGTGGTCGTTGATTGGGCATGTTGCCACCGATAAGTGATGGGATGTTCGGTCTTAATGGTACATTCATATTGACCCCAGCAAAATTAGGTTGATGCACCCAGGGCCTTGGATTTCCCTTCCTCCAATGCAAACTTGTATTATCCCCACTATCATCCGAATTGTTGCCATGGTCACGGTTCATTCTCCCACCTCGATTGTTACGATCCATCCAAGGTTTATTTCTTCCACGCCAATTAGTGTTTGAGTTCCAGTTTCGATGGCGGTCACCGTCGTTATTTCCATCATAATCGTTCCAATTACGACGATCGTCAAAGTTTCGCCGTCTGTCTCGATTTCTTGGTGTCCATCGAGAATCACGCCGATGATCCCAGGAGTCGTCACAAACATTCCACGTGCTATCTGCAGGGCCATCGTCCTTAGTCGGGTTAGTTGTGTCCGCTTTCATTTGTTCTGTTGATGAGCTCTTTTTATCAAATCTCTTGTAACGTTCATCGCCTCCAGCAGGCGATTTTCTCCACTCCCTTCTACCGTGTCTTTTGCTGTTACTAGCTTCAATGGCATCCGAAGATTTTTCGCCAATATCATTTTCTTCGTCAACGTTATTTAGAAGTGGTGTTACAGGACCCTTACTGATCGACGGCTTTTGCTTGGCAGGTGGAGAGCAAAACGTACTATCAGCAACCATTGTTTTCGTGCTCCCACAACTAGAGTCCACCTCAGTGAATTGTTGGGATGGAGATTCGGTGTTTGATTTTACAACAGCACTGTAAATAAAAGAAATGCAAGGTGCAGGCTAAAAAATTGCCAAACGTTTGATTTACCCTTCCTGCTGTCCTTTAAAAAAGAATTAAAAGAATGAAGTAAAATGAAGATTAAAAATAAAAAGAGCTTTCCTACCTCAGCCTTAGTTTCAGTATAGATAAAGTTAAACTCCATAGAAAATTTTCAGACAACTTCTAGGATGAATAAACTTCAAACAGACAGCACATCATATAACCTACCGTTTGTCATCAATTGACGTGCACGTTTCCTCCGTCTCTACTTTAGAACGTCGGTCCTAAACAGTCGATATATAATACAGCTGAAGAGCAATATGGGTGAAATAACTTGATTGTTTCGTTTGTATAAACTTTAAGTTCTTGACAGAAAACAATACTAAGCAATCTAAGCTCACAGGTGTCTGCGATTTCTTGGGGATACGAAAAACTTCTTTAAGATTTTTCCATTCTTCAAGTAACGCTGCCGACAGAGAAGGAATGTCGCGTTTTCGAGATTCCTTTCGTTCTTTTTTACGAGTCGCTTTGTCTTTCTTTTTCGTTTTACGACAATTTTTCTCCGCGCTAACTTCATCTTTGTCACCTAAACACACGATAGAAAAACAAAAATCAAAATAACAGAAAAAAGTCAATCCAAATATAAATGTTTGTGTATGTTTACCTTCTTCAACAGATGACATGGAAGTTAACTTCTTCCCATTTTCACTATCATCATCATCTTTAGAAGAGTCGTCCTGACTCGTGTTTCCTTCGTCGTTTTTCGTTTCGTTATCACTTGGCGAATCGTCGTCAGTCACACTGTCATGCTTACGACTTGACGATATGTTGTCGCCAGTTGGTTCCGGCAGCGGTGTTGCCCACTTCATTATGATGCTGGTAAGTTTACTGTCGTCCAATTCATTCTTGTTCGGAATAGGAATGTGTTTAAGCGTTTTTAAGATCTATAAGTACAAAAATTATTCTGATTTGAAAGGAGGCGACAAAAGCGAGGTGATTTACGAAAATAGAAAATAAGTAATAACATTATCATTACTATCTGATTTGTAAATATGAGAGATGATTGGAAAAAAATGATGAAGTGTATCACAGTACGAATTCAGTCTTACTTCCACTTTATACTTGGGTTTGTCGTCGGGAGCATCCACCATCCAACTCCACAACAAAGCTAATCCTTTGTAGCGAACGAAGGCTTTCAATGGCACAGCGTCGTTTGTCGTTTGTAAGATCTTCAACAATTCCTTCCGTTCGTGCAGAGTTTCAATCTTAACCATTAACCGTAACAACTCCAGAGCCTGTTTACTTTCATGTAACTCCCATTTTGGTCCAAGTAACTTGTTCAATTCTGAAGCCAACTAAAAAACGAAACGGCAGCATATAGAATACACGAAGAGCCTTCGAATAAAGTTGTTTTGGGAAAGACTTACTTCAGACTCATAAAATTCTTTCATCTGTTTCTTTCTCTTCTTTTGTTTGGACGATGACATGGAAGGCGAGTTTGACACTAAAAAAATACAAGTTTTCGTGAATTCCTTACGGATTGCTTTTAAATCCGCTCGCATTTGCGTTAAATTTCATCAAACATCAACCACAAAAGCTTCAATAATCAACCAACATTCAACCAAACAGGAGGACCTGTTAAGATCTTACTGATTTTCTCAATATAACTTGGCAATGAATTGGTCTGCTCAATTCCAATAACCCCGCGGCAATTTTCAGCCCCGCAGTAACATTCTTGTGGCTTCTCTCTACACAAAAAGCAAAACAATGTCATGACTGAATGTTTTGAACAGTAAAATACAAATTTCTTAATAATACTAATATTTTGTAAGACAACTATTGAGCCACAAGTGATACAGACGATCAGTGTAGTGTACATTTGTCTATTTAGTATTTCTCCAACTGTCCTCTACTTTCTGTGTGTATACAACCGAAAGTAAAGAAAGATGTGGAGAATCATGAATTGTAAATGTTAAAAAGGAAAGACGTTTGAGGAAATCATTCCTCAACTCAAATACCAAATAAACATGAACTAACCCAAAGCGTTGAAACTGATAATCGAAACATAACTCATCAAAAGCCTCAATATCACGTACAGCAAAGAAACCAACACGTAAGAAGCCATTCACAGTCCACTAAAAAAAGGCATATTTTGTAGAAGTATATTTTAATTGTATTTCTATGAAATTGCAATTATCACTTGCTTATATACCTTTTCAGTTTGACAATTGGGATCACAGCTATGATTGATAAATCTTGATTTACAACCTTTCTTTGTGGCATCAATGATCTAAAGAACCACATGTCATTGTGTAAAGTGTGTGAGGGAATAAGAGAGAGAGAGAGAGAAAGAAATGATTCAAAACCTCATTTGTTTTCAGGGTCATGAAATAGTAATGGGACATTTTCTCAGCCTCGTATTGCAGTGTACGTTTATGAAATTCATCATAATCAACCACTTCTCCAGAATATTCAATAATGAATGAACCTCTAAAAAAGACAGAAAAATTATTTGAAGGCAACTGAAAAAAGAACTGAACCCTTAAAAATATCCAGAGCAATTTGAACCAAAACAATATATTACTTGGCTATTGGTTCCTTTGTTCGTAATCCCCAACCTTTTCTTCCAGCCTTGGTAACTTCTAAGTCATATTTACAACCCTTCAAAATAAAGTTTGTTTTCAAGAATAAATATGCAACAGGATAGGACAATTAGAACTAAAAGAAGTTAAAATTTCATCCGTACTCTCACCTTTTGGAAATTTCTGTTCGTGCAAAACTCACCAGTTGGACAAGTTTTACTACTAAAATACAAACAGATACAAGGTGTCAATTATAATATTCTTTGAGTAAACTTTATGCCTTTGTAGTGATACAGACATGCGCAATTATCCAAGCAATTTTGTTGTCCGTTACACAGCGCAAAAAAATCAATCTTCGTAGGAATTTCTTTTGTAACTGAGCTAATGGAATAATGATAAATTTGCAGTATTCAATGTTGATGATGGACAGCTGGGAAAGTTGTGGCATAGTACCAGATGGTTGACCACTGATCGTCTCATTGTTATACAGTAGTCAAGAATAAAAAATGTTAGCATGTAGCACTCAATCTTCCAGCAAAAATGGACATTACTAAAAATGCTTGGATAAATACCTGACAGAGTACTAGTTACATGGTTGTTTGGATAAATACCTGACAGAGTACTAGTTACATGGTTGTTTGGATAAATACCTGACAGAGTACTAGTTACATGGTTGTTTGGATAAATACCTGACAGAGTACTAGTTACATGGTTGTTTGGATAAATACCTGACAGAGTACTAGTTACATGGTTGTTTGGATAAATACCTGACAGAGTACTAGTTACATGGTTGTTTGGATAAATACCTGACAGAGTACTAGTTACATGGTTGTTTGGATAAATACCTGACAGAGTACTAGTTACATTACATGGTTGTTTGGATAAATACCTGACAGAGTACTAGTTACATGGTTGTTTGGATAAATACCTGACAGAGTACTAGTTACATGGTTGTTTGGATAAATACCTGACAGAGTACTAGTTACATGGTTGTTTGGATAAATACCTGACAGAGTACTAGTTACATGGTTGTTTGGATAAATACCTGACAGAGTACTAGTTACATGGTTGTTTGGATAAATACCTAACAGAGTACTAGTTACATGGTTGTTTGTAATTACGCATGAAGTCACAAAGTTGTTCTTTTGAAATCAACCATAGAGCTTGAAAACATGGGAACAAAAAATAAAACCTGTTCCGAAAAAAAAAGAAGACATTCAATTGAACAAATTTCGAACTTTAAATTTAATCAAAACAAAAACTTATTTGCTTTACTGCCAGACGAAGTTTTGGTAAATTTGATATGTTAAGTAAATTGATTTTTACATGTAATTAAGCTCACTTTGTTTTGGATTGAATTCAAAATTTTGTTAAAAAACTGGCATTGATTTTTCATGTGCCAAATGAACTTTTGATAACTGTAGAGAGGAAGAACAAAATCTTCTACAAACCATTCAATCATCAGTAATCTATTCAAACAATCATCATCACAACCAACAAACAATGGATCATCTGAAAAAACAAAAAAGTCAACAAAAATACATAAAAAATTAAGAAGAATGATTCATGCAAAATTTCATGACACAGAGTTAAATGGCAATTCTCAGTGCCTCATCCTGGGCAACCCTCAATATTTCAACATTTCACAGAACGAAATGAAACGTGCCGTACTAAGCAGGTTCAGGAAACTTATTACGAAAATGGGTTTCGCAAAAAAAAAAAAGATCCCGTGAAATGAGATATAGGTTCCATAAATAGATTCTGTTTTTGGTTTATTACTGAATGATGGCTCTTTCATTTCAAGATAAAAAGCACGCTTAGACTTGTATATGTCAATCTGATCCATGATTACAAGATAATGAGTTGAGCCAGCATGTTTTGGTATAGTTTGAATGGTCAGCAATAAATAAAAGCCTAAAAAAGTTCTCCAACATTTTTTCCACTTTTTTTTCATGAGACAAAAAATGCTTTAAAAAGCTTTTTTAATAAAGGAAACGGTTAATTAACAGAGTAAAAACAGGTATTGGTATTTTGTTTTTGATAAACCATGTGAGCAAAAAGAAAATGTTTGCCAGAAGAACTTTTATCTTAGGATAATTAATTTTAGTTGATTTGTTGAGAGATAGCAATTTTAAATAGGAGATTTTATTCTTTATGATCTCTGGTAGAATTTTCAAAACAATGTTTTGGTATCTTAAACCACTGCTGGTGGCAAAGCTTCAAGGGCTTCAGGTGAAGCTTACAAAACCAAAGGCTTTTGAAATGATATGCCAAAAAATGTCTGGATGTGGCACTGGTTGTGGTGATGATGCTGAAACTCAAACAGAGCATTTTAGAGTGAGATAACATGTTACATTAATGTGAATTTTATTCATACCAGGTTCAAATAAACATTCACATGTCATTCTTCGTACTTGTTTGTTAGATCGAGATTTTTTTCTAAAGGAAAATTTTTAAATTGATAAACATTGATTATTAATTTGAATACTTTTGAGAGAATACAACAGAGATTAGAATGCAAACTGAAAAAAATGGTTCAAGAACTAAAAATATTGCTGCAAAAACAAAGCATAATAACTAGAAAGATTTTACATACTTATCAACAAGATATAAGTTTGTGTCCACGTATTCATAATAAGGTGGTGTCGGATCTGAATTAATTTCCTAAACACAAATATCACTGAAATTAAACACAAGAGAGTGATGTTTCTGGGCCAGCTTTTAGAAAGTGCTCAGTGGCTAAAACAAAATAGTAAGAACTCATTTTTACCTCTTCCTTCATTTCATTGGTTCTAAAATTAAATGGAGAAAAAGGAAGATAGAAAGTAATCTCATCTTGAGAAGTTTCATTTCCTGAGACTTAAATCTTTCATTTTGATTGTGTTAACTTGTAGTATCAAGACAAAATCACATCAAATCTTTCATTTTGATTGTGTTAACTTGTAGTATCAAGACAAAATCACATCAAATCTTTCATTTTGATTGTGTTAACTTGTAGTATCAAGACAAAATCACATCAAATTGGACCATTGTGCAACATAAAAAGGAAATACACACCTCGAACTTTCGTTTTCTTCACTTTGCAATGTGTTTTCTTTTTCCGGAAATAGATCTGTATTATTGAATATATTTCGGTCCTCAAAATGTTCTTGATCTTTATGTTTTGAGGTAGGCTTTTCATTCTCTATATCCGGTGTGCCTTCGGTATTTATCTCTAATGACCCAGAATGACTATCATCGTCGTCATCATCACTTTCCATAGATACACTTTTACTTATTGATCTTTTTGTTACATTAGTTACTTGCTTATCTTCAACCTCTGCTTCAACCTCTGGTTTGGCATCATTTTCAACAGCATCTTCTGGATCTTTTGAATCAGGGTCATTGGAAGAGTTTTCACCGATTTCAGCAGCTTTCATTGTTATACCACCAGGCATGAAGATGTCACTACCTGCATCAGAATCATCTCCATTTGTTTCGTTATCAAAGTCATCTTTTGTAGTTGTCGTTGTACTTGAGCTTTCTTCTTGCTGGTTTTCCTTCACGTTAATCATTTTCTAACAAACAGTTTAACGAAACATCATTTCAAAATAAATGCCAACCACAACAGTTGTAGTTAGTTTTTGTTTTGCTTATTCTGTAAAAGAGAAAATGAAGATGACTTCAGAAATTTGAAGAATTTAGAGACCACCGCCAACTCATGGCAAAATAGTAAGACAGAATTGAAGCAGACACAAGGTTTGGACATCAAATGGACAACTAATGCTTCTTAGTCTGACCCTGGAATAACATGTCACAAAAACGAGTCAGTTGTTAAAGTGCTTTCTTTATACCAGCTCAATCATATAAAAAGGCCTTGTGCAATATGACTGAAGCTATTACAGTTTTATTTTCATTATTTTCATAAATTCCTTAATGACTTTTCTCTCAAGTCTTTACAGGTTCATTATCACCATGGGTTACCCACCCACCACACCCACACCTGTGCCTACCTTCTCGCAAAGGATGACAAAAAATATGATCACAGAATAGGAAAAGGAAAGTATTGTTAAGTTATAGAGCTCGAAATGCTGATCAAAAAAATGTGATCGCATGCTGACAATGAACCATTACGGAGCTATCTTTAATCAAAGATTTAATTTATTCATGAACCCATCCAAATTTTTTTCTACACGATGGCCAATATTACAACTTCAAAAAAGAAGCATTGTCATTGAAAAGTTAGTTTTTTAGATAGATTGCTTTGAAAAAAATTCATTTTTTTTATGTATGAAGCATATTCCGTAACCTTAATCAGTTAGCATTGAACCTTTCAGAGAATTTCGGGTTAATAAACCCTTGCTTGTTTATCAAAAGTTTTATCTGTTTCATGAAACCATTATGTGAAAGCTAATGTGGAAATGTAAAGTTTCTTTCAAACTGTAATGTAAGCATTGCAAATTCTTGATTTCATGGGAATAATAGTTTTTCCAAATAACAAAAGATCATTAGATTTATATACAGGAATGTGAACTAAATTGAATTGCTTCATCTTTGAATTAGAGGGGTATCACAAATATGTGGTGTTAGAGTCGTTTTAAAGATCTCAAAATGCGGGAAAAAAACAACAAAAAAGACGAAAGAGTATCCATGAAACTCCTACACAATTTTGAGTCGGAGATATCTCCAGCACATTCAATGGAATAACATTTTCCCATTGTTGATAGCTAGGATACTGTGATTGAATCTTTGTAGTGACAAATTTTCAAAAAATTGCAAAAAAGTTGTGTCGGAAAATGGGTCGGTTGGACGACTAACACAACTTATTTGTGATTTATATTTACTTAAGAATTACATAACAAAGTTAAGTAATGCCATAATGTGGAAATAGCTGTGAACGCAAAACAAAATGCATCCTATCACATAGAGTGCAGATCTATCAACTATCAAAAATTTATCATGGATCACAATTTGATTGTGGAACTCTCTTCATGATACCAATCTTCCTCACCCTGGTCTGATTCCTGTTCTTATACCACAGATGTCTGGTGCTATTCAGAGATATAAGAAAGGATACCTCAATTAAAGTATATATCCCTCAATTAAGGTATCATTTTGTTATCATTTATCTAATAGTAAAATTTTTTGCAGGCTTTTTGTGAGTTTAAGAAAAATCGTTATAATAAGTACTCATGGCTCGAGTTGAGTAAGAGAATCCAAGGAGAAATAGAAACTTGGTTCGATTTATAATTACAGTGTTTGACTATGAAAGTACATATTTGATAAGGAAGATATTGAATTGGTAAAATAAATATCTGTATTTTTTTTTCATAATCCCAAAATTGAATATATCCTATAGGTTAATGTAACAAGATGCTATCATCACTAGTTTGTGATCAAAACCTTGTTATTTTTGTCTGGGTTAAACGAAGTAATGGTTATGTAATGTCTTGTTCTTTTAAACGAAAAAGAGGAACTTTCAGCTAAAAAGTTTAATGATTGCATCTTAATAGATTAACACACTCTGCCAAAAATTGCGAACTTTTGAAGTAATTTTTTTTATCTTCATATTTCCAGATTTGCAAAGAACAAGTTATCACACAAAGTTTGAAGATCGCAATAAAAATAATTTTTAGATATTTATAAACAGCCCTGGGTTAGAGGTTGGGGAACCTGAACCAGTGGTGGAACATAAGAATTTCCAAGTTTGCCCATTGGATGTTTAAGAATTTTGCTTGCCCAAAATTTTAGTACTTTCTATAAAACTTCCTCTTAACAATTGTTACTGATTTTCCTTACTATATTCTTAAAAACATCTTTTCAGCGTCCATTTAACTTTTGAAAAGTGATTCGTGGAATTTTCGTGTTAAAAAAAGTTACTAATCCATCCTTCACACAAACCCACTTTCTATGCACGAGGTAGACGTTTCACTCAATGATTAAGATTGGTACCCTTAGAAAAACTTTTTTCTCTCTATGATTTTCTTTATCGAAAGACAAGATGTAACCAGCTTATGTAGCCATTTTTAATGAAAAAACTTTACTAAAAAATTGGATCAAAAGAATCTTTTTCAATAGGACGTTTTCTTTTTTCTTTTGTTCCATAAAAGAATACTGCACATAATAAGTAACAATAATTATCTACAATTTGATGATTTATAAATTTCTATAGGAAACAAAAAAATAGTTAATTTGTCTTAAAATTCCCACTTCCCCGATCGGGCATGTAAGATAGATTTTCACTTGACTCAAGAGAGCCTGAATTTCACCAGTAGTGAATATGTGGTAAAAATGTGAAATATACTTTTCTACAAATAATTAATTTTTTAAATTGAGATAAAAAATTTTACTTTGTCCAGTTGCTGGTTGTCCGATTATCGAATTTAAAGTCAATTTGGGCAAATTGTATTTGGACTCCTCCACTTTTTTTGACTGACCCTGAATACGCCTATGAAATTGGTGACAGTGTGCACATACTATTCTTTTTCCTTGAGAACATCATCTTGTGATAAGGTCAACACTAAATCATTGAATATATTTGTAAGTTTACAGTGCTTTCACGAAATTACACGCATCCTTGTGAAATTAGAAGGGATAGTAAATGCCATGTTTCGCTTTCTTATGCCCAATTGTAGTAAGGACATACGGGTGTCTAGCTTTAATCTAGTATTTATATAAAGATGGGTTCTGCAATGACCGGAGCAGCTGCTACAGATAAAAACTTAATTTTTCACAAAGTTACCAGATCTTATGCTATACCTCTGAAAGTCTGATTTTTCAATCAATGGGGGCACCCCAGGGAGTCTCTAATCTAAACCAAGTGGATTACTGTCCTGAATTTAAAACTAACAGGTTGGAATATATGCTTATACAAATCCTAAAACTGGACGTGCATTTTGCGTGTGTGTATACCTCCTCTGATCTCTCTCTCTGCAACATCTGAATCTATATTACCTTATAAAAAGCCAGCTAGCTATATCATTTATTGAGAAATCAGCCAGCGTTGGAAAAAGGTAATCAAGGTACGTAGAATCGACCTAATCTATGCAACATAACGTGGTTAATAAAAATAATCAACGGCGGGGAGAGTCTTAGGTCTGCTGTGTGTAGGTAGAGAGAGAGGATGCAAGGCGTGTCGTGAGCGGTGGTGTGTGAGAGGGGTGAAAGGACTTAGGACGAAAAATTAACTTCTTCACGAAGTCGCAATGAGGAAGGCAACGTATATGTAGATATGTTTAAGCAAAGATTTTATAGCTTTTATCAGGACACTTAGCTATACCTGAAGATTCACTTTATCTGCATTCATTGTTCAATCCAACTCGATCGTTGTACAACGCACTCTTCCTTTATTATGGTAGTTTCAAAATGGCCGCTATGTAGCAGCGCACAGCATTTTGGGAATGTAAGCACACGAACCACGAGAACATTGTGTGCTCTCATGAAACTCACACACACGACGACACGACATCACCGCGGTGTAATGTCTCACAAAAACATTACCCTTGATCCTGTTCAGAAACTTATAGGGTTTACACAACTTCGCGATAACACTGAAAAATTCTCCCTATCCACCTACCCGGCCGTAATTTTTAGTTTACTCTGAAAGTTTTAGAGAATTTATTTAGCCGTCCCTCCATCATCCGCACGGTCGACCCCAATATCTGAATGGAGATTTGTATTAATTGTATGTGTTAAAAACCCGTTAATACACCTCATCACCATCTCGGAAAATTATGTCCTCCTTCACGGTGTTAAAAAAGATAAAAGAAATTTCACTGTAAAAATGGCCTTTCTGTTTTCATGTGTAAACATTTTCTAATTCGCTTTATTTGATTGTCACAAACTTTCTTTTTTGTGTTTGTTTACTTTTTTCCTTGTCGACCGTATTATTTTCGCATCCCTAGTCTCTCCAATTAACTTTAAGTTATAAGATCACGTGATTTGCTTCGCAGCCCCTTTAACGACATCACAATATATTCACCAGTAAGTTCCATTCGTCTATCAAGATGCTAGTTTGTGGTGAAAATTTGTGTCGGTGAGATCATGGCTATTTTATATATTTGGTGAAAACCTTTTACCTAAAAAGTGATGACTGTTGTTTTTAACAAGAGCCGTTAAGGTCGTTAGATAATAGATAATGCAAACAGGATTCAGGAGGGTTGCAATCGTGTTTGTGCCATCAGGCTCTTGTTTTGTTCTTATTTTTCGACTTAATTCTAAAAAATCAACGGTCAAAGCTCTCTTAAACTAATTTGTTTACCTCAGAAACTCTACAATAAAGAGTGTTAAACAGTTACTTATATACAAAATGCGAGATGGTGCTGAGAGGTGTATGATGAATATGAATCCCAGATGGCGAGATGCTCTAAGACATGCGAATATGTGATCCTTCTTTAACACATCCGAATTTGTGATCTTTTAATTGGAAATTTCCTTTTTCATGAAAAACCAACAAAATACACAAAAATAAAATGTTATCTCGAATTTTTCTTCGTTATCATTTAAAGGGATCCTACCATCTAAACTGATTTGTTATTTGTTTAAAAACCAGGAAAAAACAAGATTGTCATCTGACTTTTTTGCCAGAAATGAATCACTGCGCCATGCAACACTGCAAAAACATTCGCAGAATACATCCGCCATTACAACCTTCGCTTCGCTCCAAAATTCAGTTATAGCGTCCAGTCCCCACGCACCGTGTGACGTACGAGAGGAGTAAACGAATACCAAAGGACTGTACTCACCAGTGGAGATCCACTTGTTTTGACCTTTTTTAAGGCTCATTGAACATTTATCTATACAATGACCAGCCACAAGTAAAAGAGAGGTAAAATAAAAAAGAAATGAAATGAAATTCAAATCTATTTCCACAAACAAAACAACATTTTATTTGAATTTCTATTCCCAAGAATCGACTTTTCGGTCATTTACCAGAAGCAAAATCAAAACAAAAAATTCGTCTTTACACAACCCAAATTAGCAATATTAGCTCTTTTAAGTTCATCGATTCGTTCGAAGAGATGACGAAGATTACGATTCAGACATCCTGGAAAAGTACTCACCGTCATTGTCTATATTTATGCACACCAAACTGAACTCTGTATGATAAACCAACTTGGTGGTCCTCACTTGAACCGCGCAGAGGACTAGGGGCTACTCTGAAGTTTGTTTTGATGAGGAAGAAGCGAATTCTCGGAAAGACGGTGCAATATTAAAATATAATGTCGACTCTAGCGTTTAATATATAGCTTATAAGATATGGGTATGTTTTTTACGGTCTGAGGAAGTATTTTACCGAATATTGTTTTAGCTGGTAGAATCCCTTTAAGACAGTAAAGTACATATAAAAAATTATATGTAAAATTCCAGTTAAAAAAACAAACAAATAAGTTTCAAAACATGCCAAGTATGAAACTTTTCTAAAAACATGCCAAATATGAATCTTTTCTAAGTTGTCATTTTAATACACTAGTTGTATAAACATTGGCTGATGTGGACATGTGACCATGAACCTCCACTTGCATTATATTTACAGCAGAGGAGAGGGACAACCACTCAATAAATATCTTTACAACTTGACAAACTCCCAAAACGGAGACAAGTGATACATACGTATATCCGCGCTTAAACACCATTTTGTGGGCTAATCAGGAATCCCAGCCTCGTTTCTATGCAATTTATCGTTACACATATTTTATGACTTTTATTTTAAGTCTTCACTTTAACTTTCAGTAGAATAATCAAAAGCAATTTTGATATTGAAAACGAGGCTGATCTTCCGCGAAAGGACAGTTAAATCAGTCGGACAAATCTTGATATCTCGAACTTTCTCTAGAACAATTTCTTTGGTCGTATGAATCTTTTTCGGGCAAAACTCTCCTTACTCTTTTTTACCAGTTCCTTAAGTCAATTTCCATTCAATAAAAATTCCGCGCGGACATCGTAAAATTCACACGCATGCTTATTGGGTATTTTTTAGCATCGGTCTTGAAGAAAAAATCAACGTTCAGCGGGCAAAAGAAAGTTGAACATTTTCAACATTTTTTTCTACGCTTTCAAATTTAACTAATAATCAGTGCTAAGCATTTTAAATGATTTGCTGAATTAGCCACAAAATGATTTCCTTTCAAACCCATTCGTACGAGCGGAAAAAAACTGTCTGTGAAGGAGAGTGAAGACATCAGCGATGAATGGAAATTGGGCTTAACAACACATATATAAAGATTGACGCAAAGTTTTGTTTGTCAAGTATTCCACACAACTGCATTGCTAAAAAACAATCTTTCTTGACTGTGCTCACTTACGAATCACGAGTATCATTACTTGTATGATTTCCAACTTGACGGCTGATCACTTTTAGATTGGTGGAGAACGTCTCCACAGACCACGGCCCCCGATGACGAAACATACTATGCTAACGTTCATGTCGTCTGTCTTTATGTTTGGAACGATATTCAGATGGATCGGGCGAACGTCGACGGTGCCGTTTTTCTTCATTTCGGTCACGTTTCGAACTAGCACTTCGTTCTGCACTACAAGATCGTCTTCCTAAAGAGCCTTTTTCAGAGTGTTTCTTCGCAGAATCTGGAGCATTTCTCGAATTTCGACTTTTGGTATCTGGGGAAGAGGGCCTTTCTGACCGATGCTTTCTGTCATCTCGAGAGTTCTTTTCCCGAGAGTCATTATCTTTCCTAAAAAAAAGGTTTGCAATTTAAAAAACTCCTGAAATTACGTAATATTAGTCTTGTTGCAAGGTTTCAACGCAATCTACCTCCATCCGACGTCCCTTCGCTTATGTTTCTTCTCAGCCTCGGATTCACTATCTGACGAATCTATAAACATCAAAAAAGGAATTTACTGACTGTCCCAATTTCTAAACACGAGGGACCCGAGCCTCAGATGTGTTCAACATTTCGCCCAACAATTGTCCAGATGTGAATAATAAAGGTCTGCATAATTTAGTTTTGGTAATACAAGCTTACCCGAGCTTGATGAGGAATCCGATGAACTACTACTCGAGGAGGAAGATGATGAAGCTTCTTGCTGAGCAGCAATTTGTTGTGCAACAGCACTCACTTTCGGCATAGTTTTCAAGTGTGCTCGGAGTTCATCTCTTTACATAAAAAGAAAGGACTATTTAATTCGAGGAAACAACTTAACGAATAAAATATTCTTCGCTAACAACAGAATGAAAAAGAAGAACTTACGTTAAACCTCCCAGACCAATCGCAGTAAAAAAGTTGATCGCAAATCTTGTATCTCGTGGATTGTCACGTGGGAATATACCTTCCAAATAGGGTACGATTATACTAAATAATACGAAAGTTAAGGTATTTTCAAACAGCTTTTTTACATTTATATTTTACATTTAAGTTTTGTTGACTTTATTATAGGCCTTTATTATTTCTTATTTCTTACATGGAAAAGTGAGAGTACAGCCGAATGAGAGCTTCCGATCGGTACATAGCCGTACTGACTGGTTTGCGTCAGATGTTATAAAATAGTAGTTTAAAAAGGAAACAAATAAACGAAAAGTGAAAAAAAGCAAGCAAGTATCGCGTTAAAAAAAACTGTTAGGTTTTGTGCTTGGAGAAATAATAAGTGAATCAGTTAAGGGAAATCATTGCATTGCATTCTTTCTATTTTTAATAATAAACCGAATGTCACACAAAAATGAGAAAAAAAGTTTGTATACGAAACAAAGTAATTTCGAAGTATCAAACTCAAACGGTCTTGACTCTCTTTGTCATTTATACCAGGTAATAAACGGGATTAACGGGATACTGACTGTTTGCGCATCTGTACAGAGGAAATGCAAAGCCCTCGGAAATGCAAGCTCGACCTGTACATTCGGAACTCGGGTTTTGTATTTCTCTGTACAGATGTGCAAGCAGCCAGTATCCCGTTAATACAGACTATACATCTGTCTAACAAGATACGATCATTACTAGTTTGCGGTCAAAACTTTGTTATTTCTGTCTGAGTTAAAGAGAACATTGTTGCGTAATGTCTCGTTGTTTCAAATGAAAATAAGGAACTTTTCAACCAAAACGTTTTATGATCGCATCTTGTTACAAAAAACACACTCCTATTCAAAGGTTCCAGTGTGGTTATCAAAAGTCGCAGGGTATGACAAAGTTTTCCCTTACGGATCGCGTAGTCTTGTGTTAAATTTCTTTATTCCCATGTATTCTGCTAGTTCTTGAAAGAGAATTTTGATAAATATTCGACTAAAATACAAAAAATATAAAACTTATGAAAGTGACGTATCAAATTGAAAGGATAACTAGTGAAAACAAACACCACAAGCAGTGTCAATGAATAAGGTTCTTTCACGTGTTTCCGCTCTCTATCACCCTCACCCTCCCTTTACATACTGTAATGCTGAGGAAAAGAGTTTCACCTGGAGCTTGTAGTATCATCTTCATTTAAGTGTATACATTCCATCACCTATGAAAGAAGACAGAAAACCTGCGTAAGAAAACAAGAATAAAAAGTATACAAGAATAAAGAATGTATAACTTGCCGTCCACGGTAATGCATCGCTATGCAACAAATGAGCGAAAAACTTCGAAGTATTACGTAATTTGTTAGTCTCTAAATGATGACAGCTCTCATACTAAAAACAAAAACATATAAAAACATTTCCGCCAACAGGCAACAGAAAGTTATCAAAAAAAAGGAAGAAGTAACTATCGACATAAGCCCGATACTTTTTGGAAAAGAAATCTGTCTTTCCTTTGGAGTCAAATTTACCTAAAACCTAACGGATCAAAAGAGAAGAAAAGTCACTTAGCCTTATCGAACCTTTATTTAGCTAAGTAGAAACAAAGTTCCCTCAAACACATGCAATTTCAAAGCATTTCCTTCAAAGTACAGAGTTCTTAGTGCAAACGTGAAGCAAAAAGACAGAAGTTCATTACCTGCTCCTGAAATAAAATTACATATTGTTCCATAAACTCTTTTTTCAGTAAACAAAATCTCTAAAATAGGAAAAAACATTATTTTAAAAAACTTTGAAGCATATACCAAGTAAGAAACGTAACCTTGGAGATGTTCACCATACCTGTCCTAACAAACCAAAAAACTTTTCATATGACCTCTGTTGTGCACAGCATTCAACAACCATCAAACAAAACTCGTGCTAAGACGTAAGACAACAGCTTTAAATGTTTTTACAAATAAAACAAGTCACATTGATCTGATTAAAATTATCTTAACTGCACTTCAATATGGAAGCTGAGGAGGCCAATCTCAACTGCACCATAAGTTTTCATTTAAAATAGTTCCGTTTTTAAAAATGCTTGATATGAAACCAACCTCTTGGCCTGGTTTTAGATCAAGTTTCATCATTTTATGAGCACATTCTTCAAAATCCAAACTAAGAGAGAAGAAAAAAGAAATTCTTATTTTACAACTTAAACCTTTGATAGACAGCCACTCCTGAGACCAAAATTATTCTAACCATTTTAGGGAGGTGGCCTTCATATAGAAAACCTGTGCATAACGGTCATTGTCTTCAGATTAACATATTGACCGTTTTCTGCAGGTTATTAACCAACTTAAGTAGTGAAATGAACAATAATAAAAATGGCAAGGCAATAATCTTCAACTACTGCAAATATTAAAACGAATGTATATGTTGTAAATCAAGAGGGCCTAACGTCACAATATCGTCAACAGTTAATAGTGTTTTGTCTTGAAACGTGGAGAGATATATCCAGTTTTTATGGAGATAACTTTAAGATAACTTCTTATTTATTCTTCTATTATGATAATACAAAATAATGTTTCTTATCGTCGGAGAAAAAAAATAGAAATGATTTTGACTGCGGAGATTTCTTTGTGTAAAAAATGTTCAGGGGAAATCCCCTTAACGATGGAAGTTTATTATACTGACCATTATACAAAGGAGGAAAACAGCTATGGGGAGGTAGAAAAGTGGCCGCGTTACAGAGGTTGTCTTATAGATGTATGTGTAACCTAAAATACATTTAGGAGGACTTCAATGTGGCCATTTAGGAAGAGTGGCTGCTTTATAGAGGTGGCTGTTATAGCTGGTTTGACTGTTATAGCTGGTTTGACTGTAATAGGTGATACCAAATTGGTTCAAAGAAAAACTGCTACATACCTCGATTGTATTGTCAGATAGATTAATCTTCGCAATGCCACGAGATTTGTTTCTGTCTTGTCAATAATTTCCATAGTGGAAGCTTTTTCTTGAGTTGCATCGCCATCAGCTTCGTCATCTTCATCATCATCTTCATCATCATCATCTGAATCACTGCTATCCCCAAGTATGTCTGATGTACAAAAAAAAGAAAAAAGAAGAGAAGTTAGGTTAAGAAGATTTGCTGACTCTTGCTTTCTAGAACTCTCAAAGGACCAAGAAAAACGTTTGAGCCAGAAGTTTGAGAATAAATTTAATATTTCAAATTCAATATCTTTTATTTCATTGCATTTATGGATGGTTTCTACATTTATGGATGGTTCGAGATAGGGCGTGTTCAAGATAGGGCGTGTTCGAGATAGGAGTCAATTGGAAATCTTTTTCTTTACTTACCTTGTTTAATTTGCTTATATTTTTCTTCATTTTCAAGAAAGTCAGGATCATGCTTAAAAACATCTAAAAAGATAAAAAACATCATCAAAACAGTTAAATAAGCATATTTTTCTGTCAAATACTAGGCTAATAAATGAAACATCTTTTAAATTGCATCTGACATACTTATCATATCTTCAGCTGTGCCAGCATCATCAAGTCTTAGTAAATGAGTGATTTGGTCATCTTCTTCAACCAGATCAAGTTCTTCTACAACAGCTGGAAAATCCTAATCAAATGAAGTTGATTAAAAAACATCCAAAAACTTCCAATTCATTAATTAGGTTATGCATGATAAAACCCATACCTTAAAACCATCCTTTCTGATGGCAAACATGACTTCAATCATATATTGCACCCTCTTTTCAGTTTCAGAGTTGTGTAAGATGTTACGAAGTCTTTCGAATATAGCTAGAACATAGAAATTAAATTATATTTGCAAAGGGAATAGAGGGATAAATAAAATGCAAGAGCTGCAGTGTCTCAGCTGAAAGATTTTTCTCAAACAAAATACCGTTTATCCCCTTTGGTGATAGTTCGCTTAACTTTACTCCAACATCTTTCATGAAGCTTATCTAAAGAAGACATTTCTTTCTAACAACATATCTCCTGATTCTTAAAACCCTTATATAAGATATAATCATTAAAACTTACACCAACTTCAACACTGTCATCCGTTGGGTTTTGCAACAACAAAGTCATTATTTCAAGGGCGAGTAGTTCATGTGCCTACAAGAAAGTTTGAATATTTTACTTGATTATATTTACAGGAATTGAATTGAAAGATTAAGTGACCAATTTCCAGCACAAATATGAAATGAATGAAATAAAAGTGCAATACCACTTGCTGGTTCACCAGATGTGCAATAAATTTCGCTGAATTGATACATACAGGCTACAAAAGAACACAATAATTATTGCTGATTAAAAACAGTTTATTTGTCACATAAGCAACATTCTTCAGGGATAAGTAATCTTATAAGTGATCATCAGTTGATTTTCATTCTCAAAAGATTGTGACCATGAGTTGATCTTGGGAAGAAGACGTGAAAGTGATTCGAAAAGAAGTTTTTTGTAAAAAAAATAAAATAAACAAATACTAACACAAGACGTGTTTTTAATATTCTGGAAAATTTACCTTGTCGTTCCGTTTAAACGATCTCCTGAAATTTATTATCAGTCTTCGAAGAATCAATTCGCCAACCTTTGGAAACTATATATAAAAAAATAAAATAACTGAAATATAAACTGAAGCAAACCAAGTGAAAAGCAAGTTAGTAGAAAGGAAATGATTTGATGTTTAACATACCTTAGTATTAACAATGGACACTAAAGCTGCATAAACATTTGAAAAGGTTGGTGATGCCACCTGAGCCCGAATAATGGACTGTGAAAGCAATCCCCTAAACAATTACAGTAAAAATTATGTTGTCAAAATTCCCAAGTACTTCACTGTCAACTTAAAAGTATAAAATGATAAGAAACACACCTGCCACGAACAATGTTCTCTTGAAGCAGCTCCTCAACAATATGTGCAATATTGGAAACATTCACCTAGTAGACAGGAATTATTCGATCAATTTTCACCACTTCACATCATACTTTATTCTCAAGTTCCATTAATTAAGTCATTAACTTTTTGCAGTCAAATATATGATATTACACTATATTATTATACAGGAAATTAACAATATTAAACTTGGTTTATGTGATTTTGCAATTTATTAACTTGATGGACACTATTATAATGTGTAAAAATCTTTTACAGGTTCATTATCCCCATGTGTTACTGCCCCACCCCCACTCGTGCTTCCCCTCTCGTAAAAATTGCCAAAAATAAAATCACAGATTTGTGAAGGATACATAGTCCCACATTGTAGAGGAATGTATGGGATCGCATGATACAGAGATACCCTTGTGCGAAAGCTTCATCATCAACCCGTCAAAAATATTTTTGCCACCCCATAGTCAATATCGACCCCAATTTACATCAGTTATCTCTATTGGTAAGCTAGATATTTGCTCTTGAAAATGGCGTTCTTTTTAGGCACCATCTAATGTTGTACTTCTATAATACTAATAGCTATTATAATCACAACTCAGTTTACGTATAATCTAAAACTTTACCATGTACTTTTATATACAAACAGTTTTCAGTCTTTTTTACCACACTTACCAACTTAAAAAGTGTATGTGCAGATCGCGATTAAATATATAGATTTACTTAATAAGAAAATCTTTTCATATTTCAGTTTTGGAAGATATGCGGTTTACACTTTCTATTTTGCATTTAATAAAAGACTCACTTACTATACTGTTGAAGATGACGAAATCTTTTAAATTTTATTAGGGGCTTTTGAGAAAATCATTCACCATTCATTCCAACTAATGCCAAACCTCATACACTGGTCTCAAATAATCTCACATTCAAGTCGAAAATTGTAAATAATGTTCTGAAATCACAGAGAGAAAAGAAAGAAGCCAATTGCTATTTCAGCAAACTTTCTCATTGAACAAAATTTCATTTCTATCATCTCTAGGCAGGCCTACCAAGTGACTATAAGTTTCCAAGTCTCTTTAATAAAAGTTCTCTAGCTTGAGGCCTTGAGGTTTTTTAAGTAGATGCTTAGACATCTAGCAAATGACTGTCCATCAATCCTTGGAAACTCTCCTTGTCTATGCTACTTACACTACTGGACTGTTTTAAGCTTACTTGCAAATAAAACTTAAAATGGATAGAATTGCTACCAATCCCTTTTCTGAAAACAGCACAAGAATACCTTCCTTCTAAACTTAAATAATAAATAACAATAACATGGAATAATCATTTTACCTTGTTCACAAGACCATTAATACTTTTCTTTAAAGCTTCCCATGCCATTCGTTGATAGGCCACACTAAATAGCCATTAAAAATTTGTTTTATAACAAATAAATAAAACCCTATCATTACACACAAGTTTATATTATATACCTTGTCTTATCTGTAATTCCCTCTTGAAGTTGTCTAAGTCTTGAGGGTGGAATATAAGCACCACCTAAAAAATAGTCAACAAAACACATTACTTTTTTAAATGAACTAAAGAGGATTATGAATGATAATGTATTTCTCTTTCAAAATACCAGATTTTGTAAATAAATCTTCAATTGTTTTCCTTTTCTTTTCAGCTTGCTTTTCATCTGAAGAATCAGCCTTTTCATTTTCACCATCATTTAGCTGGTTATACTTTTTTCTTGACTGAAAATCATATGTGTTATCCTCTTCATCTGATAAGGGTCTGTCCAAATCATGATACTGTGATCGCCTCTTATGACTTCTTCGGTTTTCGTAGGGCGAATCTCTGTCTCTATGTCTTCTTTCATTATTATATTTGCGACGCTCGTATTCTTTATCATTGCTTTCATCCATTCGATCTCGAGAATGTTTATGTTTAGGTGAGTCTGAATAATGGCTTTCATCCTTTGATGTATTTTTTCGTTTTCGCCAATTTCTTTCATTGTTTTCTTTATCTTCTTCACTTTCATCTTCACTAAAATATGATACAACAAAGTTGATCAACAATTTAGATATTGGTTAGACTTTCTGCTCCCCCATTGGAGTCAACAAAATATTTATATGTAATGTATACATATGCAGCAATAGATAAGGAAGATATGGAACTTAACACTATGTCAGTGGTTTTGTGAAATAGAAGCATTGAGACTACACAAAGGACGAACATCCTGATGTTGTGGTGGTTGATTATGTTGGATAGAGTGAAATCTGTTTTACCTCTCTGAGAAGATACAACATTAGAACAATCATTGCTGTAAATCAAAGTTCTAACAAAGGGTATAGCTCCTGGGTGATATATCAGTAAGGTTTGATGAATATAGGATGACTCAGGGGATTGATATTAAAGGAAAAATGCAGGCATAACCAGTGATTACACCTTAATTCTGAGAGAGGTTCTTAGCTCTCTAAGTCCTTTCACATTTGCGTAAATTTTAATCGGGCCGAATTAATCTTCTCATATTCTCAAAACTGATTGGCCTCTGAAAATCTATTACGAAATTGTGGTTTTCGAAGTCCTCTCTGCAGAAAAAAAAACTTTTTTTGACTCAGCCCACAAATATGGCAGATAAAATGCTGCAGTCATCACACTTGACCCTCAAACGCTTAAATATCTTTTAGAGCTTCAAAAACAACAAAATATAATGGAAAACCAGCAACAACTGCAAGATGTTTTTGGGTCCCAACAAGAACAAGAAAATATTTACTATGGAAGTGCAATCATAAATGATTTGAATTTTTAAGAAACAAACCTTAGTTTTGATACTACCACAAATTCATCCTTCATCTATAATGTATTAATATTAAGAATTGAGAATTTCTGCTGTGTTTCTGAGAGGAACAACAAGGTACTTTTTTTGTGTGGATCATCTTTAATTCAATTAAATGATCAGACTGACTAATAACAATAACAATTACCTGAATGACACTTTTCATTTGCCTTCTTCTTGTTTCGGACTTGTCACTGGAGCCACTATCACTATAAACAGACACTAATCATCGTAATATTATTTAAAGTCTGCATCACAATAACTTCGATATAGAGAAGATAAATAAATATAAAAAAAATTCTAACTTTCTATCTAAATCACATGGAAAGGTGAGATGGTTTTTATTTGTTACAAGATCCTGTGGAATGTTTTGCATTTGGTAACATACAATGCACATTTAAAATGAACCTACTATCCATCACAGGATTTCATGTTAATGATAGAATATTTACTTACATGAATAATCAGGATGGAATCAATGCTTATAAGAATAATTTGTGTTGCTACTGTGGAGAAAGGATACACAGCTACGAAATAACCTTACTGGAAACTCTTGATCATTTACTCTTACAAGTTAAAGATAATGAACTGAGCGTTGCATAGTGCTGATGTCAGTAGTGGGAATCCCTCATTTGAACAATTAGAAATGGGTCTGGAAAGAGCAGCTGAATTATATCAAAATGGCAAACAAATAAGGTAAACAAATGATTGGCTCTCTCGTGGAAATTCCCTTGTAGAAAACTGCTGACCCACGACCTTTATAACAGTTCATTATCTTTAAATACAAGAAAACTCGTCAAATTAGTGGTCTGGTGGTGTGATTTTTGTGCCGCTTCGATATCCCAAATATGCGGCACTTTGACTGCTTCATTACTTCGATCATCCCAGTTTTATGTGGGTTTTGTACCGTTTTTTAATCGTTTTAATCGAGTCACAAAAATATCTCTTCAAAAAGATTTTCATCATCGTTAAATCATTGAAAAGAAAAAATCTTAGCACAGCAACGATATCTCGATAACGGTTCTTCACAAGTATGTGATCCCATACATTTTTTTGATCAGCTTTTCCAGCTCAATCACATTGTACTACTTTCATTTCATTATTGTGTAATTTTCATTTTAGTCAGTATAGGCACGAGTTATCTATTACTCAGTAAAATTATATACAGTTCCATTTCAACCTCATTATTTTTCTAGGCTTTGAATATTTGGCTTGCCAACTGAGCAATTAGCTCTTGCTTACACAAACCTTAAATAGTGATTTTCGTGAGTATAAAAAGTACGAGTGGTGAGAGTGTAGTAGTAGTGAAAATACAGCCCTTTGTTTTTCCTGCTCCTCTACTAGAAGCTTTGAATATTTGGCTTGTCAACTTAGCAATTAGCCCTTGCTTACACAAACCTTAATTGTGTAAGCAAAAAAAGCGAGCGTAAGCTGGAGCTCATTTGGCAAGATCAAATATATATAACGTCATAAAAATTTCTATACAAGGACCATTTTTTTTGAAATAGTCCGATTTTGTACCGTTTCGATGTCCCAAATTTGAGGCAAACCGACTGTCCCATTGTTTCGATTATTCCAGACCCTGATGTAATTTCGTGCTGTTTTTGAGCTGTTTTAATCGAGTCACGAAAATTTAACGAAATGTAAACACCTGATCATAAATGTTTTCAACTTTCTTTTAATATTTAGATACATTTTGAATTTTCTTTTTTTGAAAATAATAATTATTTCGAACATTCAACGTTCGATGTGATCATGAAATTGATTAAACACACTCAAAACAAACGGAGTATATATATTTTCAACTTCGTAAATCATTGAACAGTAAAAGGTTCGTTGTAAGAGCATATGATCCCCATACATTTTTTTGATCAACTTTTCCAGCTCTATCTTATGGCACTACCTTCGTTTAGTTATTCTGTAAATTTAACTTTTATGAGTATAAGTACGAGTGAATTACACGCTTTTTTTTTTTTACAAGAATAGTGTTTTTTTTTTCGTTTCAGAGTATCAGGTATTCTTAACTTTTTGACAAATGTCACCCTTATATTTTCATATCTAGAATAAAAAGCTGATCCTGGGCATATTGTTAGGGTATTCTTAATTTTTGACCCATTGTCAGCCTCGATATTCTTATAAAGTATATCCTTATAAAAAAGCGTGTCTGAGGAGTAGTCAGCGCCGTGAAAATACAGTTCCATTTCAAACCTCAGTGATTCTCTAGGCTTTCAATATTTGGCTTGCCTAGCAAGTAGCTCATGCTTACACAAACCTTAATAATAGTGATATAGTGATTACGCAAACCTTAAATTCAATAAAGTGAAAGATTACCTCGACGGCATGGCGGGTTTTTCTCTTCACTGCACTTTACTTCTTTCTTCGTTCCCGAAGTGTTTATTTCGTCTCGACCAATAATGCCTCACTTACACAAGCATATTTCACGGCAACGAAAAGTGGCCTCAGTGGCGTTTATTTTATCAGAGGGCGTATTTCTTTCCTGTTGTGTCTTTTCTGCTGCCAATTGTTTAACGCAATTATTATCCCCCAAACCATTTTATACGTTTTTTTAGGCTCAAAACCCATGTATTATGAAGAAACAAATCAAACTTGCAGTGTGTGGTTTTATGCCAGCAAAGAGAAAGTGCGCCATAGCTTAAAAAACATTGTACAAAGACAGCACACATTTTTTATATTCAAATTACAGAAACGAACTGAAAGTAGTTTATGTGATTAGAGTTCTAAAAGCTCATCAAAGAATGTACTGGATCACAATGATTACTGTTACTGAGGATATCGTTGATCAAAGATTTTACTGAGGAAACATTTGTGATTTTTAAAGCCTCTTGATCGCCGGAAAAAGCATGGCTTTTTTAAGAGAAAGTATATGAAAGACAAACGGACAGGAACTTTTTTTTTGATATTTTTTAAGAGATGAAAATTTTAAAATTAATACTTGAATAAAATTGCTACACGGCCATACCGTCACTTTTATTTCAAAAGAATTTCAGAAGTCTCCTCTTCTTCATCCTTCTAGTTTACATGAATAGTTTATATGAATAGTTTATATGAATAGTTTCTCTGATTGTATTTCTTAAATGGCCAATAAATTGAATTGAATTGATTGATTGATTGATTGATTGAAATTAAAAAATCGTATCGGTATAATATCTGTTCCATGTCATACGTGGTGTTAGGTGTTATGAACTTCTATCCTCTAGACAATTTGAAATCACCAAACACAGAAGGATAAACTCTCAAAAATTGACATTAATAGAGAAAGAGATTCAAATATAAATATCATTCAATGTATACTGAATATAATGCTGTCAAAACAATAAAGAGAAAACCAAAATACTTTTATAGTTATGCCAAGATATCAAGATATTGACCAAGATTGGCCTTCTCCTCAAATGGCAAACACACTAACGATGACAAAAGATATACAATTACTCCAACACCAATATATTTCAATATATTTAGCACTCTAGTTACGAACTTCAAAATGAAAAAAACTTACGAATGATAAATTGATGGCATTACATTTTCAGTTGATGATAACTCCATTTATTGAATGAGCTATCACCAACATCAACGACCAGGATTCCCAGCTATGCTTCTAAGCAAAACCTTTGCTTTTACCCATTTTACCGATTCTGATTCACTTATGACTGTCCACCACGATATTATTATTCCCGAAAAAGTATATATCGCCGAATAGTAAATGGAAAATAGAACCATGTTATATAGATGACGGAAAGATCAGCGGCGGAAATATAAATGTATTGATGGGATTATATGTTTACGACAAACCGTTACTAAGAGATATCATTGATCAAAAATTTTTAATGACGTCATACGATCTGACCAATTCAGACTACAAATGACGCCAGTTATCGGAATTGGTTATAACTTATAACAAAATTACAACATCACAAGCGATATCTTATGTTCGAACAAGAATTTCATTCTCGTTACTGCGTTCTATGGTGTTATGTTTACACGAGGGTCACGATCGTACAAGTCCTCTACTACAAATGCCGTTATTGAAACGGATATTGGACTGACTAATCTTATTTCTAATATAATATTTTAAGTCAGTAATATTTTACTAATATTTATTTATGATTTATTCTAAAAGTAATAGGACTAGAAATGTAAATTCTATATGAATGTAATAAATAGCAAAAAAAATATTTATATTTTAATTTAATTTAATTTGTAATTTAATTTAAAATTATGAAACGGGCTCCACTTTCACCAGCTTCGCCAAAATGTTTGAAAAAGTGATCTGAGAAAACATTATTGTAAATAACCTAAATATTCTAACGTTTTCTAATTACTTGAGTAGATTTGACTCTCCTCTGTGATCCAGTTGTTTCTACTGTTTCAATCCCACTTAACCGCCGCAGGTGTGGTGTCATTATTGGTTCATTTGGGAGATGGGGAGTGTTAAGTATAGGCGGAGGAATCCAAACCCTCGTCATGCAATAATATGAAACTATCATGGTGCGAGCGTGAAAAACCGTAGTCCACATTTAGCTCTCATAATTTTAATCTCAGGTAATCCTTAAGTCGCGCAGTATAATTCAATTCTTCATATTGTTCATAAATCAGATTTTCGCAATTGCTAACATCACATTTATCACTATCACCATATCAGAGGCGTAGCGAGACTCAGCCAAAATTTGTGGAGGAGAGTTTAGTCATTAAAGTAGAAAAGAAAAGCGTGCAAGTGACCTAATCGACACTAAAGACTGAAAAGAAACATCATAACGTTGAACTCCTCCACTTTTTTTTGACTAACCCTGAATACGCCTATGCTTGTAATGTTTTTGTCTACAATGATTCCTTGGTTAAGCTGGTTTTACACGTTACAACTTTGAGTTACTTGAATACGCCTATGCATATTAGCCAATCTCTTTTTCTATGTTCTTCAAAAGTTTGACCTGCATATTTTCTTCTTCTGACAATGCGTGCACCTATCCACCATCTAATTTGTTAAAAGTAGTTTAAAATGTTTTCTGTATTCTTTTGTAGAAGTATACTTATATATTGTTCGAAAATTTTGACATTTTGGCAGTTCTCAAGTTCGCCGTGCTTGGCAATAAAGATTTTTCACGAGTGCGGTCCATGGAATCTAGATGCTTAGTTCTTCTAACTTGCTGCGACAAAAAGGCTCCCTTAACATTTTTGCAGAACTTGCAGAGGCGGATCTAGAGGGTATGTCGAAATTTGTGTAGGAGAATATTAGCTATTAAACCATAAAAGGAAAACGTGCAAGTAATCCCATTGGTGATACAGACTGAAAACAGAAATTAGGTTTATGTGTTCCTCCACAATTTTTGACATACTCTAGATCCGCCGCTGTCTTGTGTGGTATATTTATTGGTTGTTTTTTCGGGTTGACTTGTAAGATTTTTTACGCATAGAACATTGTGTCGCGAATTAAACAATTTTATTTTGTTTGTGTAGTTTTAAATACTCGCACTGCACTCTTCCACAGACTGAAATTGTTTTTGTGTTCCAGTTACTTGGTTCCGCCGAACTTGTCAATATGGTAGATCTAGTAATGAATATAATAAGTTCTACCTATACCTTTTGTACCTTTTGTACCTTTTGTTTTGTAAGCTTTCGAAGGTTGAGCCTTCAGGGAGGATGAAAATTCATATGTCCGTCTATTTTAGATATTGAAATCTTTAATCGCATGAACCAATGAGTTTGCACTGCTGAATAATGGATCGCCCAGGTGAAAAGTTGTCAAATAATTTTGGGTCCGTCCTCCCCCCTCTCTTCCTTCTCTCTCTACACCAACACCACCAGTCAAGTGTACACAACCCTTAATTAAGATAAAACGGCTTAATTAAGCTATACGCTTAACTAGGAGGTCTGTTACCTCTTCATTTGCAGGAAGAGAAGACGGGTTAATATCAAAATTTTATTTCAATCTCTTCCCATCATGCTCACACTTACAAGAAGCAAAATTGTATCAATCTTACTATGATAACCCATAGTAATTAAGGCCAAGAACTGTAAATACAAAAATCGCGAAGAGTGTTGGGTGCAATTTTCCGCTACAGCTACTTTCATTCGAAATTGCTTAAATAAGAGATGAACATCCTAATTAAGTGATCGATAAATTTTTCAAATTTGTTTGCATCAGTTTGGGTAAGGTTCAGGCCATGATATTAACAGAGAAGTTTAACTGGTTAATAATCTATAGATATATACACTCACCATGTTGAAAGTTCTGATCTTAACTTTTAAACACACCCATGAAATTCGACAGAACTTGGCAGGATGGTAGAGGACTGATGCCATTTTGCTAAAGGCAGGTGTGAGCAAAGAAATAAAATTTGTATCTCTTGGTTAAGCAATCTACTTGACTAAACCATATCAAACTGTCTGGTTAAGCATATAGCTAAATTTACTTGACTGAATCACCCAGCAGAATCATCCAGAATAATTTGTTCATCTTTTAAGGTTACATATTCATTGCCTGGAATGTTGCATACTCTTCTCCATGATGTCTTCCATTTTCTCTACTCAAAATTAGGCATATGTTCCAACTCTCTCGATTTGCAAGCATACTTTCCGTACTCCTGGTTCCTTTAGAAATCTCCTATTTTGTGCCGTTTGCAACTAAAAATCTTAACATAAAAGATTTTTGCAAAGGAGTGACAGACTTGGATACGTTCGCCAAAGATAACTATCGGCGAATATCTTTGTAGTGCACACAGCTGATTAATGTGAACATCAGCACAAAATATATGATATAATATATTTTTAACGCAATTTAGGTGATCTGCTTAGAAAACCAGGGCTTTCAGGGAAAGAAGACATGCGTATGAGATTGCCAGAGTTTGCACACAATTATAGTCTAGCTTTCATTTCACACAGGGTTCCACAGGGAACAAAGATTATGTTTCCTTTTTGCGGAGCACAAAATTATACACTCTGACAGAAGAAAACTGACAGACTATTTTTTTATACCGACTGACCCATTTTGAATGGCCAAGGATACAGACAACATATTTTTGAGGTTGACCTTAATCCATTTTAAATTTGGCATGATTTGTTCCAGGATCTTCCATGTGTTATATTTATTATAATGATATCTTTTACGTCTTCCTTATAGAGAGTAGATGTTTAGTTTTTCAGCATTTGTTCATACAGTACAGCCAGAAAGAAACTTTACATTTCCGCATAAGATAATTATCTTTTGCGTAGTCGCCATTTTTAAAAGTTACCTTTTTTTGTTTATCTAATGTGAGATTTAAAAAAACACTATATACAGATATATAAAACACAAAAATCTTTTGTGTTTTCCTGTAAAAGTTCATTCCTTCGTGGACACATAAAGTTTCTTTCAGGCCTTTTATTTTTCTTTATACATAATCTGACAGTTGACAGTAGGGCACATACTTCTAAAACGGTAATATTTTCCACCCATGAAAACAATTTCCTTATCAGGAAAAATCAATTTAAACTACTATTATATAATAGCAAATGTTCCTTAATAATGGAAATTACGTAAATTAATTTTGATATGTTTACTATACGGTTCCTCTATAGAACAAGTCTAACATTTTTAAACAGATTTCTTTCTGGAAATCGGGAACTGTATTTGGTTGTAATTTCACAAAGCTTTGGTGACTTTTTTCAATCTTCGGATAATTTGTTCAAAATTTCGAAAGAATTACAAGCGAATATCTTTTTAATTGCACTTTCATAATATTTTTTGTGGAGATCCAAGAACCCAATATTAGTTTCCTTATCTAGAAATTATTTCCCAATAGGTCTCAAATTTTATTTTCAGATTGCTCTATTCGCACTGCAAATTTGTCAAGTTCTACTGGGTAGAATGTTATTGAGCAGTATTATATTATATTCAATGGTTGGAAGGACAAGTGATTTCTACAATGTAATCATGACGCTTTCTTTCCTTGAAATGTCTGCAGGATCCAAGAATAAAGATGTCTACCTTTTTCAATAATGTTTTGTATTTATGGTGCAAATGTCAGTTAGGATCAACATTTAAACAAGAGATCCCTCAAATGAAGGGTTTATAAATCCGTAAATATAAACTCCTTGATTGAGGGAATAACAAATATATTTGTTTATAACACGCAAACTGCATTATTTCTTTAAACCGCCAATACTGTTTGATTATAGGCAACCAGTAATAACAATTTTTTGAAAATTACAGTTTTGTTTTCTCTCTCTTTATATTATATATTTATATTATATCGCATCGGTAAACATTTACTTCACATCAGATAAAAAATTAGTTAATTGAGAAACGAATGAAATGAAGCTCCCAAATGAAAAAAATCGTCATTTGTTTGAGGTATTCTTCGTTTACGGGTTGATCCTAATGGAATGAGCATTATTATCATTCATGATAATGCCAAGGTCACTTACTTGATTTCTTATGTAGTAATGATTTCTTTAGTAATGATTGACCCATCTGGGCTGTAATAATTTCTGAACGATTTTTAAGTAGTGTCTTTCCATATCTTAGGAAATCTTTGGAATTATTAAGTTTGTAGTACACCATGTACCAAATCAGGTACATGATGTTCCATATTTTAATAATTGGGAATGCAGGTGGCGCTGACTTTTATGTTTGTGATTTTACAGCGTCATTTCCACGTTTAGACTTATCAAAATGCTAAGTGTTGTTCTACATAACTTTGAATCTATGTTTATTTAAATTCCTTCCTTCCTTCAACACCATCATCTAGCGAATAGATCATGATCTTCATCATTCTTGGAGTCTTATAATAATTTGTTGGTTTTTGATTTAGTAAATAAAAAGACTTCATTCAAAATGGTTATGATGGAAGGGATTCTCTGGAAATGGACCAATTATCTTAGTGGTATGTTCCTTATGCTTTGATTTTTTTAACAGAAAGAAAATTCATAAACCTAATTAATAGTTAATACGTTTTCCACTAATTTTGTTGTGCTTCATTTGTGTTTTATTCTGTAGCTTTTTTTTGTTATTATACAAACTTTCTTCAGGTTGGCAACCAAGATGGTTTGTATTGGATTATGGTGTACTTGGTTATTATCGATCTCAGGATGAGATTCATCTGGGAAGCAGAGGCTCAGTGAAAATGTCCTGTTGTGAAATATTAAGTAAGTCTATACCTTAGGGTATCAAAGATAGCAGAATAAAAAATTGCGGGATAGAAGAACTTACCTTGAATTCACAAACCTATGTTTGCATTTCTCAAGTCAAGACATTCATTCTCAATCTAAAATATTCACAAGTCCTCTTTATAGGGTTACAGTACACTCACTTTATATTGTGTTTTTTCCTCAAAGTTTTATAAATAAGGTAGACAAAAAAACACCATGATTCACAAATTTATGTTCCATATTTTCAAGTCAAGATCACTATACAGAAATCTGCTTACTCTCATTTCCAAATTATTAAGTTAAAATTGTTATTTGATCCTTTGTTTGAAATCTTTGAAATCTATGATGAGTTGAAATAAGTGTTGGTAAGCTTACAATCATTATGTAATCGAATCATTATGTTAGTACACGTCATTGAAACATACTAAAGTATGTACAAGTTATATATTATGTAAAGACAAATTAGTTAATACCTTTCATTATGTGTCAGTATAACATATTTCCTTAATAGTTAACACTGCTTATACTTTATTTCAGTAAATAACTCTGATCCTGTTCGCATTGATTTAAAAATACCACCAGAAAATTATATGTACTTAAAGGCGTCAACTTCTGCTGACCGGCAAAAGTGGCTGGTTGCTCTTGGAACAGCTAAGGCATGCCTCATTGATTCAAATTATGAAGAACAACAACAACAGTGTAAGTTATGTCATCATCAGGAGTGTTTTTACGCAAGACAGTAATTTTAATACTTAAGTAATTTTTCTGTAAGAAATACATTGTCTGCTCATTTTATAAACTAATCCATATGAAAATCTTAAATACTTCCCATTGTTGTATACGGGTGATCTCTTTTGCAATTGCTTGGTATATGTATTAGAGCAAGCACTCTCTACATGAAATATGTTCAAATTCTAGTGAATTCTTTGAGTGTTGTCAAAGACAAAATGAAAGAGTTAAACTTATGTCAAAATATTATGATGGAACAGATTCATAATATCAAATCACTCACAACCAATGCAGAAAGGGACAAGGTTTGTGAAAGATATAAGATGTATTATTTCTACAAGGAACATTTATAAAATGTATTTCTACCACAAAAGTAGATTTTTTCTCACTAGACAACACTGGACAATTGGCAGGAACAGTTTTATCTGACTTCTATTCTATACTTTTTAGCCGATTATGGAAAGTGTAATGTTGTTATCGGCAACATGTGATACGTTTTCCAAAAACCTCTATGATGTGATGGGAATACTTGAAGATAATCTCAGTAAGTATTTCACTTTTATGATGTAAGTCAAGTTAAGAAACATTTGGAAGGAAACTAACAGAGAAGACAGATATGGTGAATGTGATATTTAAACGACTCCCTAACTTGGTAAGAGAAAAAAATATATGTTGCTGGTAGAGCATGGGTAGACAAGCAAAATAGTTGGGTTTTATGAGAAATGAACAAAAGTTATACATGTTCAAAGATGTTATTATATGAAATTGCAAACTAACATACGTCATGTTATTGGAATTTTTGTTATATCACTGGTGTGAATTCCTTTGAATAATTTATAATTTTGTTTTTTAATGATTTTAGATTCATTATCTGGTTCGCCTGTTTCTACCCCTCGGGTATGTTATTACATGCTATTTCAAAATTTGGTTTAAAAAAAATTATAAGCAGATGATATTACTTTTCACTTACAAAAGTATACGAGGAATCAATGACATGAAATTTAAAGCAGGAAAGCCTAGTAATTGGCAATTATGTTTACAGCTCTGGGTATGGGTCCTGGATGTGTCAAAACGCGGGGATAGAGGACCATAGAAACTTTTAGGCAGTGGGTAGCAACATATGGGCCTGAAACATAGACAGTATTATGTGCACAAGGTTGGTGAGTCACCCAGGTCTGTTCTTTTTATCATAACTAGACTAGGTTCAGGGATCATTAAAGACTAGATCATAGAGCAATAAAAGAATATTTATATTTTCATATTTCTTTATTTTGGAGGACTATTTTTGAGGTTTCTCTAGCATTTGAAAACTATCGATAATAGGGCCCTGGGTACTCTTCATTAAATGTGATTGTTAACTTTACTAATAGCATCTTATAAAATCAATGTTTATTTAGGCAAGCAAAACCCCTACAAGCCAGTTACACAAACATAAAAGGTATGCAAACAAGTTCTTCATATCATTGATTTCAAGTCCGATTTTGTTTTACTCAAAAGTTTCACTTAACACCTTAGGGTACCTCACTCAAATTCAACAACCTCATCTAATAATGATTCGTTATCAGATATTCTAGAAGAAGGTGACTATCTTTTGTCCAGAAAAATGATCAAAATTTGACTTTCAACTGATAATGACAACCTGCTCTCGTTTTTGTTGGATGTTCTGTACTTGTGTTTTATTATATCCTATTCCACGTCACCATTTTTTAACCTCATAATTTGTCAGTCATGAATGCATCATATGAACTTTTGAATTATTTAATCTTCAGATAGAAGTAGCTCAGCATCTATTGCCTCTGGAAGCACACACTCAAAACACAGCTTATCTTCCCTGCAGTCACCACAAACGCCTGATCAGGAACATAGAAGAGTATGGCCACTTGAATTACCTGTTTCACCCGATGCCTACCAAAGCAGACACCTACCTTTAAAAGATATTATCCATCAAGGAATGCAATCAACTTCCAATCAAAAAACAGATTCATCAGTCTCGTCAGTATCGTCTGCCTCCTCTGTTATTAGTTCATCATCAGATGATAGAAGACCTACTTCTCCAACATTGCTTTTGGAACAATATCATCCATCTTTAATTCCCAGAGAAGAGGTTCGTGTCTTATCTCCAGTGGAAGAAAAACCTGTTGGAAAATCGTTTTTCGGAAAAGTTCCTACCAGGTTTTGTATCTCAGTTTCTTACTCCATATTGCTTATGTTTAATTTTTGAACAATCTGCCTCAGCTTTTTGAACAACACAATTTTTAGGGGTTCAAGAGATATATCTAATTATAACTCCCTGAATTTTATGAATTTGAAATGTAGCTGTATAAATATTTCGTTGCCGTAAATATCTTCAACTCACTTATTCTTTAACTCATGACTTCCAACTCACCTAACACATGACTAGAAAAGTTCCCCAACTCCTTGATTGATAATCCTTTCTAACTTAAAGGCAATGTGTGACACCATCATTACCGATGCAAACCTTTCAGTTACTTCTATGAAAGTCGTCATTAAAAGCAAGAAAAATGGTAGCTTATATTTATGGCCAAACGATAATTCGATACAACAACCCCTTTTCTTGTCTCTCACCTGTTGTTATTGTTCATGCTCATGTGCTGAGATCATCATAATGTCAGATTTTGCTATATTTATAACAACACATTGTCTTTAAACAAATCCAGTCTTATCTCGTTGAATTGATTTATCAACATTGACATTCTTGTTTTTTTAAACTTTTACAGATTTCATTTATTTCATGTGCGTTACCGGTTATATATTAACTCAAAGAAAAGGAATTAACTAAAATGATAAATAATGACCTTTGAAATTCGAATTAGGCCAGGTGCTGCATAATTTTTGTAACGATGTTGTATTCTGTAGCCAATAATAATAGTCAATCATTTATTAAGCTAATTGAAAAAAATATGTGAACTATGCGTGTGTGTGTGAATGTTTGTTAGAAAGCTCAACCTAGAACCTACGCTTTCTCATTGAAAACTTTTCAGGGTAAAACAAAAGGTAACAACTTAGAACTTAGTAACTATAGTAAGCTTAACCTCAATTTACTTTCACCATAACTGCGTTGGCATGAAATACAGAACTGAATACCCAAAAGATAGGTGAACTATCCTCGAGTGAAATTGCATCAGCCGAGAGGCAGGTGGTTCACACGACAACAAAAACTTCCAGGGAATTTTCTAATGACTATGGCATAACATAGAAAAATAATAATAATAATAATAATAATAATAACAATAATAATAATAAAAGTTTACAATTTGGTTGGTTTCAGGTTTGAAGATATCAACGTGAACTCATCCGGTCTAATACCAACGAAAGTGTTTCTAGATGCCAGCTCAAGTATCATTCCTGTGTTCGGTAGGATTTTAGACTTGTTTTGATTTGATGAAATCCATTTCTCAGAATGATTGATTTATGCTTCTAATTGGACACACATTTCAGGTAATTTCTATTACTCTTAATTCTAGATTCGATTGGTCCAACAGCCTTCGCACCTGTGAAAATGGATATTCAGGGAAACATTCTTGTACGTGAACATCTTGTTCTAGTTTAGTTGGAGAAGCAGGAGAGGTTTTTCAGAATATATTTCCTAGTTTCATCTTCTCTGAGCATAAAATCAGAAATAGGAAAACATGTATATTGGACACAGACTCCTAACTATGAAGGTTAATCTGTTTTTTGTTTAACTAGAAAATTCAACAGAAGTTCGATACAGATCGCAAAGCATTTGAATATTTGCAAAGTATTGTTTTTCAAGAATTAAAAAGTAACGAACACAATGCCCGTAATTCAGCAACTGATGCTTTGTTATGGCTGAAAAGGTGAGGTTTTGTTTGTTCACTCAACCCTCAGGTAATAACAGCACACCCTCCAATAATTCAAGTTTTCTTCGGATTTTGTTTACAACAGTTGTACAATATCATTAGACCATTTTGATATTTAGAGCATTAGAGTTCATCCTCGTGTTTTTATCAGAAGTTTGTCGTGGTCAAAAAGATCTTCCTATTGCTGCTGGTATGTCATTTAATCCAGTTTATAAAAATGTTTTTTATTCTAAATCTAAATCTAAAAATCTATTTTACATTATATGGTTCTATGGTAATATGCAAAATTGAATTAAAAATTGAATTAAATTCTGACTAACTGACCCTTTTGACGAGAGGGCCCTTTTGGACCCAAAAAGCAAAGTTAACAAATCAAGAAACCAAGTATACCGATCGATAGCCCTTTCAATTCTGAACAAAAAATGCTATTACAACATCTTCTGAAAAACTATATTTAGGGAGATACAGGGGGTTAAAATTCGAAAATCTGTCTAAAAATGAAAAGAAAACTGTGTAAGTGCACATCTCATTCCGTACGAGATCTTTAATTAAATACAAACAAATTCTGCAAGGTTTATATAGAGAAACAATATATATCATTGAAATATCCTATTCATCAACATCAGAATAGTCACTCATATCGTATAAAAACTCATCATTACTGTCAACCGTCGATTGTGTTAAGAGTAGATCGTAAACATCGTCAGGGTAACAATCATCAGTCCATTTCGGATCTCCATTACTATGCCAGCCATGTGATCTTGGGGAATCAAGAAGCATCATTAAACGACTTGCTTCAGAATAGAGATTGGCTACATACCAGAGGCGGATCTAGAGGGTATGTCGAAATTTGTGAAGGAGAATGTTAGCTATTAAACCATAAAAGAAAAACGTGCAAATAATCCCATTGGTAATACAGATTGAAAACAGAAATTAGGTTTTTGTGCTCCTCCCCAATTTTTGCCATACCCTAGATCCGCTGCTGCATACATAGTTTGAACGATGGATATGCAAGTTCAGATTTCATGGAGGTAGCAGGAGTAGACCTACAGTCTTTGAAATTTTGTCGAAACATCTTGACTGGTAATTCATCAACACTGATGGATTTCCTGTCCCCATACATGAGACAAACAGACTTCTCCAAATCCTTTCTTGTTTCCATATGACATGACCAAATAATCCCAAGTTACTAAATGTTTACATAGATGCCTGATCTTTCATCAAATGCTTCCAAACTTGTTTCTTACCCCTACGGAAGAAAGCAGAAATATAATCATTGCCACTAAACGCATGCATTCCCGCCAATGCCTGTCGTTGTACCGGAGTAAAGATTGTAGAGGACATGTCAAGAATCTTTCGGTTTTTCCAGTGCCATTATCAATCAATACTGTTTTTGTTCGAATTGGTGTAGTAGAAACTACCAAAATATGAATATCACACGAAGGAGATCGGATCATGACACTACTGCCATTAACAAGTACCACCAGTTTTGTATCTGCCATCCCGTGATCACTTGCAAGGTCATTTACTGCTATGACTGATTTCTGATGTAATCTTAGTGCAATGAATTCGCTCAGGACGAGTTCCATTAGTGACAAGAGATCGCCGTTTGATCTTTTTCTGATCTCTTCTCGATCCTAATGTTGAATTCTTCTTCTCTTGAACCTTCGATTTTCTCCTGGAAAATAATCCCGGGAGTCGCGTGTATCGAGCCTCCACCTCCTGGACGATCAATATTGCGATCAAAGGCAATCCCCTTCCAATCCCCTTAGCAGTGATCTGAGTTCTACATCGTTTCGATCTTTCGCAAAAGTTGGGTGTGCCGACCTTTCGTTTAGCAAGGGTCTTAGCGTAGACAAATTTGGATGCAAATGATAAGTTTTATCAACGGTTTCAGGAATTCCTGCTCTTTGTTTGTAATGCAAATTATCTCCACCAAAGGAGTTCCTCATTTTAATGGTAAAAGGATTCTTCCCTTTAAAAAAACTAGTGTTTCGTACAAAATATCCAATGTTTTTTTATGACAAAAATATATTATGCCGTAACTCAACAAAAAGGAAATTAAAAAAACAAAACAGGGAACCCTTTTTTCTTCAATGTGCGCAGATCACGACCACGCTTTAAGTTTTTTGAAAATATAAGAAATTGAAGCTTGAAACTTTTTTTGGATAGAAATTTTTTTATCTTTCGATTCATATTTGGTTTCAAGCACGAAACAAATGATTGAATTAGTGTTTTCAAAAACGTTCTGCAAAACCATATATTCATCCTCAATGCTTTTAAATTTATTGACGGTCTTCTGTTTTTAGGAACGGCATATGAGAAATCATTGCGAAAATATCACGGATGGATCGTTAGGGGGGTATTTAATGTAAGTGTTGCGTAATACTTTACCAGTTCTTATTACGTCAGGTCAGGTTTTAGTGTCTGTTGCGTCGTTAACCAAAAGAATTACTTTAAGTGCTCTAACATAGCTGGTAAGAAACGGTAGATGCACTAAAGTTCATGATGTGTAATTTGTTTGGGTCAGTAGTGAGGGTAAGAGTCAGGTTTGTTCAGGGTGGCCACTAGTCATGGAAATCATGGAAGAGTCATGGAACTGTTTAAGGTCATGGAATAAGTGATGGAAATTCCAAATATTGGCATGAAGGGCATGTCCATAAATTCCGGATAAAAGACAATGGCCTTATAAGTTGATAACCAATGCATTATCTTAAACCTCCAATTACAACTTGCCCAGAAAGAGAAATCCATAATTAATGACTCGGTTCATCAAGTTTTTTACTTGTTCTTGTTAAAATATAATTTACTTCAACTTTTGTCTTGTCAATTGCACATTTTGGACCTTTTAATATGTATTTACAGGGGACTTCCAAGCCATCATTTCCTTTATTTTGACGCAGTCTTATCGCCGTTTCTTCCTCTTTTCCACCAGCTGTCAAAATGCACTCAAAGGGCTTGGCCTTATGTCCAAAAAGATTTTTTAAAGAAAAACTGGAAAAAAATAAATATTCATTTATAAATGGACTTTAATGTGGGATAATAGGGTAGGATTTTGTTGACGTTGAAGATAAGGACTGGATAGGCTGCCTTAATATTTTGTTGTTAACCATTTTCTTGAAATGTACATGAGTTGTTTCTGTTTGTCCAGTTTCTGTTGTTCTCTTGACCGTATTAACTAGATGTGCCGGTACTGAGGAATTTAGTCAAGCCAAAAAGTCATGGAAACTTTTAAGAAAAGTCATGGAAAAGTCATGGAATTCCAAATTCTAATTTGAGTGTCCACCCTGTTTGTTTGAGTCAGTGAGGGTAAGGGTCAGGTTTGTTTGGGTCAGTGAGGGTAAAGATCAGGTTTGTTTGGGTCAGTGAGGGTCAGGTTATGCGTCATTCTTTCAAACGATTTGAAGAAGCTTTTAAACAAGACGTTTAGCTGGTTAGAAATCGGTAAAAGTATACACCTCTATGACGTAGAGCATTTAAAATCATTGATAGCAGGCATTTCAGAACTCACAAGACTATCCTAAGTAACCTTAAGTAAAATAAAATCAATTTACAAAGTGAAACCTGTGTAGACTTAATTTACGGAAGGGTATTGTGCTGTATAACTATGAATAGTGGTAACAGGCCTGTCATGAACTGATTATTTTCTTCCATTGATAGCAAGGCATTTAAATGTGTTTATAAAATTTGCGTGATTGATTTAGCTCGCAGTTAAGGCTTGTCCATACTACAAAGACTTTATAAAAGCATTATCAGCAAATCACAACGGTATTCCTGCCACCGAGCAAGAAACGCTATCCGAAATGGCTTCGTGTGTTGAGGCCCTTAACAGAATAGTGACGAAACTGAACAGTTATTATAAGAAGAATAAACTAGACTCTGACGCTGTTGTTTGATGGGGATTCCGTAAAGATCGAAACACGCCATAAATTGGAATTTACGTCACGGTTTTGCAAAAAGGATTTGTAATTAACATGAAACGCATTCATGAAAATCGCGACATAATGAAACCTTTTTGAGAGTTTTTTTTATACAAGTGTACAAAAATGAAATACTGAGTTATTTCCATAGAAATTTCTAGAAAATAATAACCCCTTTTATTTAAATTATATATGTATATATTTGTATTCTTAAGATATTGTTCTCAAGATTTTACTCCGACCTATATTTCAACTTCTGTTAAGTGTAAAGCTATCCAATTCCTGTGACACCATAGAAAGTTAATTTATGAGTAAAGCCTGGAATACATTATCCATTTAAATGGATTAGTTTAAATGGATAGAAAAAACTGCTGAAAAAAACTGATCCAACACAGGTGTTTACACTATCCAACAAACGTAACCAACTAAAAATTCATTCTTGACTTGAAAAAAATCGTTCTTTTTAAAATGGGTTCAGAAGGGAAAGTTGCTGTAGCTGTTGTTGCAATATGTCTTGCGTTTAAAAAAAGGAAAAAACGCAAAAAAGTTAAACGGTCGATTTGGGTCAAACCTTGGTTATCTAGACGCAACAAGTTAGGACTGGATAATACACTTTTGAAAGAATTTCGGAACGAAAATAGAGACGAATACAAAAAGTTTCTGAGAATGTCTCCTGAAAATTTTGACGAGCTTTTAGATTTAATTTTGCTAAACATTCAAAAAAGTGATACAAGATTTCGTGAAGCTATCCCTGCTAAAATAAAGTTGGCTATAACGTTGAGATTTTTGTCGACTGGTAAAACTTACGTTGACCTACAGCATCAGTTCCGGGTCCACAAGAGTACAATCTCACAATTTGTCCCAACCTTTTGCGAGGCACTGTACGAGAAATTGAAAGATACATATCTCCAAGTAAGTTTTCGTATATATATTTTTTCACGTAAAAATAACATAGCTATACGAAAATGTAACAAAGAAAAATTAACTGTCGTTGCTAAATGTCGGTGATTGTGGCAAATTGAAGCTTTGCGCTTGAGGCACATTAAACCCTTGTGGTTGTGGTAAACCAAATCCTGTTTGCGGCAAATTAAAGCCTATGTACCGGTTTGTTTGAACATGCTGTTGATAGGGCCCAGGTGTAGTTTGTGGCATATCGAACTGCACACTATAAATCAATTCTTGCATTTTTAACTTCAAGTACTCTTTTTTTTGTTCATCTTTGATTTTGCGGAGACTTGCCACAATATGCTGACCCAATTTTTCATCTGCGTCATCGATCTTTTTGGTTACAGTTGCCAAGAAGAACATTGCATCGTCAAGAATTTTGTCCTCCTTGCTTTTTTCTTCCTGTTTTCTCTGTTTTGGAAGCGGCTGTTTCGTTGACTTATTTTCCCTTACTTCATCGTTATCCAAAACCTCGCTGTTCAACGAATCTTCTAGTGAATATTCCTCTCTTTCATTCTCGTTTTCGTCGCCGTCACTCACCTCCTGAAACGAAAGTTTAAATTAACCCATTTGTATTTGTAGATGCCATCAACTGAGGAAGAATGGAGAGTTATTGCTAAAGAATACGAAGATAGATGGAATTTCCCCAATTGTATCGGCTCAATGAATGGTAAACAGATCGTAATTAAACAACCAAAACAAAGTGGTTCTTACTATTTTAATTACAAAGGAACTTTTAGCATAATTTTACTAGCACTTGTTGATGCCAATTATAAATTTACGTATGTAAATGTGGGTTGCAATGGAAGGATAAGCGATGGTGGGGTTTTTCGTAACAGTACCCTATCAGAGGCTCTTAATAATGATTTGCTTGGTATACCACTGCCTAGAGCACCAAACAATTTCAATGTTCCGTTACCTTATGTTATTGTTGCAGATGACCCTTTCCCACTTAAACAAAATATTATGAAACGCCTTTCCCGTTCAGAGGCTTGTCACGTGAAAAACGCATTTTCAATTACAGATTAAGCCGAGCACGTCTTATCGTTGAAAATGCATTTGGCATACTTGCAAATAGATTTCGAATCTTTCTTTCACCAATTCAAGTATGCCCAGAAAATGTAGAAAAAATAACTTTGGCAAGTTGTGTTTTGCACAATTTTCTGAGAGATAGAGCTCCGTTATATTCACCCAAAGATAGCATTGATTTTGAAAATACAGACGAGGGGAAAATTGAATTAGGTAGTTGGAGATCAGAACAGTGTGGTTTGACCTCGGTATCGATTACAGGAAGCAATAACTATAACAATGATGCAAAGTTGACAAGAGAACATTTTTGTGATTACTTCATTACAACAGGACAGGTTTCCTGGCAAAACAGGTTTATATAAATATGAAAAAGTACTCACAAATGAAGAAAACGATTTTCTTGCTGTTATTGTGTCCCGAAGAAACATCATGGAATTAAAATGCGGCCATTTTATTCGTCTTTTCGATCACTTTCGAGATGACATTCAGGACCGATATTGGCCGATAGTTAGTAAACAGAGTTTTGTCTCCAGATTTGTAAATAGGAGTAACTTTTGCTGATTTTTCTGAAGTGGGAAAGACACCAGACATAAGACGTATATTTATCAGAAATGTAAGCCGGGCTGAAAGTTCCTCGGCTGCGTCTCTTATCATTATTGCAGGAAGACAGTCAGGACCTGTAGATTTTGAAGTTCGGATGTTTTTAAGGATTTTCAGTGTTTCTTTGATTTCGACCGTGCGGAATTTAAAAATTCGGTTCTGTGGGTTTACTTTATGTAGATATTTGTATCCATTGAATGGGTGCCATGTTCTGTTAGTAAAAGTTTTAACGGGTTCTGCTAGTTTCGGTCCGATTGTGGCAAAAAAGGAACAAAACCCGTTGGAAATTTCATTACGATCAGTTGCCATTTTGTCGTCAAATTTAAATGTTTTTGCAGGTGGATCTTCATTTTTAGTAGGGAATGCTTTTTTGATTTGGTTCCAAAATTGCTTCGGGTGGCTACGCTTTTCTCTAAAAATTGATCGGATATAGTTGGCTTTCGCTTGACAAATCATACGCGAGACACGATTACGTAACACTTTGTACATAGACCAATCATATTGATTGTTGGTTCGTTTTGCTAGACGTAAGTAATAATCTCTAGTATTCATTTTTGATTTTATGGTTTTGGTGAGCCAGGCATTGGAGTTACCACGTATTGTTCTTTCAATTATCGGAGCATGTTTATTTATAATATTTGTCAGCAAAGATTTAAATGAATTCCATGAACTGTTTACATCAGCCTCATTTAAACAGTTTTCCCACGGCGCATTACGTATGTATTCATTTCCCAATTGTACCATGATAATAAAACAATGATCAGCACAATTCTCTTCATCAACATCTATATTTATACTAAATATTTCATTTTCTAATCTGAACAGAAGCAAGTGTATGATCATCAAAAACAGAATAGTGGGCTCTTCAGAATGTATAAAATTGCATTAAAAATATTATGTGCTTATAAAAAACAACAGTGGACAGCTTTTTATAGATTCAAGCACATAAAACTGCATATAGACCCTCTCATTCGATGTTTCAAAGACAACAAACACTTTCAGCTTCACAGGCGAATCACACCCTCTCACAGTTGGCATATATACCATCTTTATCTTTATTCCTAATAAACTTTCGGCTTGATACTTCGGACGTTTAAAATGAAATTGCAGACTGCAAACGATACTGCGGACGGTGTGGGGAAAAAAATTTGCTGTGGCGGTTATTCACATTCGACGTTTCCAATGCAAGTATCCTAGTACCACATGATATTTGGTGCTGTCCAATGAGAAAACGTCCAAAATTCCGCCAAAAAAATTAAAGGAAAAAAAAATTCTCGTGCGGCACTAATTTGAATAATTACGATATATGTACAAGGGATTATTTCCTCACAATCAAAATAACATTTCGAAGGTGCAGCGTTTATTGGAGGAATATTGTTGGTTTTTATTTATTTATTTATTTATTTCTAAAATATTTATACAGAATAGTCGTTTCTGCTTTCTAAATGAGTCCTGTTGAACTTGTGAATAGCGATTAACTAATACCTATGCAAAGATAAATATCATGCATTCCGAAATTCATTTCTAATTATGAAAAGAAACATGCATTGATGGCATCTTGTTTACTAATGATAGAATTTGAATTTTGCGTCAATTACGTCACGCTACATTCCCCTCCACAATGTCTTTTAGAAAAATACTTATAAATCAAAAAGTAACAATACAAATGATTAAAATTTATACTTTTTGGATACATCTCAGTATTATCTCACAATAGAACCAAAATTTAGGGGAAAAAATTCAAACAGTTCTCTTTTTTGAAACTAATCATTCCCTAGGATTCTTATTAAAAACAAAACAAAAAAAACAAACCCCGTGTACCTTTGGGTTGATTTTGTGACACTCAGTCGACTCTCTCTAAAGTCCTTCAGAGAAACGAAACGTTATATAACAAATGGCAGTATATTTGATATTGTTGACGAAGACTAAAAACTCTTTTGCCTGGAATGGAATACCTCTCGACCATCTCAAAAGAAGCTATTGCAATGCTTTTCATCGCAATTACATTGGTTTCTATTGCAAGAATGAAAACTATCCAGGTGATTTCTCTTGTATGACTTTGAATATTAAGTGTTGTTTTTCTAAATGCATATATGTCGATTTCTGCTTGCTTCCATACTTTTTAAGTACGGACTTCTGGTGATAGATGAAGACTATGCAAATCGTGAGAGATCTGGTTCTCACATTGAAGAAACCACTGTTCCTTCGTTTCAAAAAGATGTACGATGTGAGTTAACATTTTGTGACAAACAATTCCTTTATTATAGCAAGTTGAAACCACTAAATCCAAAAACAAGTTTCTTTCAGTTTGTAGAAATATCTTAGCGTCGTATCCACCAACTTTTGATCCAAAATCAGGAAGCTACGAAATAAGACAAGGTAATTAAATTTTTGCTTTTTATTATCTTCAGTAGTAGAGACAGAGGTCCGATCTTTTATATGGGCTTCCTTAACTTACCGGACACGAACCGGATCAGGACCCGTCTGTGGGCCCCAAGAAAACGGGGACCCTCGCTCTTCCAGGCTAGTGCGTGATAAAAGCATAGGGCATATGCCTGGTTTTCATTAAAACAAACAATTTTATCTTACCCATCCATACCAGTTTTTATCAGAAACTATGGAAAAGAATAGGCCAAAAAATTAGACAAAAAATTAAGTTTTTAGACAGTAGTAGTTAACGGCAAATTGAAATAAAAAGTTTAATCGTCATTTTGACCATGAAACATTCCAACAGTAAACTTTTAAAATTTCCTTCCTTTTTCATGTAAATTAATTACGGTAGCTGCGAAAGCGAAGCCTAGGAAGTTTAAAAAGCACTATTTCGGATGAATTTTTCGTTTATGAAATCATTATCTTTTTCGAAGAGGGCGCGTGTTTTTCTCCTTATTTTTTTTTTTTTTTTTTTTTTTTCGATTTAAAAAAATTGTTTTATAATATGTATCTATAGTTACAGCTCATGCATATATATTTCTTTTGTTTTAAACAATAAATTTCTGGTGTTTCTTAATTAAATCTTGTTTACACTTAATAATCTTTTTTAAATACACTTGTACTGTCAATGTAACTTAGACTTTGGTAGATAATGGTTTGACATGGCTTTAAAACTTTTTGGGTAAATTTTCAAAAATCCCCATGGAGGAACGTTTGCCTATTATTCAGGTGAAAACCAGCCCTTTGCTAAAACTTGGTCTTGGTTTTATCACACACTAGAATAGAACGAGCCCGGGTCGGGTCCGGGTCCAGTAAGTAAAGGAAGCCGTTCATCTGGTCAGGTCTTAAAGAGAGCAACACAGTTTTTGTTCCCCGACCAAAAAACATTTTTTATTATACTAATCTTCCCCAACTCCTCTATACGACGGAATTTTTTCCCCTAAGAGAAAATTCAGTTTATATGGCATATAGATTGATAACGTCATATGGTCTACATTTTTGTGCATTTTTGCTTACAATTATTTCCATTTTCCATTTTATCACTTTTTTCAGATAATGTTTTCTCTGTTTTCTGTGCAAAACAAATACTCGTTGTAATCCTTGATTTTTCAGTCTTACATGATAGGGTGAATGTTTGCAGCCACTGCCATCATTCCGATCGGATTAGCAGGGCGATGATATTTACATTTTAGTGCACTCAAAAACCAAACAAATGTATTTTGGGGGCGGTCAAACAAATGTATTTTGGGGGCGGTTAGGACTGAGATTACACTCCCAGTATTAAACAAAATGTCCCCAATGAAAATGGATGAACGTCGCAACAGTGAAACCTCTTTATAGCAGACATTTCAGCAAAATCCTCCTAAAAGCGAGAACATATTTTTGGTTTTTTTATATATTATATTATACAAGTTTCTGGAAGTAGGCACATGGTGCCTTTAACACCAGGTTCAATCTTTAACGACCTGTCGATATCGCGTTTGTCGACAGGCTGTTGTTTCGACGAGATTCAGATCGATATCGAACATAATACCAGCACTTTTCCATAACTTATCGAGTCGACTTTTGAAGGAATTAAGAGATGGTGCTTGCACAAGGTCCGGTGGCAGGTTGTTCCATTGTTCCGCAACTCGATTTTTAAACGAATACTTTTTTACGTCTTTAAGACATTTTTGTCGGGTGACCGTAAATCCGTGACGACGTAGGTTGTGTTCTTGACCATCCTGCGATCGAAAGCGAAGAAAATTTCCAATAGCTTCTTTATCATAAAGTTCATGGGTGATCTTATACATCTAGATCATGTCGCCCCTATATCGACGATATTGCAGGGACGGAAGGTTCATGATTTCCAATCTTTCCTTGTAGCTTAAGTTTTTCATTCCAGGTATCAATTTAGTTGCGCGTCGTTGTACATCTTCGAGGAGGGAGATCTGTCGTTGCAGGTGAGGGTTCCACACAGGACCACCATATTCGAGATGGGGGCGTACAATGCTTGTGAACAGCAGCTTGAAACAATCCTTATCTAGGTAGACAAATGTTCGGCGTAACATACCAACAAGAGCATTAGCTTTGTTCACTTTTTCGTTAATGTGTTTTTCGAATGAAAGGTGCTCGTCGAAATTTATGCCTAGGTCATCCACATCTGATTTTTGCTTGAGGACAGTGCCATCGATTACATATTGTGTTGCATCGGGAGACTTCAACCTTGACTTTATTTTCATGTGCTCACATTTGTCCGGATGGAATTTCAATAAGAAGGTATCTGTCCATTGCAATAATTTGTTTAGATCGCTTTGTAGGTTAGCAGCGTCAATCGTGGTTTCAATTTCTCTGAATATTTTCAAGTCATCGGCATACAGGAAAAGTTCTGACTCATCAACAATTTCCACTAGAGTGTTTATGAAGATGACAAAAAGCAGTGGACCTAGGACCGATCCTTGGGGCACTCCTGACGTCACGGGAAATACATCGGATTTGTTTCTTACACAAACTTGTTAATATCGATCAGACAGAAAATCTCTGATCCAGGAGAGAGCTGGACCTTGTAGACCGTAGTGGCGCAAAACTTCAATTAATCGACGGTGGGGAACAGTGTCAAACGCTTTTTTAAAATCACAATATGATATATCAATCACACCTCCATTTTCGAGAATTTCCGTCCATTTATCGATTATTTGGAGCAGTTGCAGAATGGTTGATCTTCCACCAAGGAAACCGAACTGGCGATTTGACAAAAGTTTATCTGCTTTGAGATATGATAGTAAAGAATTACGCATTATCGATTCGAAAATTTTTGATGCAATGCTAGTCAGGCTAATTGGTCTGTAAATTCCAGCAGAATGTTTGTCACCTTTATTCTTATAGATGGCTGTGATGTTAGCTCTCTTCCAAGCGGATGGGACTTTTCCCAGGGTGTAAGACTTTTCAAATATCATGTGGAGTGGTTCAGCAATCACGGCCGCTAGTTCTTTCAAAACACGTGGATGTAGGCCGTCTGGACCAGGACTTTTGCTAGGATTCAATTCCTCTAATTTCTTCAAAACCATTTCTTGCGTCATCTCCAGTTGAAAGTCACTTTCAATTATTTGTTTCTTCAGGCCGTCAAGTGCAACAGGTAACGTTGGTTCATCTACAAAAACGCTCGAAAAGAATGCACCCAGAATATTTGCCTTCTCTTGGTCGGTTTCTGCCATCTTTTCGGAATTTTCATTCACAAGTAGGTCTGGAATTGATGATTTAATCTTCGTTTTTGCATTCAGGTATGCCCAAAAAGCTTTACTATTTTTCTTTGTAGATCTAGCAATTTCTTTCTTAAAATTTCTTTTCGCTTTGCGTATCATTCTACGTACTTGATTTCTACATTTACAGTACGCGAGATACGCGTCCGCATCCTTGCTGTCCATAAACCTTTTCCGTAGACGGTATTTCTTTTTCTTTTTAGCTAACGTCTTTTTATCAAGGCGATACTTGAACACCCTTTTCCCAGTCTTTACTGTTCTTGTTGGTATACATATTACTTCGGCTTCCTTATAAGTTACCTCAAATTTGTTCCTTAGCTTGTCAATATCGTCTCCGCAGTCTATAAAAGGTCCTGTCCAATCGATGCCAAGAAGCTCTTTCATTCTTGCGAAGTCGGCTTTATTAAAATCAGAAACAACTTTAGATGGAAGCTTTTCTGGTTGATGTTGGTAGTTCAATTTAAGCAGTTCGTGATCAGATTTGCCAAGTGGTGAAGCGTATTTGATGTCTTCAACATGTTGATCCCCAGTCGTAAATACAAGAAATCCCAGTCTTGGCTGCTGCTAGATGTAAGTGTCTCCCAATCAATTTCCCTTCGATTAAAATCACCGACAATAACTACGTGGTTGTATCTTTTCATACCAGGAATTGCACGAAAAAACTGGTTGATCTGGTCGTTTTCTTCAGTGCTACTATATGGGCTGCGGTAAACAGCAGCAAACAGCATGATTTCGTTGTTTTGGAGACGAATCTCTGTCAGTAGCAATTCTTTCGGTCTTTGTTGTTCTGTCAGAATGCGTGATTTCTCTACTTTATTGTACGATATCGAATGCCTGACGTAAAGTGCAATCCCTCTTGTCGTGTCTTGATTATTCAGATGTTCGAATTCTGCAGAGTAAGTATTCAAAATGTAGTCAACTTCCGTCAGCTGGTGTTTATAGTATTTCGGTTTCAGTTCGGTTATTGCAATAATATCTGGTGGTGCATCGGATTCTATTTCCATCTTTAATTCTTCCAGCTTATTTTGTGTTAGTGTGTCAGCGTTAGTATACCAGATGCGCATAAATCCATTGTTTAATGTAGACTTCGTTTCCTTTGCTGCTTTATTATTTCCGTTATTTTCTTCTGTTTGACTTATTGAGCGGCTACTGCCGGTGCTTTCTTCAGGAACTTTATCAATCTCAGGCCGTTTTTTGGATTTCCTCTGACTTTCCAAATGTGAGCAGAATCGGACGGCTCTTCGTTGTTTTTTGCTTTAGCTTTCTCAGACCATCTCCGTATCATGTCTCTTTCTGCTATTGTATAATCTTCAGTAACGCTTATACCCCTGTATGCTCCAATTCCCTTTAAGCCCGTCAGATTATCCAAAACTTTTTGCTTGTCCTCAGAACTCTGCATAATGACTTTGATCGGCCTCACTTTTCCATTTACTTTTTGCCCAAGGCGTGCAACTGACTTGAATTGAGCAGCAACACGGATGGTATCAATAAACTCTTTGAAAAATTCGCAGTCAAGTTCTTTTGTCTTTTTTTCGTCAAGGTCAGGGTTTTCTTCCAGCCCATGGATAATTAAATTATTTGAGCGCAGCTTCTTCTGTCGTTCCTCTTCTAGCTCCTCGTTTTTTGCTTCTGCTATTATTGCCTGAATAGCAATATTGGTAGCTGCTGGAATATTTTGTTCTGTTTTTTTGTGGCGTCCCTCTCCAGATTGTGCAGTGACACCAACAACATCAGCATAAGTAGACTTTTTTTCCACGGCCATGTCGAATTTTTCTTCCAGATTGCGATTGTTTTCCTGGACTTTACATAGCAAGGCTTCTTCTAACTCTTTGAACTTTCTTTCGAGAGTATGCAATATTCCGTTACTTTCAGTAGAACTACCTTCTCCGTTCATACTCTTTCTCAGGGCCTCAATGGTTTTGATTGTGTTCTCAAAAGAGAAGTGTTTGTTGTGCAAGACTATTCTTTACAACTCATGATTTTAGAACATCGAATTCCAATGCGAATCACTGGCTTGAAGCTGCTTGATTATAAGAAACATAAACACTTTCCGCGCTATCACACAGCTTTTTATGACGTGTCGATTAATTATACTATGCATAGATACACAGATCGGTGGATCACTTACAAAGACACCAAAAACAGAGTTAGGGTAAACAGTTGTTCAAACTTTAAAATACAGTAGAATCTCAATATAATGAACCGTGAAGGGAAGTAGAAATCATTATCGAGAGTGCGTTAAATCGAGAGATTTTCAGAAGATTTGTTAAGGGAAGGAAAGAGGATCGGGTTAGTTATAACGAGATTTAACCGTATTCACATTTTTCATCTCATTTATGATTTCCGTTTATATTCTTCTTCCCACTTCTGTCCCAGCTTCTTTTTAATTCAGACAGGCTTGAATTCGGATTCTCCTCTAGCAGGCAGGTTTATCAGAATTAGTGAAATAATGTCATTATTCTTTCTTTCAGAAATTGTGTATATCACACATAGAACCAGAAGAAAATGGAGGTTTACAAATGTTTAGAATTGAACCAAACATAATCGCGCACAAATTAAAGGTTCAAAAAATCCATTCTCTGATAACAAACGAGATCTATGATGAGGTTATGTTCAAGTTACTTGGCTGTCTGGATGAACAAGGCACAAAAGATTTACAATATGTGGACGAAAATCTTTTGCCGGAGACAGAAAAGCACTGGGCTGACAAATTACAGCCTGATTACGAAGATGGATGTGCAGTGTATGATTTCGAACAAGGTATTGTCAATTGGACGCGAATTGGGGAAGCGTTTGCAAATCAACCGACATACGGGGATAATAAATACAATCGGGAAAACAAAAACTTGACCAGGTTTGTAGGAAGATGGTGGATATCTAGTTACGAAAATCATCCAAATGATACGGCACCGATTGCTACGATGAATTTAAAAAACAGAGGTGCTCTCCAGTCTCCAAAGTTTGTCGTCACTACTTCCAAATACAGCTTCTTGATCGGTGGAGGGGATACGACCGGTTCGATTGGTATGCAAGTAATTGTTTTCGGGAAAGTTGTTTTCAAGTTCTTCTTAAAGGAATATGTCGACGTCATGCAACGACAAGAAATCGATTTGAGTCAGTATTTAAAGAAACCAGCAATTTTGAAATTGGTCGACGAAAGTATGGAAGGATACCTGATGTTTGATGATTTCAGAACAGTTGGGAGATGCAATGATGGTAACTCATTTCATTTTCATTGCTTTCAGAAATTTTGTTTTTGTGTCCTTCTTTTACGGTAATATAGAGAATGTCGTGAAACGAAAGAAGAACATGGAAATAGTCCTGATAAATAAAAATATCATATTTTCCCGTTTACAAAGCCGACTTACCCGATCACAGGAAAGTAATCCAATATTCTTACTCCGACCATCTTGCAATCTTACACATTCTTTGGTTAGCCGATTTTAGACGATTTACAAATGTACGAACATCAAAAAAGTGGAGTGGATACGAGCCAATGATAACACGCTGTTTTTATGAGTAACCCAGAAAATTTGTCAACTAGCTTAGCAACCATAACGGCTAAAATTGATTGTAAAACTCATTTCTTTCTCCTTTCCACCTAAAATAAACTCATTTAGAAAACATGTTTTTTTTATCACAAACATTGTTAGTTTATTTTTAACCAAGATGATGGGAAAATCTTAAAATGCTAAGCCACCAACTAAGCCACTCCACTCTTAGCAACATAAGACCCTGAATTTGGTGTTGCTTATAAAGCAACCTGCGTAATCCATATTTATATAGAAACTGAATCTCTTCAAATACTCATATAGGAATTGTTTTAATATTGGTGTCAATTATAGTTTGCAGCAGTGCGTTGGGTATGGAATCAGGCTATATAAAGGATGACATGATATCATCGTCAACGAAACATAAAGATGCTAATTTTGCAGAAAAATACTCAAGGTTATCTTCTTCGTTTACTGAATCCAAAATATTCAAATCAACAGCACACAACTGGTTACGTAAGTGGGCTAGTTATTTACTGGGCTAGTGATTTACTGTTACTTGTTAGTGTTATAAATTCAGGATTTAGACAGGGATGGTTGGTCAGGGATGGTTGGAAAATTAAAAATGGTAGAACGTTGCTGCACATACGTCATGGAAAATTTAATGATTGTCAGTACGCTTGCTTATCATAGGTGAACTAACAATTTGAAATTACTCGTTCTTTGGTTGGAAATTCTCTCAATTTTATTTGAATAAATTAATTAAGTTCAGGGAGTAAAGTTTTTCTCGATCTTCCAAACTATATTTGGTGATTCCAAATTGTAAGTTTACACTTGAAAAACTGAGGACTGGACAAAGGAATTCATTACCTTGACAAGTTACTGGTGTTTACAAATTATTTGTCGTAGAAATTCAACTTCCATTTCCGTCAATAATTGATGGTTGGGCGACACAAGGTTACAGCCCTGACAATGGTGTCACAGAATGTTCTTTAGAGAAGTATAACGTCACATATTCGATCGATAATAATGCTTGGAGATATATTAGCGTGCGTGACAAAGACAATTATTACATTCCCGTAGTAAGTGACTTCTTCGCAAAACACGTAGCAGTATGTTCCTAAAGGCATAAGGCCTGTGAAACCTGAGAAATGCTTTGAAATCAGGGTGGGGTTGTTACATGACGATACTGTACTGATTTCAGGAATATTCGCATAAAAAAGGGATCGTTAACAGGAAATGGTTGAATCCAAGAATTACCGCCAAGTATATTCAGTTCATGTTTGGTAGTACACCGAAAGATGAACCAGTAATATGTTTCCGTGTCGAACTTTACGGCTGCGAAAAATGTGAGTTTCACATAATCCTATTAAATTGCCAATTTGGAAATAGAGTAAGATTGAAGAAGATGAGGTAAAGGATTAAAGAATGAATCTAATGATTTTAGAAAATCTTTATTGATGTTCCTTCTTCGTTTGATTCGTAGTTAGATATAAAGATGACAAATTAGTTGCCGATGAACGTTTCAAGACTTTCATTGAAAAGCAGGAGGAAACAAAAGAGACATATGAATTGAAACTGCTGAATATACCGAAAAAATACACGGATACTGCCAAGCCGATCAAGTTATCATGCGCAAGTGATCATACTTTGTTAGCCCTAGCAACTGCCTTCGAGTGGTACGAAGTGTTTTATGTTTCAAAGGTCGTGTTATCTGAAAAAAGTGATTCATTGACACTTGAAGTGAAAAAATCCTTCAAAAAACGGACAATCGGATGTCAAATATATCGTGGATCAGACAAACTTTTTAATCGAGAATTTCTTCTGATTGAAAAAGCTATGAATAGAATAGTCCCCTTTGTGACACAGGAAGCAGGATTAGAATATCGCGGTGGAAGACTGATTTATTCGGACCCGGCTGTTTTGTATTATGAAGGTGGAAACACGTTTTTCTTTTCCATACACTTGGCAAACCTTGGTAAGTCAATATCATCATTTTCATTTCGAAGGTTTTTACAAGTGCTTCTACATTCATTAACTGGATTTTCAAACATTTGTAAAGGAAATACGTGGACGTATGATATCACGATCCATCAAAATTCATAGGGCAAGTTAAAAAATAATAAAGTTGTACGTCTGGATATGTCTTAAGGACATAAATGTTTGCGATTCAATAGTCCAAAACAAACAGATTTTTGCGACATTTATTTTTGTTATTTCGGGAAATTTAAGCGTTTTTGCAAGATTTTTTTTTTTTTTTTGCGATTTGATGTCAAATTCGTAAAAATAAATGCCGCAAAAATAAAATGTCGCACAAAATATAAATCAAATTTGACGGCCTCTTTATTTTGAAACTCTTTCTTTTACAGTTCATCCGTATCCCACGTTTATGTCAAAACGAAGGCTCTGTCCTCAAAAAGATGTTTATCACACACCATTCAAAGGATTCGAGTTTTATGGCGGATATGATGAGTTATTGCAGTGTTTTGACGTCGCGCTTGCAAATGGCTCCCGCACATTCTTTTACCAACATCCATACAACTGTTACGGCGGTGAAGGTGTGCAGGGATGGAGCGAGGGCAAAAAGTGGGGTGTACCCTTTAGCAAGTACGGGAGACACTGTGAATCAATCGAAATTAATTTCGAAAGTATAGGAACAGTTTCTTCAAGAAGTGGGGTAGACGACGGTTTTTACAAAATCGGTTACAAAAGTGATTTTCCGAAAATCCGTTTTTATTTTCACTTAAATGATGAAATGGTGTACTTGAGACGCTTCCCCATCAACATACGTATAGAAAACAATGCGGTCAGCTACCAGTCTACAATATTTGAAACGGTTGAAACTGACGAATCGTTGCCATTTAGCTCGAAAAGACCATATTACTATCCTGGTGTAGAATACATCTCAGATAAAAAATATGTGAATAGTCTCTACGAAGCACCTTGCATATCATATTTTTCACCATATGCTTCGAAACCTTGGGGTTCTGGTCATATGTTGACATTCGTTTATGCTTGTCGTAATCAAAACATTTACAAGAAGACTCCCTACATTGTTATGAAATGGTTTTATCATAGTGTTCATAGTGATCGAGAGAAATGGTTAGAAACACGTATTGCCCTTCGAAACGTAGGCGAACCAATCATCATTTTGAATAAGGAAATTGGAGTTTGTGGGGGAGAATATCAAGAAATCAAACCTCGTATACAAATGAATGATGTCATGTTTACAGCTAAGAAGAGTATTCGATATATATGGCGCAAAGTCACAGAGGAAACACCCTTCGAGAAGGAAACGTTCGCCAAAATTGCCACAAAGATTGTTAACCAGAAATTAATGTATCGAAGAAAGGAAACATTAGTATTCTACAAAGCAAAGCACTTTCATTCAGGTGTATACGAATTTATTGTGATCTCACCATTTGGTACGTCGAAACTCAGAACCAGGATAACCATTTACGAGGGTGAGGATCTATCCGCGTTTCCTTGCGGTTAGCATGTATATATTAGTAATTTATCTAAATCAAATGTGCATTTTTAGACTTCCCTCGTATAACATGGGTCACACCGTCGCCGCATGAAGTTATCGAAGGAAAAACCGATATTTTAGGCATCCATTTGAGCACAAATGAAAATGTGAAAGAGATCATCTGGACGAAGAATGGCATTCGTATACAAGAATCCAAACATTACTCTTTTATAGGTACTTGTATGGATACGAGGCTAAAATTTTCTGCCCAAACCTTTGTGATAAACAATCATTAGTTACTAGTTCTTATTTAGATGACAATGGTGAAGCTTACACGAGGAAAAGAATTTTGTTCAAGAATTTAAAAAGCAATTTGTTATCTGGTAGATACGATATTCAACTTGTCGGAGAATATTGTGTGTTTAATACATCCATTGACGTCGTTGTCCTGGAGAGGCCGTCACTGACGCTGATACCTCATACAGGACGGAACAACTTTTTGTCAATTTCAAAAGATAGCACGCAGATACTGACGGCAATAGTTCGCGGAGGTTATCCACCTGTTCAGGTATATGTACCGCATGTGAATTAAAAGTCATAGAGGCTTGTCCTTTTCCAGATAGCTACGATTAAATAGACCTCATCGAATTTATGTTATAACCAAGTCTAGCCTCGTTATCAATATTTAACGTACATTTAACTATTCTAACGGAAATAGGGAATAACAGGGCCTATTACTGAGTAATAAAGAAATGAAATCAGTAGAACAATGAAAGAAGAAACGAGATTACATCAAAACGAGGTTAGGCATATACAGTGTTTAAACAGAAATGTCTATTTTAGGGTGATTGCTTTATTTTCTAGTTATCCGACATGAAATGGACTAAAAACGGAGCTCGTATTGTTGCAGGGGTGAAGGGAAGGATAACTGTGATGACGTCAGAAACGGAAACAAACACGTGGCGGTCGGTTTTGACGATCAAAAATATGAACGGAGGCGATCAAGGTGAATACGCTATTACTATCAAATCTCGTAGCGATACAATCACAAAGTCGAAAGTCATATATATGAAAAGTGTAAAGCAGAAAATCAAAGGTGGCTCAAAAAAAACAACGAACGTGATTTCAAAAAATCAATCCAAGAAACTGTCGATTGATAATCCCTTGAAGATATTTCTGAGTGGATTGATTTTACTAACTACCTTGGCGAACATAACATGTTGGGTGTGCGTATGAACCAAGGGAGTTCGTGTCATCTCTCAGGTAAACAGTGACAAGAAAATATGGTTCCTTTAACTATTTGATTATCAAACCATTCATGTTTGAAATACCCACTATATTCATGAACTAAGAATTGCTTGATTATATTTAATTTTCCATTCTTACTTTTCTCGAGGTCCATTTGAGCCCTTTAACATCTCCATGTTCAAGTTACATGGTTTTGAAATTAAATATCTGGCTATTTACGTTATCTCAAAATCTGCCATAATTTTAGCAACCAACTCATTTCGATTTGCTTTCGAAATCTAGGAATAAGAATGGAAAATTTGAAAAATTGAATATCCCCTTTTTTATAAGAATAAACGACAAAGAACTTTAAGACCTAGATGATCTAAAAGTAAAGAACATGCTGAGAGTTTGTTCAAACGTTTGGAAGGCATAAAAAGTCCCTCTTATAGAAAATCCCTCAAAGTTTTATCCCTCAAAGTTTTTATTTTCACACCAAAGCTGCCGTGATGATTTGCGAAAAGATGAATCAAAGAAAGAAATAAAGTTTGAGGAATTTGTTTGAGGAAGTTGAGTGTTCTTATAAAAAAACTGTTTAAATACTTTTAGATGTAGATAATTGATGATTTTAGATAATTGTAAAACCATGAAAGTTAATGACAATATGATTATAGAAGTAAGGAGGAACTCTATATTATACATACAGTAAGAATTTGAACATCATTTCTTGAAGAGATATCATGAATTAATTGTGGCAACTTTCCCCTTGATGATGAAGGAATAGTAGCAAGTATGGAGCTCTCAGTGTTCGCAAATAAACTCATTACGGTGAATGCAAATTTTTGACTGAGCAGTTCCATCTTTCCGATCTCGTCTATGACATAGATACACGGATGGTCCTAAAAGCAGAATAATAACATACAGTGAATTCCCGCGGGACCCAAGAAAATAGTTCGAGATAACGAATGTTTGAGTTAAGCGGAGCTCCCGTTAAGTCGAAATCAGACAAAAATAAGATAATAGTTCGAGTTATCGCGATTTTTTCTTATGTCATCATATCAAACTACAGTAAATATTGTAGCATATACATATTAAACACTACTGAAAGAAGTTTCGTATGTCAGTTTGTTTTAGTTTTTCTGTGAGATCACATTCTACGAGTGAGCTGATTTGATTGACATGAAATCTAAATAAATTTTTATAAATCGAGTCTTTTCTGTTTACTCTTTTTCTGAAAGTTCGAGTTATCCGAAGAAATTTGCCTCAGGGGGACAAAAAAAGGTTCGAGATAACGAATGTTCGACTTATCCGAGGTTTGAGTTAACCGGATTTTTTATGAGAAAGTATTAAGGAAATTCCAAGGGACCAGAGAAAATAGTTCGAGTTAAGGAAAGTTCGAGTTATCCGGTGTTCGAGTTACCGGGAGTTCACTGTACTTCACTTTGCCACAAGAATAGGTAACTGTCTCTCTATACGCCTATCCCAGGCCTCCCACTCTAAATTTTGCCAATTTTTCTAGGAATTTATAACACTTTTTTCTCAGTTTTGCTGACATTTTGCTGAAGTAAAATTCAACGTTTTTAAAAAAAGACTCAAAAGTGAAAGGGTTTAAAGGGCGTACAGAAAATATTACCACACAGTGTATCTTCATCTTCTGAAATGAGTAAGACCTTATTATTGAAGATTTTCAACTCATCAACAGCATAAGCATGTGACCAACATCCCTAATTTCTGATTTCACACCATGTTTTGGCTTGGTCAGGGGACCGGTTACACGTACTATTTCACCCCGGGAGTTTCCCCTTGGTTACTTTTGTAACTTTTGTACCCTTTTTTGTTGAATTTTTCGAAATGGGGTGATTTAAACCCGTTTTCCGCCCGGGTGAAATAATGACGGTTTTCACAAGCAACGGCAAATCCTATTTCACTCAGTTTAAAATGCGCCGAGTGGTTTCCTTGAAAACTCATACGTTAGCCTGTATATTTTTTAAGTGGTTTATTCTTTTCTCTTGAGACGAAAAACATCGTTACAACCTAAAAAAATAACCCAGGGTGAAAACCGGCTTCGTGTAACTGGCACCTAAGAATACAAAAAGTGCTTCTTCTAAGCAATATAGTGAGAGTTTTCATAGTAGAGATTATTACTAAATGTAAAAAAATCAGTAGTGAAACGATAAATTGGATAAAATTTGCATTTAATGGAAGTTAAATACAGTATTTAAACAGAAACTTGGTTAAGGTGTACTTAGAATAAAATTAGCAGAGGAACTGTCAGAATAAGGGTATAAATATATGACATACTGCTGAGTTTATGGTAGGAATGGCATAATCTTCAAATGTTTTAACAAAAACAGAATACTGGCCAACTGTCAGAAAGCGTTTTTTCTCACTGTTTGTTAGAGAATCACTAAATATATAAATAAAAAGTTATCGTGTTAGTATTTTTGAATTTGATACATTTGAACCTCACAGCCCTTTTTCAAGTCAAAAAAATAATCCATCAATCTTGCTGAAAACTTGCTGAGATGATGCAGTTGCCAAGGTCACTACCCAATCTTATACACCAGTAGTCAATTCAAAGTTTAGGTTTCTTTTGAAAGACACAGTTAATGACAAGGTCTTTGACATGGTGGTGGGAAAAATTGTTGATCAAAATTTATAAAAAATATATTTAACATACTTTCTTGCTAAATTAATTCTAACATATGGATCTGAGGCCGTTAGAGGGCTTAAATTCTCAAAATTCTTAAATTCTCGAACCTTGGTGGGCAACAATTTTTCCACTACCTTAGTCCCCTTTCCTCTGCTCCTCACTTTCATTTACAAGGGGTCCTTCCTGAATAAGGGAGCAGTCAGATATAGTGAGTTAAAAAGAAATTTCTGGAATTCAAGCAATAAAATGTAAAACCTTTTTCTTGCAAGTTTGCATTTTCTTCCATCAAACGTAAAAACATCAAATCCCTGTCTGCAATGTCCTTCTCGTACCTCTTCCGTATAGAAACCACACAGAGAAACTTTTGGCTTTAGCATATCACATACTTTCTTTACGATGGTTGTTTTTCCAACACCTATAACAGCAGAAATCTACAAGAGTGTATCCAGAAATTTTTCTGATAAAAAGGTGACATTATTAAATATAAAATGCATCTATACCTGGTGGACCTGTTACTAAAATCCTTGTCTTTGTAGAATTCATTATTATAAGCCTGAAATAAAAAAGATGAAACATTAAACAGATAAGAATGGAAGATTACTTCTATATGCAGGTTAAAAAATACACCAGAAATTGTGGGGTGGAACAATAAAAAGCAACCAGCCTCATTAAAATAAAGAAAAAAAAGAAGAAAAAAGAGAAAATGTGACAGTAGAAATTATTCTCCTTATTTTTTATGACATATCATATAGAACTGCATCTATCAATACTTGCACATTTGTTTATTGTGTAAATGAGGAACTTTATAGCTAAATTGAAATAAGAAATTAAAGAACATGAAACGATATTATGGATATAACAATATAATTTGTTTCAAAACAGAATATGACCCTTGTGATTATGTGGTTGACTGTGGATACACTTCATTTCTTTTTTAGTGGAAGTGAAAAAACAAATGTAAACCAGAGAGAAAGATAATTAAATAACTCTATCATCTAACTTTTGCAAATTGCCTTTTATATCTGATTAAAATAAAATTTAGGTTACATATGAAAAGAAGTCATTTGACTCACTTTTCTCTTCTTCAAATCCTAGTAAAAAAACAAGTTTGAAGAGTGAAATTTCACCTCTACACTCAAATGAGAATGAGAATTTTGATTCCTGATGAGAGCAGAAGCCGTTTGCAATCTCATTTTCATTCGTGGTATTCTGATTGTTGATAATGAAACTTTTACTTGAGTTAATGCTAACAGAGTGAACAAAACGCTAATTAATGAACATGTCGTAGAACTGTGTCGTTCTTCATCCTCAACTTAAAACCGAAAAATGCGACATTTTGGGTGAAAATGTCTTATGAATAACAATTAAAAAGTTTAATTAATAAACGATTTAAAGAAAAAGTTAGTATTATATAAAACAATACTGATTGCATGAACCCAAATGAGAATATGGCCCGCATTTAGCATTTAGTGAGAGGGTGAGAGCTTCAAAAGTAAATATTCAAACGTAGAAATGTATTCAAAGAGAATTTTAGGTGAACCCGTTTTTAACCCACAGTAAGTGAAAGTCCACGAATTCTAGGAAATCAAAGGAAAGTAAAAATGGAGTATGCAAGATCAGCATAATTTTCAGGATTTCCTAATCTTTTCAGTTCCTGATAATCTATCAATGACCCTTTATAGTTATGAACGATGATTAATAATGGCGGAGAATTACTTCATCGAATAAGAGGAAACAAAAACAAAAATTCCTTCAACTTTACTGAGAAAGGAAAATGGAAAATAGCCAGGAGAAATTAGTGAACGGCTTTTTGAATGCTATCAAAAAGGTAAGTGAATATTCATAAATTTATCAGCAAAATTCGTAATTGTTCACTTGCTTTTATTTTACATTAAAAAGAGCAAAGCGCAAAGAGAAGGAGGAGAGAGAAAAGAGTGCGTGGTGAAGATGTGTATAATCTGACTGATGAGAGAGAGAGAGAGCCATTTGAAACAATTGCACCTTGAAAAGTATGTGACTACAGCGATTGCGACCTTGGTTTGTGCCAGACAAGCCTAAGATTCCAATTTGTGTTGCTGGTGTAATAACACCGTTTTTAGCTGGGACGAAAATGTCCTAAACTTCTAAATTTTAAGTACGCTGTGAAGGGCCAGGGGATGGGGGGTTGACACTTAGTGGCAAATTTTCTGTTAACCGTGACAAAAGTTATTTCGTCGGGACTTTTTGGAAGAAAAACAGAACTTTTTAATCAATTTTTCCTATACATGATTTCGGAGATAATGCAGGTGGGAAACCAAAATCACAATAGAATCCATAATGGCTACATTATCTCCGAAACCGTGTATTCTGAGCAGCCTTTCTAATATTCCGAACGAAAGTTATAAACAGACCTTTGTAGTTAACAAAATATATATCCATACACAACAAAATTGCCACAAATACTAAAATGTTTATGAAGCAGAATAGACATTGAACACCAATTATAAGTGTGAAGAAGAATCACTTGTGCATTAGTTATGGTCTACATATATACGGGTCGAGACAGGAATTATGCAGAGCTTGTAGAATTATGTGTTAGTCTCAATTTATTGAAGGCACAAGTTTTGTGGTTGTTAGGTTTTGGATTTAAGTTGATTAACAACGCAGTATGCATTATATCCATGTGGTTTGTATTTTACAGAATGTATTTTTTTTGCGTTTGGAATTAGGGAGGCTGTTCATAATTAGGACATTGACGGTAGTTGAGAAAGATGGCTGTTGGGTTGAGGACCCTGATAGATATAGAGTGCCTGCTCCCCTTGCCATGGAAATGATGCTTTTTTGTCAACACAATTATATCTACAAAAGCATTCCTGTATACAGTAAAAAATGACAGGAAAAAGAAGAAGACATGTGTTGTCTCTTATCACAATGAATTCGTTTTTTCTGTATTTTATAACGCTCTATTTTGAAGTATATAATTTTCATTGTCACCATTTTTATCAGTTTTTTCACAATGTTTTTTGACCCGGTGATCAACTTTTTACTGTAAATCCGTGGTTATTTGTCATTTCATTCTGAAACTTTCCATAATGAAAGCTGAATGTCCATACATTTTGTTGAGAATTAGTCTTATTTGTTTTCTTTAATGAATGAAATGAGCGATCAAAGTTGCTGCTAGTGGTAAGGGGCACAGTAGTAATGGGTGTTGGCACTATGAATTTTTAAAAAGTTTTTTTATCTCAAAACTCCTTACATATTTCATCTCATTTTTTGTTAAAAATAATGATGAAGAACAACAAAGATGGCTTGAGATTTAAATTACTCATCATCATCATCATCATCATCTCCGTAGCCGAGGCGGCCGTGGGTGCACCCAGTTCATGACAGCCCTTCTCCAACCTTCCCGATCTTTCGCCATTCTTGTCAAGATGTTGCCTCTTTCTCCCGTCCACTCAGTTATATTCCCCATCCAGTTGCTCCATGGTCTCCCTCTGCCTCTTCTTCCCTCCATACCGCCTTCCATCACTGCTCTATCAGTTCCTCCTCCACGAACCAGATGTCCAAAGTACTGGAGCTTCCTCCTCTTCACCACATCCATCACATCTTCCGGTTCATATCCACAAATCTCCTTGATCTTATCCATTACCCACTCATTTGTCTTCCTGTCCTTCCAAGATACTCCCAATAACCACCTGTAGGACTTCATCTGCATCGCTCTTATCCTTTGCTCATCTGCTCTATTAATAGTCCAGCTCTCACAAGCATATAACAGGTTTGCCATCACTATGGACCTCAGAAGCATCAACTTGTTCTTCATTGTCACATCTTTTAATTTCCAAATGTTGTCAAGTTTTGCCAATGCACTCGTTGCTCTGCCGATTCGAATCCGGATTTCTTTTTCCGATGTTCCATTCTGCACTATCGTTGACCCCAAGTAGGTGAAACTCCTCACTTGCTCCAAAACTACTCCATCTACGGTCACATTCACCACTACACCATCAACATTGTCTCCTTTTCCCACAACCATCACCTTGCTCTTCTCCGTACTTATCTCCATTCCATAGCTCTTCGCAGCAACCTCTAGCTTCCTTGTAACCTCGCGTATACCATCCGCAGTTTCGTCTAGCAGGTCAATGTCGTCTGCAAACCTTAAATCTATCAGCTTTCTCCCTGCACACCTGACACCTCCTTTGTAACCTTCCAATGTGTCGCCCATTATCCTCTCTAAGAACAGGTTAAACAAGGTCGATGATAGTAGACAACCCTGTCTCACACCAATGTTGGTCTTAAACCACTCACTATACTGATCTCCAACTAACACCTTTGATCTAGCGCTATCATACAAACTCTTTACTAGAGATGTTATTCCTTCTCCAATGTTGAACTTCTTCATGGTGTGCCAAAGTGCGTCATGCCACACACGATCAAACGCTTTACGGAAGTCAATGAAGTTGTGGAATATCAGCTTCCCCATGTCTCTTGCTTTCTCGTTCAGTAGTCGCAGAGTTGTGATTTGCTGCACAGTACTTCTTCCTCTTCTAAACCCAGCTTGAGAATCACTCAGGATTTCTTCCACTCTTGGTGTCAACCTCTTCAAGATTATCTTTAACAGGACTTTTGAAGCGTGGCTAATCAAGCTGATTGTGCGATAATCTGTACATCTCCTGCTGTTCGTCTTCTTTGGGATGGTGATGAGTACCGATTCTGTCCATTGGCTCAGCCATTGCTTGGTTCTCAAAATCTCATTGCACAGTTTGTGCATTATGCGGAATGTTGTCTCTCCTCCATTCTGGATTAGTTCCGCAGTGATGTTATCTGCTCCTGGCGACTTGTTTTTCTTCAATTCCTTGATCGCACTACGTACTTCTGACATCAAGATGGTCTCTTCCTCTTGTTGTTGTTCCGTGACTTGTTCTTTCAGCACTTCCTGGTCTTTCGGGATGTTGTAGTTGAAGAGTTCTTCACAGTAGTTTTTCCATCTCCTACAGATGTCATCACTCTTCGTTAGTAACATTCCATCTTTATCCTCAATTGCGCCAGCTTGTCTCCGTTTGGTCCCATCCATGTGTGAACCACACAACTTCTTCACAGTTTCATACGCCTTCTTGGTGTTATTCCTTCTTAGATTTTCCTCGATGTCTTGTGATTGACTGATGATCCACCTGTTCTTTGCTACGCTAATTTCATTCCTCACTTTTCTATTTGCAACTCTATACTCTGATAGTTCATCCGCTCCTAGATGTCTTCTCCTTCTCTTGTCACGCCTCACATCACATGACTCTAGCACCTCCAGTGTTATCCACGGCTTCTTGATTGGTCTTGCTTTTCCTAATTTCTCCTCCGCAGCTTTTGCCAGTGTGTCAGTGATCTCATCACACAGGTTTTGTGGATCTTGGTCGAGCAGTAACAGTGGTGCAAACTTTCCTGCTATCTCCTTTTGATACGATTCTGCAACTTCCGGGTCTTTCAGCTTCTCAATATCGAATCTTGTTCTGCTCAACTTGTTCTTCTTGATTGTACTCAGCTTCACTTTTAGTGTCATCAACACTAGATCATGATCACTGCCGATGTCTGGCTTGTCGAACGTTCTTGTCTTTGCTCTATTGACTCCAGTCACGAATCTCCTCGAGATGAAAATCCAGTCAATCTGGTTGTGTGTCCTACCATCTGGTGAGTGCCATGTCGATTTTCTCGAAGCTTTGTGGTTGAACAGTGTGTTGGCAGCTGTCAGACGATGTCTCTTGGCAAATTCCAACAGCTTCAGCCCTCTGTCATTTGTTTCTCCAAGTCCAAATCTTCCAATAGTTCCCTTTCAATTTGCGAATGCATCAGCTCCAATCTTCGCATTCTAGTCACCTTGCACTATTAGCACATCTTTTCTAGGAATGGTTTTTAGCAGCTTCTCCAGGTCATCATAGAATTCTTCTACAAGTTCATCGCGGCAATCATTGGTTGGTGCATACACTTGCACAATAGTCATGTTTAGTGGTTTCCCTGCCACCCTGATTGCTGCTATTCGGTCACTGATCGGTGTGAATTCTAGCACTGCATTCTTGGTGTTCTTGTTCACTAGGAATCCCACACCTCTTTCGTGCTTCTTCTCATCACCTATGTATCAAAGCTTGTGTCCTTCTTCTGTCATTCCTTCACCAATGCCCTTCCATCTCATTTCAGATATGCCGAGGATGTTCCAATTCAGCCTGTCCATTTCTTGCACTAAGACCTCCGCTTTTCCGCAAGCCTTCAGTGTTCTGACATTCCATGTACCAATTGTTGTCTCCACCTTTGCCACCTTTTTTTCTACCTCCGGCTCTCCCTCCTTCCACTCCAGTCGCATACTTTACACTGTATCCCCTGGAGGCTCCAGAAGACAGCGCGGCCGTTGTTCTCCCGGGCCCCGACCGATCCGGTATGAGTTTGAAGTTAATTGTCATTCCATGGGTGTTTCAATAGGCAAGAAGTACTCGGTGGTGCCTATCTCCTCTCCGAGTTCGCAGTGACACCATGTGCCGGGTGTGCTCAGCCAATGTCCCGAAGGATCCTTTGCTCGACCACGTGCCGGGTGTGCTCAGCCAATGTCCCGAAGGATCCTTTGCTTGACCACGTGCTCCAGAAGCCGTTGGTCCCTGGAGACTCCTCCGCCAACTGGAACTGTTGGTACCCTGCTGCCAGTACCGGAGGGGTGTTGGGTGCTCGACCTTCCCCAAGGGCCGCCCAGGTGGTGGCCGTTGGCTGATATCAGCTCATCCGCTCTAAGGGTAGCTACCTACCCGGATGCAGTTTAACGTCATGCCCAGGACATTACTCATTGTTGATAAATGATTTGACCCTAATGAAATCTCCTTAAGGTTACTGTAAAGGGTCAAGCATGAAAAAATCCAGAAAATTTTGTTTTTGGATATGATATAAGATTACCTTTTAAATGCAATGATTTCTTTTTTGAAATAAGTTCTTATTTCCTGGAAAATAGCTATAATGTATAAAACTACCTCTTTTTTTCTATGAGAGCTCTTGCAGAAATTTTCACCCTTCGAGTTGATCTGTCAATCTGAGTCATAAGTGAAACTATTCATAACACAAACATCCTCATAAAGAAATAAAGAAACAACATAACAATAAAACACCTGAAAAGAAAAATCCATTGATTTTACTCACAATAGGTGAGATCATTTCTATGACAACAAATGCTTCAACCATCTGTTATTTTCTGATTTTTTAAAAGATGTTTGTAAAAGATTATGCTGTGGTGTTCCTTTAATGTTGAACTTAAAACTGTCTGCGTTTGGCGAATAATTATGCAGATTTTAAATAATGAGCCAATCGGTTCTAAGGTTTGATTTTTTACTTTTTAATTTATGAAATTGGAAATGAAATGGTTATAAAATTTGATTGACATAAATAAAAAAATTGCAGACACAGTGCAAGAGGAACATTATGCAATATTTTTGAAAATTAAATATTAACCATTGTGTGAGAGGACACTTTTTAATAAGTACAGGGTAATTTTCCTTTTCAGGTCAGATTTTCAAAAACACAAACTTTTTGGAAATTTTAAATTAACCCATCATTTAAGCAGGCTATGAGCTTTTTAAAAATATATACTTTCATTACATAATTATTTTTAGTTGTGAAAATATTAAGCATCAAAGAAAAAGTGTGCTGACCCTTTACAGTAACCTTAAAGCTTAATTTATGCCTTTTTTAATTTTAGAACAAAGATGGGGTTCTGCTTGATTTAATTCAGAATTACTATAATGATGAAGTGTTTGTAAAACATTTAATTGATATAATTGAAAATCAACATGGTTCCATGGTAAGACAAACTAATAAAATTCCCATTCATTCCCTACAAAATGTGTTGGTTTGTAAATTTTCCCACTTGTTTGCAACTCCTTGCACTTGTATTAAAAGCAGTCTTTGCAATATTTCCTTTCAGCAGTCAGACTCAATATGTGAAACGCTTTTCACTATATATTCAGTGGGACAACAAAATGGCATACTATTTTGCATGCAATTTGTTCCTGCACTGTTATGGGGCTACTATAGCATACTATCACACAAGGTTAAATGGGTACGTTGTTGTACATGTTTTTAATGTTTCAACATTTTCTATAGACATGTCAACTGAATAAAGGATTACCATAATTATTTGATCTAGTGCACTGTTAGTTAAATTCAAAATAGAGTTTCTAAGGCATGCGCTTATTCAAGGTGTGCACTAATTTGAATTTATCTAAAGGTGGCCAAAGATAACAGACGATAAACGAAATGAAAGTCTTCTTACCAAGATGTAACAACTATTCTTATTCGAAGATTGAGTTAATTAGAATGTGTGCACCAAATTGAATAATTACAGTGAATGTTTCTCTTCCAATTGGAATTGCTAGAATTAGTGATGAACATACATTAAGATCATTCTCTCTCTTTAATAGATCAGGGAAGAAATCGTTCACAAATTTATTGAATAAATAACATTTATTGTTGATTATATAGTTTATTGGTAGAACAACATATGTTAACTGTTTACAGAAAACCCACATCTTGGGCGTCCAAGAATTAGAAGAAACTTCCATTAGTAAAGCTTGGCACCCAAAATTATTAAGAAACTTCAAGATCAATGTTATGCATCAGAAAGAAAACAAGAAAACAAGAAAACAAGAAAAGACATGTTTGATGATTGATATTGTTCGAACATTTACATTAACATTTACATTATTCAAACATAACATCTTGAAAATACAGTTTTTAGCATTTTTCTACCATTTCATTCTTAGAAACCATAAAGAAAAAACTTTTGTTACTAAGTTCATGAATAAATTAAAAAACTTGAATACTAGGGTATCTTACAAAAAAATAAAAAAAATGAAAAAATATGTGTAAAAGATCAGTTCTACTAATTTTATTACAGAGCAGTAATGGTTTCAAAATTAATTATGATAGGATTGGTTTTATATTTATGGAATTCTGATTGTTTATATATATATGTTTTTTTTTAATTCATTTCAATAAAAAATTGATGATGTTAACAATTCCTATTCTATAGAATTCCAGCAAGATTGAAGTTGTATTATTGGCAATATATAACAAGGTGAGGAGGTTTGGATGTAAGGAAAAAAAATTAAAGATAAAAAGACATTAAGAAATCTGAAAAGAAATTAAAAAAAAAAATGTTTAAGAATCTATTATTTTATATTTCTGATGATTACATGTTTTGACAAAATCCAGCATCATACCGAAATGGAACAGTAGATACCTTAATATGATTTTTTTTGTGCTAGGTTGTACAGCAATACACACAAAATGCGTTTAGCAGTTCATTCAAATTGCCAAACATATGGAAGCAGTCGATCTATCATGAGGTAAACATTTTGCTTGAAAGAAATTGCCATGAATGAAAAAACAATAAATATGTAGGATATGTTGTTCCTTCTTTTCAGCCATTTGCAACTTTAGGTGGAACGACAGCATTGACCGAAAATGCACTTAGTCAGCATGAAAAGTCTGATTCACCTATTTTAGTAAATGGCCCCATTCAACACTTGGATAGAATTCCTGCTGGTTTTCGGTAAGAGTAGGTTTTTGAGCAAATACAAAACTATTTCTTTTAGCAATTTTCGGAAAACTTCAGAAAAAAGTTTTCCTTCTTTGTTGGTTTTGTTTTGTTGATGTATGTATCGAAAGGCCCTAACCAAATATTTCTCTTTTCAGATCAGTGGTGGTAAAAACTATTCTCCAGCAATACAATGCTTACATCACTTCATATCCTAAATCATCACTCATTTCCATGTGTAATTTAATAATAAGGTAATCAACCTGTCTAGTTGTTTGTTTGTGTTTCCATGGTAATTGAAAAGGAGAATTCCAATTATGTTGACTGCTTTCCGGCTCACAATTTCTAACAATGTTTTTTCAAAGGTTGTCTGTCTGTGGTTATCAATTGGCAGAAGTCAACTACAAGCACATTTCAAAAGATGAGTTTCAACTATTACAGAAATATCCCAAGGTAGCTTTAAATGGTGATGTTATAAAGGAGATGACAACTTCATTGCATTTCATTTTGTAAGTTACTTTCGTGACTTGATTTTCTACTGGAATTTTGCAGCAGATCCTTGGGGAGCAGTTTCTTCTCTCAATATTTCCCTCACCTCTAGTGTTTTTTTCTGTTGTCATTCAGTTGTCATCTGTTGTCATAGATATAATGGTTTATTCAAAAGTGTTTTTCCAGTCTTGAAGATATTACATATGAAGGCTCAATACACGCTTTCATCTGCAGGAATCCTTGTATGTTCCATTTTCACTTACTTTCTTTTTACTTTTTAAGAACTAGGAAATTTGGATTCACCAATGTCCTATTTTCCAAAAAACCTAAACGTCAAATTGTTCTTATTTTATTTGATAAACCTTATTTATTACATCAATCATGAATTCATAAAGTCAACACACGCCATATCAAAAAATAGCAAAATGATAATCAGTATTTTAATACATACAATTTATTAATTCGTGGTAGAATCACATCTCAGGCTATAAACACATCTTGAATTCGATTTACTGAAAGTTCATTCTCTCAACCATTTTCTGGATGACCTGAAGAGTTACTTGTAATTTCTATCAAATCCATATAATAACTGGGTTTTTATTCATTTTTTTTTAAGATCAAGGTCTTAATTTTCACTAGAATCACTAAATGGCTGAAATGAATTTCCTGTTCCAAGTCCTAACTGTTTTTCTGTCATTATTTTCCATTCCTAAATTGTGCAGTGTGTGCAACTCACTAGGGTGGATGTACTAGAAAGTGGTTCTTGTTAGAGAACGATAAGAGGAGTTGAAATTCCCTGATTGTCAGATGCATGGAGTTTCTGATTGTCTTCTTCTGACTTTCTTTTTCCACCTTTAGAACACAAATGCCTTATTAAATCTAATTGAATTATCTACAAAACGTTGCGAAGATGATTTTCAGCTGCTGCCTGTGATTGATCCTACTAAAGTTAATTACAGAGGAAAAGGTAAAAAGTTTTTTCTCAGTGAATCTTAATATCCTGAGATAGCGTTCGAACTCTGTTGTCTACCAAACGCTAAGCTTTAAATTTAGTAAAGAAGTTAAACATGAATGAACAAGGATATTTTTTTCTCTTAGTTAATACGCCGGTTAATAATCAACCTTTTCATAAAGAATTAATCACGACGCCCTTCAACACGCAAACGCCATCCAAATCAACTTCACCACCCATCGATACATTGAAATTATCGCAAAGCACACCCTTTCAATGTGTCGGTACTGAGGACAAACCCTCTGCATCATCATTGACCTCGCCACCATTAGCTTCAGCCGATCTCAGTCCTGGACAGTTACGATCGTCTTCGAAACGCACATCCACTGATGATTTGAAAGTGGATAATGAGGCGATGGTTACTGTTAATAAAAAATTAGAGTTTCATGATAATCTGAATGAACAAGATAATTTTAAGAATGTCTCCGACATGAACAAACCGCTATCTGCCACACAGAACTTACATCGTATAGAAGATGAGCTGATAGAATATTCTATAAACACGGATAAGACACCTCTTATCAATGGTACCCGTGGCGGTAATTACGTCGGTGTGGACGCCACATCAAGTAAAATTGCGTCGCCTTTGAAAACTCTTTATAATTCCGAAGAAAACATAACTAACGAAGAAACGAAAATGTGATGAAATCTGTCCATTTGAATGAATTTTGAATGGTAATGTTTGAAGTTAACAGTTTTAATTCCATTGCTGAATTAAGTTTGAACATGGATATCTCCCATGATGTAGCTGGATAAAAAGAAGATATGATTTTGTTTCAAGACGCCTGGTCGAGAAAATATCTTTTGAATGTATTCCAGGAATAATAATTGTGTTGTAAAATCGTTTGTGTAGTTACATTATTTTACACTTTCTATAAATTCTTCTGTACAGTAAATATTTGCCATATTCTATAAGACTCTATTATATTCTATTTTTTTTTAACTGAGTTAGTCGTTAGTTGGCAAGTATAGCAAACCTTAGGAAGTAGGAGGGACCCGTGCTCATTACTAATAAAAATTGAAATCACCGGATAACGAACGGAAAGTAGTACTTTGGTTATAGAGCTCGAGAAGCTGATCAATCAAGCTGATCATATGTCTATGAGATATCGTTTTTTAAAGATTCTGCCAACGTCATGACGTGACGTTACAGTTCTAAAAGTCAACAAAATTGTTGTAGCTGTATGGGATCCGGCTGGATTAAAAGCAATCTGTTTTTTTTATTCTTGTTAACAATCATACTAAGGTTCACCTTATGGTAGAACCCCCTAAAAACTTTAAAATGACCTCAAATGCATTTTTTTCATTTCATTGGTACGACGTAACAAATTGTGACCTCACCTGATGAAAAAAATTGTTTTCAGCATCTGTATGATTAATGTGCTGCAAACTATGCCGTTCTTACCAAAAAGTCGCTCTAGCGCTGGCTATTTTCTGGAAGAGAGGTGTTGTTTAAAGGGCGTTGTGTTGGAAGTAAATGAAGCATAAGAGGCCGAAGCGTGAGAAACGAGTAACGCAAATTTGCGCGTTTGTTAGGCATTAATCAACACAAATTGCTGAAGAAGAGAGTTGTGGTGTCTACTAGCACGTAAACGGTTTCATATGTGATGTAATGAATGGTCCAGATCGTCGTTGCTTAAACAAATAGTATAATAGTAAAAGATTATAAAAATATTCACCATTAAGCAGCTGAAATTTAACTCGTTTAAGAGATCCTAGAATTCAAAGTTTTCTATGTCGACCAACTACTGTGGACGACAACATTAGGCATTATTACATTTATTAATTTTTGGTGGGCATTGCTTCATGTTACATCATCACGTATTCAAACAGTTCCCACACGGGCTTCATTTAATTCTCTATAAACAAAACGAAATGAAAAGACTATCTAGTGTGTGCTTCCACTAGTCAGAACATCTCCTTTCTCGATGGTTTCATAACCATCGAGAAAGTAAAAGATGAAAAACCTATGAAAAATGAGGCAAAAATAATTCACAACTTTGTATCTAACCTTGTATAAAACATACAAAAATAAATTCCATACAACTGACAAGAACCTGAAATAAGAACAAGAGTCCCTGGGGCCTGAAGGTCAGCGCGGTTGGGATACCAGAAAAGTGGTACACATTACAAAGGAACAGTTACCTAGAACAGTTCAGATAACATTCCGCATGTATTTACTAAATTTCACAGCCTTTCTCCGGCAGCAACAAGAAGTACATATCCAAAATCAGCGGTTTCCAGTTTGAGGTTAACGAACTATATGCTTTAATGATCTACACATGCGCATTGTAAAATCAGTAATCACTGTCGGAGAAAAAGTTGAAACACTGGCGATCTTGTCGACCGGTCGCCATTTTCGTGAAGACGTCACTAAAAAATTTTCTTCGCAGTGAATCTGTGAATTTGTATAGTTCCCACGATTAATGTTAATTTTCGCTTGTTATTTCTGCCTTTTAAATGAAAAAAACCAAACCAAAACAAAACAAAACAAAACAAGAGACGAAAAGCATTGGAAACAATTTTTATTTTTATTAATTTAATTTTTATTAATGTGTATTCTGAAGTCAATCTATTGTAAAAGTGTTAATAAAATTTTGTCAAAGTAAAAACTGAAGAATATATATGATACTTCTCACTTGACAAAGATAACTATGCAGAACTGACCAATAGAAATATTTTTTTTTTGGAAATATCTGCAAAACTTGCGAAAGTTTATATTCACAAAAAAACTTTGGATTAACATCCTAATTTTTGAGGCATCGTGTCTGTTTTGATATGTGATGTCTTAAAACTAAAGAAAGTGTTGGGTACAAGGTTGTTAAGTTCCATAAATTGCTATAAATTTATTCATGAAAGTTCGATGCCCGAAAGTTTCTGATTCATAGTAGTAGTTTTCGCGCAAATTTATTTCATGAATTGAGATAAACACACTTTCCCTAGGAAATTAATTTTGTGAATTTCGAAAATAATTAGTCTTCATATTTTGCATACATTAAAAGACTGAGGAAAAAAGTATTCCTTCAAATGAATTCAGTAAAACCTGATTTTTCACAAGAATTTAATTTTGAGCATACGTGAAATCCATTTTTTTTTTTCAGTGAAAATATACAGGATATACAGTACATCCCGAAAGAATTTTCCCTGGCTGCGAAGGAATAAATTTTTACATGGAAAGTTTCATCTGTTACATGATGAAGTCATTGTTTTCAACACGACTTTTTTGAAATCTCTTGTTTGATAAACAAAATAACATCACGAAAGCTAATAATCTTTACGTGGAAATGTAAAGTTTCTTTCCGGCTGTACTGTATGGATCATTGGAGTATTTTATCAAAATAAAATGATAATTGGCTATGACGAAGTTCAATAGAAACTCCATCATCACAGTGTCATATTTTTGACCATCATCAACAACAAACTTTCGACAACTAAAACAGCATTTTTGGTAGTTGTGAAAAGTGGAGTGGGATGGTGGTCACAAAAGAAAAACTGGAATTCTTTTTCTTTCTTTTTTTTACATTTTCAAACATCATATTGTCACTTCACACAAAACAAAGTCCTTTTTACTATCCAAATGCTTTTGTTGTTCTTTAAAATAAAATTAGGAGAGTAAACAAGTCTTAAGTTACACAAGAAACTGCCGCACACCAAGACACCAAACAATTTTTAAAAGTACAGAAGCTGCCACAGTGTGTGTAAAATGAATTTATTTATAAAGAGAACGACAAGTCGTAAAACTGTAGCTATATACCTACCCGTTTTTAGAATTCAGGAAATACTTTGTGTATTCGTATTTTCATCAACAGGGAATTTGTGAAATTTTAAGTGGTACACTAAATAAGGTCACAAAGCAGGCGGGGAAGGCGGAGGGACAGAAGAGGAGGGAATAAATCGAAAGTGGGATCAGTGTCATTATAAAAATCAGTAAGAATTTTCTTACCTTGAGTGTGGACATTAAGCGGCTGGCAATATTACAGTATTCTGAAATAATAGTGCAGTACAAGGTTGAAAACTTTAGCGGAATGCTTTTACTTTACTATGTCGTTCTGCTGGGGAACACAAATTAGGATCGAACGTTTACTTTGCTTTCTGTAATTTAGGTCACACCCACAATAATTAAATTACTTTAAATAAGTTGTAGTGTGCCATTCATACATTAACCACGGTTTGTGGACAGCCTCTATTCCAATGTTTTTCGGAATTAGCCTACAACTGTGGACAAAAAATCTTGGAATTACGTACGTACGTGCGAATGCTAATGAAAGATCAGCTGCTTTCCGCGCTAACCAAAAATATATAAGATTGTTGGAAATTTTGGTGAACACGAAGTTAAAGAATGAAATTAAGGAGGAACTGGTTTTGCTGAAAAGAGTTTGATGATACCCCGAATGATCAATCAAATGTCCAGCAGAAATCGGATTTCCGATTGTAGAAATGTTGACTGTTTATTACTGATTCTTCGCAGCACAAAACAAAGATGTTGGAAACTGGCTTCTCTTCACTAATTAGTGTAAAATACTTCTTTATACATGTCCTCCCACGTTTTTGCTAATTAAACGTTTTTTTTCTTTCATTGTCGCACTTTGTATGCGGCTAAAATCTAAAAAAAAAAGTCTTTAGTTTGTCACTTTAGTTTGTTACTCCGAACAATTTTTCGTCTCCTGTCAGTGTTCGAATTATCTATCGTGTATCCAATGTATTGCTATCATGTCCAGAAAAAGTCATTGCTATCCGTTTATTTTATTGAAAAATAGCTATTTTTAGGGCATCAGAGCTATGCTATTTTTAGAGCTATTCTAATGAAAATTTTCTTCGTCACACAACCATGGTGGACCCTTCACTCAAAAATTTTGTGGCGCGGGTCTTAAAGAACCTAAAGCTGTTTGGTCATAGAAATGCGAGATTTTCGTATTTCTATGATTTGGTTCAAATTTTTTATAACACACCTATTTAGTGCTGGAGTTATATGCAATTAAACATTTCTGCTGTTATATTTATCTGGTCTGTACACGAAAGTGAAAAAAATTGACATTAAGGTAATTTTGAATCCTTAAACAATAATGTTTATTCGTTAGATGAAAATAGTCGTATTAGACGTTAAGCGGGATTCTGTTTATTCTTGTGTCAATTGTGAAAATTGGTCGTAGATTTCACACGACCTAAGAAATTGTCGTAGTGCAACTCGAGACCCTTCGGAAGATTAACAGTCTTAAGGCCGGTGTCCACTTGATGGCGGCGAACAGAAAAATATTAACCAACAGAAAGATTTTCGCTTCGAGCGTGCCAAAACTAAATCATTGTATATAGCGTGCGTGGATTTCTAAGCTAAACCAAATTTTCAGTAAACTCTGTGGAAGAAAAGCACAATGCTCCTTACAACACATAATTCACACAATTATGCTTTGAAGATCAGTTATAAGAACCAATATCAGAACTACTCTTCATTTCACAAATGTTGAAAATCTTGTCTGCTAAATAAAACGTCTTTTGCTTACTTGTCTGTAGCACAAAAACATCACACATTCGAAGTGTGCATAAAGCCATCGACCCTTCGCCCTGGGATGTATGTAAGTGGTTTATTTACTTTATAAAAGTCCAACCACTATTTTTACTGTTACATAACTGATTAAGGACACTATGGTTAAGTATACACGCATCCATTTGCTTCGAAACCTATTCTTTAAGTACGCAGGCATTGTGTAGATTTTCGATCGTATATACACAGGTACAAAGAGAAAGCCCAATAGGAGAAGGATCCAGCTTGCGTGCCACTCATACGCAACCACACCTATACATTGTGTCAAAACTAAAACAGATTTTCGTTTTCCAGTAACATGGTAACACGCCTCCTCTGAGTGGGCGCATTTAGTTTTTTATTTCTTGGCTTTTAATTTCTATTTTTACTGTATTTAATTTTACAATTTTTGCTAATGTGTATAAAAGATATTAATTGACGAAAACCATTTGCAGGCCATTTCATCTCCTCTGATGATTTATTAAAAAAACTTGATTTCCAGAAAATATACCACGAAGTATGTGATTCTGAATACACAATTCACGAAATTTAATAACTGAAGGTGAGCACCGGCATATTTTGGAGAACGGTTCAACATCTAAAACTAACAAACTTCTAAAACGAGTTAACATCTAAAACTATTAATGACGTCACGAGTCAACATCTGAAACGACACGACGACTTGAGAGACGAGATTTTGGCGCCGAATTAACTCCATACCCTGACCTTATTAAAACCCTTCAAGATCAACAATGAAAATAAAACGAACACATTGTGTGTCCATAAATAAAAATATAATTCAACTATTCGTATGTACAATAACAAAAATAATAATTCTTAAAAACATCTTTGTTTACTTTCTGCCATCTTTTTTATCGTTCCTATGGAGAAAAGATCAAACTTTAACACATAGTAACATATTCGACCACCTACGAAAACAAATTGTGTTCACTGTCACAATTAAAAAGGACATTGCCATGCTAAAAATAATTTTCTATTATTAACAGAATTTAAGTTCACAGATTAGGTTTTAGATAATAATCACTAAAAAGACAAGAATTTGGAAATTGGAATATGGTGAGGCTGAACTTGATATCAACGATAGTGATTGAAATTTATATTGTTGGAATACTTTATGCTACAAAATGTAGCATTTATTTTGCCGCAGTGTCATGCGACTTCTACAAATAGCAGGAGAATTTAAGAAATTTAAAGGAGCCACGACACAACGATCGCCTGATTTTTGTGTTGAAAATGAAAATCTGAGGCCAAATGAATGCGCTTTGGAAGTCATAAATCCTTAATACTATTTTATTTATATTACCACAAACTATCACACATGGAAGAGAAAAGGATCTTACCGACTTTTAGCATTTCCTTGAAACACACTGCTAGCAGACATTAGGTTTTCGATATATTGTCCAAGGATCTGAAACATATAAAGTCTGATTATCAAAGGATTACATCTTCCAAAACAACAATGGAGATGAATCTTCTAAATCATTTAGCTTGTAAAAAGGTTGGATTGTGGAAGAAGTTTAATTATAGACGTTTTGACTATGTTAATCCAAAGGTCATCATCAGTATATGTTTAGCTTGTGGGCTGAGGAATTGGAATTGTACAGATAAGATACCGTAAAATCCCGGATATATATATCATATATATATTATTTGAAGTTACCACAGTTATATGGGGTTACAATTGGGAAGAAATTTTTGTTTCAATTTGATGGGCTTATAAACAGGGGTGGTGGTGGTGGTGTACTATAACCAGGTTGGGTGGGTGGACTATAACCAAGATTTTACGGTACAGCAGTTGATATACGTTAAATTGAGACTTTTAGACTTCAGGAAGTTTGATTATGATTTTCATCATTGGTTTACCAACAATTTTTATATTTTTATTTTTATTTTGGTAGAATAAAATAAATAACTCACTTGATTTTCTGATTTTAATTTAACATTCTCATCTTTGACAGCATCAACTCTCTGAGCTAAATCTAGAACATAGTAAAACGTTTCAATACAAAAATCTACAAGTCAATGATAAGAACAAATTCTAAATAATAATTTCTAGAAGTGAACAGCAACTTATAATCTTGTAAATATAAAAAATATAGCAAAGAGATATGAGAAGTTGTTACCATCAAGAGTATTTTGTAACTGAAACACTTGTTGGATTAACCTGGATTTCTCGTCAGCCTCATCACAGTCCAATGTCACTACTGATGAAACAAAATAAAAAATCCAGCTTTTTACTAAGGTTGTTGCTTATTGACCAGGAGACAGGCTTAGCCTGATGCAGGCCTCTATAAGGAATTTACACATATACCAGACTGAGCAGTATAATGTGGAATCGACATGTGACATTATAAACATGAAAAATAAAACATAAAAAATGTTTTACCGGTGGAAGGATTCGTAGCATTGTTAGAACTAAGTTGTCCCTGGGCAACTTCATCATCGGAAGAAAGTGGGATGTTTACCATTTCGCCAGCCATAGCAATAATATTATCTAATTTCTATGAATGCATAATATATCACAACAACATGATAATCTCGATTATTTTGATCAAATGTTCCTAAGCCTCATTATTTGGCCTTTTTGGCAATAAACTTCTATGTGAGGTTTATTTATTTATTAACCAAATATTTATACATGATAAACCAATTCAGATTATATACAAATACATGTAAAATTCTGTTGTCAATATGGGTCCTGTGAAAAATAAATTCAATTTTCAATAGATAGAAATTAGCACTTCTTTGATTTTAAGTATTTAAAGTCTGTAGTGATAAGAATATTTGAATTTGAATTCTAATTAGGTATATAAAGGTATATCAAGGGGTCTTCAGAAAAAATTGTTTAACCCTATTAGGCCTAGGGGACTTTTTTAATATCTCAGGAACTACTGCTGCTACTTCATTGAAATAATTTAGGATATCATATCAGGATACGAATACCTTTAGCCATCAGTTTTCATCAATATTTTGAGGAATCACATTTTTCTTTCCCTCTCAAATAAATCTGCAAAAAAGCATTCAACAGCATCTCACACCCAGTTTTACTAAAAAAACTTTCAGTATGTGGTATTTCTGATGATCTCCACAATTACTTAGAGGACTTAAAGACAGAAAACAATACATGGTAAATGGATCATAATCTCAAGAAGAACCTAGAGAATGCCGGGATCCCACAAGGATCTCTACTTGGACCAGCATGCTTCTCCATAAATGTTGACGACATGCCTGAAGAAGTCCAATGTCAAACATTGAAAGAGTTCACATTTGTGCTGCCCGATTCATAAACCATATATATCAAGAAAAATTCACTGGATGTTTATGTTCTTCAAAAATGCAGATGGAAACTGGTCACTTATTATAAACATGTCGCTAGTAAAACATACAAACTTTATAACGGCTTGTCTTTACCTCTACTAGCAGACTGTATAAAAAAAACAACTTCAACTAGAACCACACCTAATCGCCCCACAGACTACAGATTCCATCAAACAGATACTCTCAGACACTACAAACGCTTATTTTCATACAGAGCCACGAGGAACAAAATACCAAACAAAATAAAATAAAAGCCATCTAATACATTTATTCAAATCAGCTATTTCAATGACTTTCAAACACACATCAATTTTGGTGTAATACACAACGGGCAGTCCAAAAGATCAAGAAAATTCTATTTATTTTAAGCATATCCAAACAGGTAAATATATTGTTTATGTCTATATAAGGTTCTTGATAAGGTAGTTTCATCTAAGTTCGACACAACAACTTTACAATCCAATAAATGAAAAAGGAAACCTAATTTACGTCCAAATGGATGTAAGATATTAAATACAATATCCAAGCAACATTAGTAATAAAAAGATAAAGACATTTCTTTACTTTGAAGATAGATAAACGGAGGAGAAAAGGAACGGGAGGATACGTCCGTGTTCAACCAAAAAATCTTTATTCGACACAAGATAAAACACGGAACAGTGGAATATCAAAGTAGATATTACCATACAAACCACGTGCCGTAATAATCCCAAAGGAAACACTAGAGGTGATATTTTTTTTCTTTACCGCTAATTACCCTTGAAGATACTCATAACATTTTCATAACTATTACATCACAATGCAAACAAACTCTGATAATCAGCTGGTTATTGAGCATGTCGAAAACAAAATATCACACCGGGGAAGGGAAAACCTCCCCTATATGGAAATCTGCTTTCAAAACGGGGATTTAAAAGTCATGATTTGAAGTACCATGGCCAATCTTTCCGTTCCAGTAGTAAACAAGATGTGGCGATAACAGTGCGTGTGAATAACAACAACTTCATTTCGTTCATGTTTTTTGTGTTTGGATTTGGATTTGTTTAAAGAGGTTTCAGACTCATCTTGAATTTGCCCCCAATTATTAAGCGATATTTCAAATTTAAACTTTTGGGTGAAAAGTAGTTACTGTAAGCTTCCTTTTTAAATCTTTTTCTTTTTCTTTCGTTGATTAATCGCTTCAATATTAACGTGTGTCGAATATAGATGTATGTCGAACTTAGATGAAACTACCTTATATATGATTTGTAATATAGATAACTTTTAATACAAGTATAACTTATAGTACATTTTAAATTTTTATTGAAATCCTTTATATTTCATCACTCATTTACTCTGTTGTAACTGTTTATATTATTATCTGCTTCTTTTTTTTCCGTTTAATTGATTTTTGCCTTCCTTTGTGTCGTTCTATCAATCATCAATTTGGACGTTACTTTATCAGTTACTCTTCTCTATTTGTTAATAACTTGTGAGACAAAGCTTTAAATTTTACTTTTTACATTAGTAGGTCCCCCCACATCATCATCAGTGTTATTATCATCGGTTATGCCACTCTAGCAATGATGTACAGCTCAAAACCTTTTTCCTCCATTTCTTCCATCGTGAGCCAAGACTCTCGGGCTCTCCCTTTGGATCAAAAGTGATAGGGCAACCTCTCTTGCACTAATAAAATAAAAAGCTATATAAATAGCGTTGCTGGCGATCGACAAATCACATCATTCATTTTGCTTCTATAATGCCCCACAAAATCAGAATAAAGGAATAAAAGTAAAAGAATAAAAATTAAGTAGATGTATTCTTAAAAGGATGCAGACTTTGCCCAACAAAATGACCTAAGATAACATCTTAGAAAACATCTGCACGAAATTGTTTGTAATCGCAGTCGTTTACGCACAAAGTAATGCGCAGCTTCACCCGCCATCATGATAAATCCGAGAAATTAATTGTTGGAAGGTGATTGAAAATGCAGAACACATCTTGCAAAAATCGGGTTTCTTTTTTATGGTTGTTTATTTTGTATCAAAATTACAAATTTTTTGCTTTCATAATTTTAAGTTTACCAATCATACAACAATACTTGTATGGCTGAAAAATCTTACAGAAAATAGGATTATAATATAGTATATCTTCAATACATAAGACAACTGTCTACACCCACAGCGAGTAATAACAGCAAGAAGTATACTTGTCTGGCCAGTTTTGACGTGTTGACTGTGTCGGCATATATTTCAAAATGTAAGCCCTAACAAAAAGTTGAGACATAGCCCATTGGAAAGTAGACAAAAGTTCACGCAAAATCAATCCAATTATTTGCGGCCTTTAGCAGCCAGTCAATTTGATGAAAAAGACTTACACTTTGTGCATTTTGAAATTTTCTTTGTCAGTGAATGTGTTAAGGAGATACTAACTGAATGAGGGGGAGGGGTGGTGAGAGCAATTAAGTTGATGATAGATGTGAACCTCTACAAACCATATTTCATCGTGGTAAACAAAAAATCTTTTTTTTAAACAAATCAAAACCGAAAACAATTCTGCACCATCTTGAAAACAAGGACTATTCACATCTCTAAGTTTATTATTATCCACTTAGTGAATACTTTCACACGACCACAGTCACAAAGTTATCAAGCCTGTTACTACTATAATGTTCCATAAAAAAGATCACCTTGTTGAAATGATATCATTGTGTAAGAAGATATAACTTTAACCTAGGCGGAGGAGAGTAAAGTCATTAAGAGTGTAAAAGAAAAATGTACAAATAACCCAACACTTTAGTTTTAACAGAAAATTCACGACACTGTACTCCTCCACATTTTTGCCTAACCCTAGATCCGCCGCTGTTTAAAACATTACTATGACGGGTTAGAATTATAGTTCAAGCCGTACTCGCATCAAAAAGGGGACCCCGGGTAAAAGATTTCATACTCAACCCTCTTCATAAGTCTATAACAAAAATGCTTGAAATACCAAGTAGTATTTTAATTTGAATGAGTATGTACAAAAAGTTTTTAAAAAAGTAATCACTAAAACGTCATAAATACTGAAAAGAATTCTGGAGTTTATCATGTGTAGCGGTTCATTCTCGAGTTTATTGTGTGTATCATCCTGACCGTATGTTTTCTGTTCCCTGTCTCGTTGGATACAAGTTTTACTCATTCAATTCCAACGATCTCATTGCAGTGTCGAGACACCAGTTGACAATTGTCACTTGTTTCCTGACGTCATCCCAATCATTAGATGCATCCTTGTAAGCATAAAGAATGGCTTCGCTTATTCCAGGAAATTTTTCGTTAAATATTTGATCATAAATTGTTGAATAGATGACATGTCTAAAAAAAAACAAAAAAAACCACAAACGTTCACCGTGTGTTGTCATAGTTACCCCGTGTGATTACGTTTATTAAGCATAATGCATCTTCCCAACCTCATTCCCAGGGCTTCTTCAGTATATCGAAAAAGCAAGAAGTTCTGGGAACGAGGTTGTGCATCTTTCACCTAGATTTATCAACCTTTTACACCGGCATAGATTTGATATTCTCTTGATTAAAATATTAAGTGCGAATATAGGAATTGAATTGAGTGTTAATCTCTTGTTTAGATCCAGATATTTGTGCGAACTTAGACTCGACATTTTCTTACCTTGCTGAAGTTGTTTGATTCACAAGCCCTGGTATGATAAAATTTCTTTCGAAATTCATGATTTTATCATTTATACTTCGAAGTTTGTAAGGGCTGGAAAAAGAATATAAATGCAGGATATAAATGCAGGCTGATATACGTACAGGCTGATCGGAACTTTCCAATAAAAACAATTTCAATATAGTTTTGATACCAACCGCATATTTTCATCTGTTAACTTGTTGATTTGAGCATGGAATTTCTCGGCTTTCAATGTCAATGCATTTAACAATTTTTCGGTATACTCTATTATTGATATAGGAAATGGAAAGTACAAAATTTACAAAAACAGTTAAAACAGTAAAAAATAAAATATCTTATTAGTGGTGTGCTTACCTAAGGAAATTCCTTTCGGTTCCAACAAAGTTTTGTATTTATTTTCAAATCTTTTCAAGTAATTTTTCACTTGTTTTGAAAATGCTACCAAGTCATAGGGGATAACGATAGAATCAGCTACAGTGAGAGCGTATCCTACCCATAGTTTCCCAACTGTCAGGTGGTAAACAAACTTGGGATCGACATATTTTGACATCCATCCAAAACTTTCATAAAGGGTATGATACTGCGGTGTTAAAGGGAGTTTTGGATAATCAATCTAAAATACAACAGCCAAATGCAGCCTTGTATTTCAGAATTATCTTTAGCCAACCTGATGTTACCAGGAGAAGTGAGAATTTGGTTTAAACTAGGAATAGTTTGTACAAAAAGGTAAATTTGATATGATTTATATGAAACAGATCGAAAATAAAAATATTCTTTTGTTTACCTTACTAAATAAATACCTCAAATCAGCAGATGGTGTACCATATGTATGCCACAAAGCTTTATAATCACTACCACTGGTGAGAATATTGTAAACTCTGATAGGAAATAAATAATAAGGAATGGATGGTGAGCAAATATTAGAAAATGAATCGGAAATATTTGAAAAATAAGTGTGGAATGCATTTCACATGCTTTCAGTAATTAGCTTCAGTGATGTAAGAAAGCAGTAAAATATACAAGCAAGATACTCACGTCGGTTTTTTCATCGATTCTTGTGAAACATTTTTCAATAGCGCAGATTTTTGGCGCCAATCTTCATATAAAGTCTTAGAAGGATCATCGGCTGCCGGTACCTTTGAAATTATGATTAAAAATCATAGTTGTTATTCATTATTAGGACGTCTGGTTTTGACTCTTTTAATTCTTATGTAATGGTTTGATAAAATATACAATTCTTACATTCTTGGCTGTGTTAAAGATTCCTTCGCTAATGCTATCCAGCGCTTTTAATCTCATTGTGAAATTACCTGAAATATTCGATGGAGAAAAACTCATCATTTATTATAAGTTCAGAAAATACGGTAAAGAAAAGGCAAATCTGGATTCTTGCATGCTGTTGTTCAAAATGACTTGGATTACAAAAAAACACCGAATTTGTTTCACCTTCAACTGCCATGTCAACATTGATGTAGATAGCAACTTTATCCATTAAAAATTGATGGTTTTCCTGAAAAGATGAACCGATAAAATGTTAGAAATGCATTTAGTTTTTGTTGAGCTTGAATACTTTCTATACCTTTCTATATCTCTCTCTTAGCTCTCCACTTCGCGAGGTCTTCTATGTAAAGGATGTTATGAACTACTCGTTTTGAAGTGTATTCGCTTCACTTCAAAAGTATTCAGACCTTTTCATATTACGTGAAAGTGGTTTTGTCTGGTTTTAAATCTATGTTTTTGTAAGCGACATTATTTAGTTGACGTTATTCATGAAAACATTTACACACCAAATATGTGACAGAATTAACTTACATCAGCCCATTCAGTTGAACCTTGTATTCCAGATTCCTCAGTTCCCCAACTACATACCATTATGCTTCGTTGCGGGCGCCAATCTGTACAAATGGAATTAAAAATAAAAGCTATGGCGTTTGAAGAAAAATCGTCATAATAAACGGCCATATAAAAACGTCTAAAAATGTGCAAAATTATATCAATTAATTATCTTGTTCTCAACAAATAGTTCAACTGCAAACCTTATAAATTTTGTAAATGGAAGATGCTAATAGATGAAGTTACCATTTTGTTTTTGGTACTCTCCCAATACTCTCACTATTTCCAGCATTGTTGCTGTACCACTAGATGGATCTGTACCTCCATATGTCCATGCATCTCGATGATTTCCCAGTAAGATATAACGATCTAGTATAAAGAGGGTTGGCCTTTTTTAAGAAAATAACTGGATCGTGAAATTGTAAAAGCTGAAAATGCGATGCTTTAAATACACAACATAACTCCAATAGACCCGTCTAGTCAACATGTCCTCGTATGTACAGTGTTTAAACAGGAATTCAGGAAAGGTCTATTACTCTGTTAGAAATAAATTTTTATAGAAATAATTTTTTTGTCCAATGATAAAATAAACATTTTCTGATCCTTAAATTTCACATACGGACCTAGCTGTAAATAAGGACCTCGACTTGCATCGTTCAATTCATGGTAACACTTCCATGATAACGATGTTCCTCAAAAAGACAGGTAGGCCTTCTCTTTGAAAGTTACGATAAAGGTAATTGGTGATCTTGAAAGTTTCGAGGGGATATGCTTCTATTTTTGCGGTATATCAAAGAAGCACCAAACTAGACTCAAAAAAAAAAAAAAACAGAAGCGTATTTGGAGATCTTTTGCTCAATTCAAATCGCAGTGGGGAAATGCTTGGTACTTTTCAACGCATAAAAACTAAGGTCTATATATATTGACAGCTGAGCCCGAAAGCGACATATAAACATGAAATAGATGCATAAAAATTTAAGGGTAACTTTGAAATCATGACATAAAACTCATAATAGTTTTATAAATAGTTTAGTATATAGGAGTGATTACTACTTACCTGGTTCTTCAGAACCATACAGAGTTCCACACACAGTATACGATGGTTTGGTTTCGAATTTCGCCGAAACATTTAAAGTAATATTTCTAGGAAGAAGACAAACAAGCTAGATATTTAATTTCCTATGCAATCAGAAAATATCAGAATCAAAAATTTACAATCACGAGAAAATGTTTCATTTTTTATTTGCACTTAAAGTTTTCTGTATTCTTGTTGTATCTGTAGTTTTTCCCTTCTGTATGGATTCTACTAGATGGGGGACTACCCTCAAGTAGCAAAAATTGCATTTTTTAAGCTTATAGTTTACCGCCTAACAGCACCTTAAGAAAGAATTGTAATCAATGATTCTGAGCATATAATACGCATATACATGTAAGTTCTCAGGAGGGAACTAATACACAGACAAGAAAAAGGTTACCTTCCTGCTCCAGAATACAATGGGTAAGAGAAATTTAATCCACCTTGAAATCCAGAAGGCAAAGGAATTGTGTCATTGTTCATCCACCTATCGTATGCAAAAATCTATTTTTTTTTTCATATTTAATACACCTCCCGAATTCATGTTTATATGTCGCATCCTGGTCAGTTGTCCATACGTGCCTCGATTCAGTGTTGAGCGTTAACGAAAATTGTCCCACTATATGATTTGATAATAAGCAAAATATATAGCTTAATTATTACCGTGAAACAAATGTATGGACAACATATGGATGCGACATATAAACCAGTCCGTATGGACAACATAAGGATGCGACATATAAACCAGCTCCGTATGGACAACATAAGGATGCGACATATAAACATGAATTCGGGAAAGGTGTATTAATTAAAGTACTGAAGAAAGATCTTTAAGAAAAACCTCTTAAGATCAAGTTAAAATTGAAAATTACTTACCTCAGAATCTCATAAGCAGTACTGTATGAAATCGGTTGAGAAGGAATTGCAGGATTACCGGAATATTTTGTTTCATTGATGCGAAAATAATTGTCTAAATGATAAGAATGTGTTTTTAGCCAAAGAACTCCAGTTTTTTCTTTACCCGTAGTGATTAAAAACAAACCTTTTGAAGGACCCGTAGTGATTAAAAACAAACCTTTTGAAGGATAGCCATTAGAAAGAGCGTCTCCAGTTAATCTGTTTACAGTACCCCTCTGAACCGCATATTTATTCAACATCCAACCGTTTGGATATTCTTGTCCAGGATATGTGTAGTCAGATGGATCTGAGTAGATAATCACACCAACACAGCCTCGTGCCTCGCTGCGTCTTACCTAATAAAATTCAATAGAGAGGCAATTGACTTAGGGGTTGTTTATATGGAGAAATTTCATCCTGGGCTGAGATTTTCCACGTGTATCTGGGCTGGAGTTTAATCCCACCATTTAACTGAAATACATGTAATCAAAATGTTGCGTTTACATGAAAAACATCATATCCTTGCAAAGCTTTGCCGAGATAGGATTTACAACCCGGGGTGAGCATGCACAGTATCCTTAACAGTTATTTCAAAATGGCTTTCAAAAATAATTTCCCGCGTAATGTTTGTTTATAACATTTAGCCTCGTTTCATAACCAATACACAGCGTCGAATACAAGCTAAATGCTGGACTGAACGTATCCATATGAACGCTCTTATTTTCCAGCCCAGTACCGAACTTCAGACCGGGGATGAAACTTCTCCATATAAACAGCCCCTTAAACTCAGAAAAAGATGAATGTGATGATGGATATTATGATATTTTAAGAGATTCACATTTCACATACGTTTTGTGAAAATGAATCGTGTTTACATGAACGACCTAAGATAGTTATGATAATGTTGCAACTATGGAATGACTTATTGGCAATAATCACAGATTGTGTGGTGGTAAGTATGTGCTTTTAATGGAGGGTATCAGTTCATTTGGGGGTATTGACTGACTGCACACCGTTCTTTAGTCTCGTTAGAGCAATGCTACGGACGCCTCCGCAAATCTACTTCTTTTCGGCGGGCAGAACCAATCGTTCGGATAGAAGTTAACGGACACACTTACTTAATTGTAACTGACCTTTCTGTTTATACGTACCTTTTGTGATCTTGAAGTTTTGCCATATCTAAAAATCATGATCTTTCCAGAGACATCAATTCCGGCGCCTTTTACTGCTGTAAAGTCACTGTCTCTCCCATAATTTCCATACACGAGTTCACCCTTGTTAGGATAAGCGAATAAGTAAGGAAACAGAAGTGATTTGAAAGCATTTGAAAACTTGATTGAAAACTTACGGTTACCACACCACCTGCAGAAAACGCATTGTAAGGATACAAAACTTTGCCTTTCTTTTCAGATTCGTCAAAACTGGGCTCGTTATAGATCACCAGTTTTTGTTGAATAGTCGAACCGTTCCACAACAAAAATTCAGCTGGTCTTTCAGGAAATGACAAGTAGATATTATACTTAAACAATTCTGTTTTATCAAATCCTTGTGCTTTCCAATTTGCCGCCATTTCTTCGGCAAGTTTTTGACTATGTACACTTCCTGGCCAGTGTGGCAAAGTGGTTAGATTTCTAAAGCAGTGACAAAATAGTTGAGGAAATATTGGCGAATATGTAAAGTATTATGAAAAGAAGCCAGTATAGAGATAGAAAAAACCTGTACATTCAAAGTCATATACATATAGAAAGCACTCCTGGGCTTATGTGTTAAACATCAAATGGACAAATACAACGAGCAACACCGAACTTTACCAAAAATGCAAAACTAAATCCTGTTCCCAATTAATCGAGATAAGACGTCTCAAATGGTTCGGAAAACTTACAAGATAAGATGAAAACACCCCAGCAAGAAAAGCATTGCGATCGAGATATAACAACACCCACGCGGTAGACCACTACCTACATGGATGGATAAAACTATAACTTGAAAACATCAGTTGGAAAGAACCCTCCGAAAAAGCAAAAAAATGAGAAAAACTGGTCAAAACTAATTAATGATATGTTCGGTGATGTAAATGGATTTTACGAAATAGAACCGTATATAATAATACATACAGGGTTTTTACATAACCCCAGGAATAGAAGAAAACGTCACTACTGAGTAATAGTTCGGATCCATGTCTAAAAGTTAAACCGTCAGAAAAATCCTTCAATCCTTCAGAAAAATGATCATATACCCACAGGGTTAGACTGGGTTGTATAATATCCTGCCGCCCATGCAAACCACTCCCTAACAGGAAACGCTATAAGAGAATACTCGGCATATGTTTTTACACCATTTATCTTGAGATAAAGTTCTCAATTTTCAATAACTGAAGCTTATTCATATTAAACGCAAAAGACACGATTGGGTGACATTATCGTGAATCAATGCCGTAGAGATGCATTTTGAACATCATTGGATCAACAGGCACATTCATTCAAGATTTTGGAACTATAGTTATATGTACCAAATACCCTTTTTTAGAACATAATGTAAATATTAAAATAACTACTCAGAAAACAGAGCCCCTTTTCCAACCCCAACCCAGCCTTGCCGCTATTCCCTCACAACAACATTTAATCACATACTTGAGATTTTTCTTTATGTTGTCTGCTTTCATTTGGTCCATAATACGTTTATGATGTTCAAATCTGCCTTCTTCCATTTGTTTTAATGAAAGTGGAACTATCTCAATTTTGTTTTCTTTGTCATATTTATCCTTTCCAATGACAAAGCCGATACCAATTCCAATGCAGAAAAGTACAATGCAACAGATTAACAGCAATGCCAGTTGTCTTCTATTCGTCTGATTGTTATTCATTGTGATTTCCTAAAGAAAAGGAAATGGTCAATGTGCATGTGGATGACGTCATTAAACGTATTTTTATAGATCCGTGCGGATAATTATTTGAACATAAACTGGCCTTAGGTCGGATTTTCACTTGAAAATGAGGCAAATTTTCGCGCGAAGAGATTTTTGTTACCAAAATTGTGTTCTGATTGTTCTGAAAATGTCTATAGAACAAGAAAAAAATAACGTCGTTTTGAACATCAAATTTTCTCATATTTCAAGCAGCGTCATCCTAAAATGAAAAATAGGCCCAATAAAGTTTCAATCATGCGTTTAAATTTTGTCATTATCTGATTTCGTTTCGTCATGCATTGTTACATTTAATTGTCGACAATAAGGCGCGGAAATCTATAGATGCTTTACAAACACCATAATTAGCCATGAACAACCTTTGGACTCAGGACCGTTTGTCTCTTTTTGAGATGAAGGTGGTAATTGATCGAACCACATTCGTCTTTATTTGTGCAATTTCACTGAAAAAATATTATCTGCCATCAACAGATACCAAACTGAACAAAAACAAGATCATCACATTAGAATATAACTAGTCGCGTTCCATTGAGGATGCAATGCAATGTTATCCGTGCCAAAAAATTCATGTCGCGTCATTTGCTACTACCAATATACTAATACTGAAAAACGCTTCTCGCAGCATCGTGGTTTTACGCACTCCTCCTGAGAAAATGACCGTGAAATTTTTCAAAATGTATCACTCTCTAAAATAAAAGTGGGATGCACACCTCGCTATTAGTATATAGACTAGCATCTCGTGTAAAAATTTTTTACAGGTTCATTTCCCTCCCATGAGTTACTGCCTCCACGTGCTCTTCCATTTTCAAATTATAGGGGTGGCGAAAAGTAAGATCATAATGGGGGAGAGCTTTAACTTTCTTGAAAACAGAAACCAAAACTTCGCTTGAAAAATAACAACAACAATAACATGGGAGATCTCGGCGTAGTATAACACCCTTTACTGCTTCGCACGCAATACAAAACTCAGAAATAATAATTCAGCTTTTCCACAACATGTTTAATCACTGTAAAATGCCACTTCGTTAGCAATCCTCCAATTCAATTAACAGTTTCTTCGCTTTCCTTTCCATCACACGCTTATAGCAAAAACAACAACATTGTGTTCGTGTTTTCATTTAATTTTTTGATTTATACACTTCCACTCGTTTACTTTACAAAACGATCAGTGCCACCAAAAAGAAATAAATTTAAAATCATTTGACAACTTCTTCTTTGCAACCATCCATTTTTAATAACTGTAAATAAATAAATAAGTAAGTTGTTATTTTCAGTACACGTTTCTACTATAATCCATTTACATTTCTTCTTCCACTCGTTAATTCAATATACAATATATACTTCGTTTCATTTCTTCGTTCGACTTCACGAAAACGAACACAAATTTGTTTACATTTTGTTTACATTTTTCTGTTCTGCATCATAACGACTCATCTTCTTCTTTTTATAATATAAACAATATTATTCTTCGCTTTTGAAATGTAAGAAATAAAAAAACAAACCAGCAACAGATACAAAAACACTTCTTCTCTTCTTTTTTCACTAAGGAAATGATCGTTGAGAATATTTCGAACGAAAATAACCATTGCATTGCCTTCTCCTCTCCTCTTATGATGTCTTTCTTAAGGTACGACACTCCATGAAGTAATAAAAACCCGTAAGATGGAGCTAGAGATTCTCCTAATGGGAGATTCTTCCTATACTAATACGGAAAAACATACATCCATTGACGAACTTCCCGGGAAATTTTACCTAACGTTCTTTCTTTAAAAGTTAGGTAAGAAAAAAGCAAGATTGCGTATTAGTAAAAGAAGACTAGTATCCCGAGTAAAAACATTTTACCGGTTCACTTTCCCCATGAGTTACCACCATCCCGTGATTTTTCTATCAATATATAGTATATGACGAAAAATAAAATCACACAATCCAAAAGAATAGGTACCACTGAGTTGTAGAGCTCGAAAACCTGATCAAGAAAATGTATGGGATAGTCTGTGTACGATGTACCGTTACGGAGATATCGTCGATCAATAGTTCTGATGACGTCACACCCGTCCCCAAAAAGTTTTAGACCCAAATTTTTTCGACACCTTACCACCAATATCGCACGCTCAAAGTGACGTCAGTTATTCCCATTGGTTCTCGAGATATTTGACCCTAAAAATCGCGTTCTATTTAGGGTGCAATGCAATGTACCCACTGACGTCGCGCTACTCCTATAATACTAATTGCCATTAAAGTCACAACTCAGTTACGCACGACCTAAAATTTCAATCATAACAGTCCATACGAACATTTCGTTCCCAGTCCTTTTATTCACACTGACCAAACTAAATTTGTTATGCACAACTTGCTATTAGTATATAGACTAGTATCCCAGGTAAAAACATTTTACCGGTTCACTTTCCCCATGAGTTACCACCATCCCGTGATTTTCCTATCAATATAGGGGTGACCGAAAATAAAATCACACAATCCAAAAGAATAGGTACCACTGAGTTGTAGAACTCGCAAACCTGATCAAGAAAATGTATGGGATCGCCTGTGTACGACTAACCGTTACGGAGATATCGATGATCGAAGATCCTAATGACGTCACACCCGTCCCCAAAAAGTTTTAGACCCAAATTTGAACCTTTGAAAAGTATGTAAGTATACATATACGTTTACCTCGTGTACATCTAAAACGTTTCCAAGCTAGAAACTTTTTAAGGCTCCACCGTTTTGTCAGTTATGCGAATTAGAATTAAAATTAGAATTAGAATTAAAAATGTCAGAATGAAATAGAACACAATCACATATAAAAACGAATTTGAAAAAAAAATGAAAATATCTAAAAACAATTGTTGAATTGCTTTCGTAAAACTACAACTAGTAAAACTACAAATCCTGACAAAATAAAGATGGACCAACTAATCGACTCTATAGCTTGAAATGACATGAAATCATTATATTTTTATATAAAACCACTGAATGATGATTGCAATTTTCTCATGCCTATTTTGCATTTTTGTGTGATCAGAAAAATTTGGGGTAAGCTTTAGATTGTTTGTGTTGGAAAGAAGTGGAGGGAAGTAGTAATGTTCATACTTATGATGGAATAAGGGGGAACCTACCATCAATGTTCCTAATTCCGAACAGCCTTCCCTAATTCCGAACACAAGTGTAAGCAGACCTCTTAAATAAAATTTAAAGAAAGAAAAAACTGAGTGTATGTTGTTTGAAACGACTCAATGCGTCAAAAAAAAATCATTAGAGGTCAATTATCGCCACCATATTTTGTCGTTTGTAACCACCTACCAATACATTGGTGTACAACTGGACCAAACTATCTCTTCGTGAACACATGGAATCAGTATACAAAAAGGAAGATTGTTCTTACTGAAACGCGTTCGATCTCAACAAACAGTCAATGCAGCCCTAACAATACACAAAAAACCATGTTGATTGCATTGTTTACATATTGTTCGATCCTCAATGGAAATCCTTCAAAAACATTCCAGACAAAGATTCACAACCTGAAAAATCGAGCAAAGCGTATCGTGTACAAAGGAAATGTACCAAAAGATTGAATTTTGCAACCATCGGAGAACTGACCAAAAAGGGTATCTGTTCACAAGTATACCGAGGGAAAACCATGCGAACACTTTGAAATCATGGACAACAAGATAAGAAACAAAAACACATCCTATGACTTCCAAGTATAAAACTTGAATCTTGCAGAAAGGGTTTTTACTTTAACGGCGCACTAAAATTTAACAAGTTACCGGTCCGCGCAATCAAATAAGGAATTTTTAAGCTTTTATAAAGAATTTTTTGATGTTAAGATAATTGTACAATTTTTATACGTATATTCTGAACTATTCAACCTAATTTCATTACTAATCACTTCCGTATTTCTTTTCGACCTTATTTCTCTCTTGAATTTGATTTTGAGTCAGGCGACAAACAGGACGATTGTCAAATATTTTTGATATTCCCTGTATATCATATGATTTAGTTGATATACTAAGTATATCATTTGATATACTTGCAATATCAAACGATATACTAACAATCTCAAGTTTTTTCCTTCTTAACTATGAATATCAACTGATATCTATAGTAAAGTCCGATATACTAGGTATATTATTTGATATTCGCAGTTAAGTTATTTTATACGAAGTTAAGTTATTTATACGTATTAATTTCATTTTGCAGCTATTTGCCACAAGGTATCAAATGAAAAATGCTTTTTTTTTGCATTTTGCTTTCACTTGTGAATAAAAATATATATAGTGATTTTTCTAACCAAGTTTCTACGTCACAATGGACATGTTAGATTAATCTCCTTAAACATTATTGTGGCTGTAAAGTCTTCCTAAGGAATTTAATTTAGAAATTCGTAATCAGTGAAAATTTATTTCTATTATATCAAATTTCAGTTTTTTAGCGGACACTTCCTTTAAGTTACTTAAATACTTACTTACTCTGTTATATAAATAAGCAAGGAAAAAGAGGCACAATATCGTGTTAAAACAACTTACGTAGGAAAGAACAGAAGCGCCAAAGAAATCTATCAAATTAAAGTTTTTAGTTAAATTAAAAGGTGAAGTAAAAATGTTCGTCGATGTTTACACCACGTTTAGAGTCTCAATTATGAAGGTAGGCTTGCATACCTGTACGTGTCTTGACATAAATTGGGTAAAAGTGCACAATCACTGTGACGTAGAGAAATACACAATCGATGGTGACGTATTTTGTCATTTTTTTGTAACCATCTCTGATTTTTTCCAGTAAATTATTCAAAGTTTTCGATTTTTTCAATAAAATTCAAGACTCATTATTTCAAGTTTGACGCAGTGAGATAAAAAAATAACGATAAGTCAATTTTAGGACAAACAATTTTATCATACGTCCATCACTGAGCGAGTATACAAAAACTTCCAACTTACCAAAAAATTTAAGCCACCGTTTGCTTGAATGGGTAGGTTGATCAAAGGATTGTGTGAGATATTGGATAATATTATAAGCAACACAGGAATTTACACATAAAGCCAAACACTTCAATTTATAATATAGCCATAGCAACGAGAAAAATAAGCGTCAATAAATGAAAAAAACAAATAAAAGTATGAAAATAAGTAATTCTTCTATACTGAAGTGATGTAAAGATTTAAGTTCTGAGAGTCCGATCAGACGATCATTTTTTGAAAAAAAATCGAAAACAAAATATTTATCAACCCCGTCCAAGGTTATTGTTGTCAAAGATAATAAAAAGCCGACCGATTTAATTAAATTGAATTGATGAAATAATCTACTAACCTATATTTTAAAGAATTTATTGCAAAATCTTTCCAACCTCACTATTCTGTTACTTATTATGACATACAGTTGACTTCTGGAAACTCAAACACTGGATTACTCGAACTTTGATTAATTATAATCTCTTGAACTATTTTCTGGTGAACCTTGCGAACCTTCCATCATACTTCTTGTTAGAAATCAAATGTTTACTCGAACTCAAAACTTTTTGATATCTGATTGCCGCCTTTAATTGCGACCTCACGCCGATTACTTCACTAGTTTACAAGTGATTCTTTTGTTTACCAAAGTTTCACCACGTGCATTTCACGTGCATTTCAGAAATAAAATTTGGCTTATTAGCCTGCAGCCGACTCCTAATTTGTTCGTTTTAGTTTTATCTCCGTAATTTTATTTATCTCCGAAATTTTATTTGCGTACTGCCTGTATTGGTATTTTAAACTTGTTATTACTTGTGAAATTTATATATTTTTTATTCACCACTATCAACTTTTTTAACGCATCATGCATATTATCTCTGTCGTCATCCTATATTGGACTATTATCGTCAAATGTTTGTAGCAAGACCGACAAGATGACAGACAGATAACAACAGCGGGAAAAAGCATTGGAAGTTATAAGTGAGAAGTTCTTTAAAAAGGAAAATAAACCAAAATTCTTTGTCTGTATTTATATATATTTTTCATGTCTTTATATTTTGTAGATGCATTTATTTTCAATAAACAAAATTGTTTGGCTATCAATCTCTCGTATAGCTTTGAGAGAACTGTGAGGACTGATATCGAGCGAAAATCATCTTCTTTTAATGGGTTGTCGTTCTTAGGAATTGGTGATATTTTACCAATCCTCCATTCAGCTGGAAATATGTGCACGTCAATGCTGCTGTTGATGATAGGAGTGAGTGGTGATATTAATGCTGATGATACAGGTTTAAGATACTGAATTGACAGACTATCGTGTCCCGCAGAACAGTCTAAACTCTTTTTCAAAATCTTTGTATGTAACATGTTGGATCTCAAACTGTTCAGTATTACATTGGCGGAAGATTATTTACCAGAGTTCGTATTTCATCCAATGAACAAGGTATTGAGCCAAAAAGTCTGGTAGGTGTGTTGATAAATAATGCACATTAACCATTTTCTGGCTGGGTTTCAGTACACGGTAAACAATCTTCCAGATATCCTGAGGTTTCTTGGAACTTCTTAGTTTTATTAAACCTTTTCTTTTAATTTGATTTTTTATAGTAACATACTTGGAGCAATCATGATTTGAATGGGGTTGAAGAAACTGAAAGCAAACCAAATTACCAGACAAACATCTAACGCAGACCCCTTTAACGTCGCGTCATTAAAATTAACGACATTAGTGGACGTTAAGATAGTAGAAACCCGTCTTCCTTGTTTACATAAGACAAGATAAGACAATCAGAGACTCCGCTGTTGGCAGCTTCAGCAGCGCTTCTTTTTGATTTTAAAGAATGTAAATCAGACGTTTTATTGTTAAAGATATTATTTACATCCCTTAAAATGTAGACAATGTAAATAGGATTGCAGCTCGACTTGGTATTAATCATTCACTTGGTATTAATCATTCAACATAATCAATTATCCGTGAAGAGTATGGATAAGTCACGAGTTGCGAGTTGTCCGTTACGAGTTACCCGTTGATACAATAAAATCACGAGTTACGAGTTGCCGTTTACGATTTGGTACTTAAATTTTGCGAGTTGCTGTAATAATTTTACGACATGGTATCACAAATCCACGAGTTGGTGTACAAATTTCACGAGTTGCTTTTAAATTGCGAGTTGCCAATCTAAAGTAGGAGTTGCCAATTTAAAGTGCGAGTTGAAAATTTAAATTGCGAGTTGCCAAGCGTAATTCTCCCACGTCCCTTTTGTCCATTTCTATTGATGAGAACTCGTCTTAACTCGTCTCATGAAACGAAAGTGTGCATGAAACGAAAACAGAAACTGATTATTTGCAGTTACAGAAGTTTGGCAACAAGAAAACTGCACTACTAACTAATGAATAAAAAACAAACCAAAATCGGACATATCGTGGTAAAATCGGACATATCGTGGTAAAATTTTAAGACTAAAACTGTTCGAAAATAATTTCCGTTTTTTTAATGAAAATGTTGCGAGAAACAAGTCCAAAGAGAAATATTCCTCGCTGACGTGAATTTTAGTATAATCGAAGTCACAATCACAAGTCGTAGAAAAGGAAAAATGAACTAGACCAGATAACGTATGTTCTAAAGAATAGACTGTGTGAGAGGATGTGTTTTGATATTCAAGAGTAACCTTTCGAATACAAATATCAATCAATCAAACATCTAACAAAATAGAACATGTTTAAAAACATAACTAGAGAGGCAATTCTTCCATTCCCTGAACATCAAATCCTTCTAACTGAATATTTCCTCTTTCTTCGAGATACAACACTTCTAGTTGAGAATCCTTCCTTACCAGTGGAATCATCAAAGACTGGTATTTTTCGTGCTGTAAATATTTTGGCAGCATGATTTGTTTAGGCAGAATCCGGGTTTATTAAAGTCGTGAAAAAGAAGAAGAAAACAAATTTCTAGACAACATTACAAAACCATTCATTAAATATTGTTTGTATAAAGGAACTTGTATTGTCTTGCATCACGAACATTTTACAGCAGCTATAAGATACTTCCAGTTTTCTTAAAAGTAATATGAATAAAAAGGGTAGACCGGAACCCTGCAACCAGCCTCGACCACGTAAATAAGATATCAAACCAGTGCTGAAAATACTGAAAGGTTCTTTCAGGTGGCGTTTTTTGCCTACAAGGTAACTGGAATTCTGTGAAAATTGTAAAAACCCGCGATTTGCTGATATCCTAATTTGATTGTTTTTTTTTTCATCCAGCGATATTTTTAAAAGGGAACAAACTGTAAAATTATACTTTGTCAAAGTGAATTCTACTCCCTAGCGCCAGAATTTGGTCTTGGTTTTGAGACCATGAGAAACATATTCTTAAATAGTTTTTTCTCTCAAAATCTAAATTATGATTCTTGAAATAAGAAACTCGTTAAGAAACTTTTAAAAATTCACAACATTCACATTCAAATCAAGAAACATCGTTCGTTAGGTTTCTTATGAAATAAAAAAAGGTGTACATGCAATCATTTTCATGCATCTATACATTAATATTATAAATTATTATACTTACATTTTTCCAGTATCCATAATAATGCGACAGAACAATTTTTGGTCGCTGGTTGCGTTCAAACGCGATCGCAGGGAGTGGAAGTGAATTCTTCTCCTTAGCACTTATCAGCGATCAGAATTTGATCGTTGTCGAGCAACAACATTGCAACATGAGCAAGTTTTGTCGCTGATAGCTGGCGATAAAAAATTTCTCTGTGGAGATGAAACATACAACAGCGGAGGAGAGTTTTTCTGATAGACATGACATTTAATGTCTGTTGCTTCCCCGTCTGGGTCTTATTAAGATTTATATCAAGGTTCATGAATAGGCAAATCACTTCAAAACTGAAAAAAATATCTTTGCAGGATTGATTTTGTGCATGAACAGTATTATGCGAAATTTGTTGCGATAATAAATGATGCCAAATCGCGAAACTTTCTTACCTTAAAGTATACGAAATTCAAAAAGTGGTAAAAGTGGTGAATTCTTCAATGTTACTGCAATGTCGTTTGACCATAAATTTGCAACTCGCACTTTAAATTTGTACACCAACTCGTGGACTTGTGATACCAACTCGTAAAATTATTACAGCAACTCGTAAAATTAATGTACCAACTCGAAAATAGCAACTCTTAACTCGTGATTTTATTGTAGCAACGGGTGGTGGAAGATAAAGTATCGTCGAGCCGAAATACAGGGACAAGTTTGCGATCCTGTCTTGCCGATGTAGACAGAACGACTGTACGGTAGCCCACAAGTGTCACGGCAAAACAAAAAACTTCACAGCAAAACAAAAAACATCACGGCAAGTAAATAACAAAAAGGGCGCCTTCATTTCGACATAATGGGACCTTCAGTAGTGGCAAATCGTGCACGTGTAGAGGATACTTTTCATCACTTGGGGGGACTGCTCGTTAAAATTTGATTGGTCTTAATGTCCCGAAGAATATCACTATGCAGCTGTAACGTTCTAATGCTTACGTCATTTACGTCATTACGTCATTACGCATAACGGGTATTATCGTCAAAAAGATGGACTAGCAATGGTCAGTTTTGTAACTTGCCGTGGAGTTTTTTGTTTCGCCGTGACACTTGTGGGCCACCGTACGACTGAGTTGCATACCTACGGATAGTAACAGGATTTCCAATAGATCTCCAATAAAAACCATTTCTACTTTTCGTTGCAGCGAAAAAAATCACTCACTTTTTGTCAACGAAGATATTGTGAGCTTAAAATTTAACTAACACTCAAAATTAGTTCTCAAATTACGAAAATATCGTATGTCAAAGTCAACCACTCAAAACAACTTTGACCTGGTGTGAAACACTTTATTAAAACAGCAAAATAATCTAATAAAATGGTGAAGACTGTCAAGAACCATCCCATACACCTTAATAAAATGGTGAAGACTGTCAAGAACCATCCCATACACCTTACATAGGTTCAATAGCCTCAATAGACCAAAAAAAGAACGTAGAAAAAAAAATGTATTGTTGTTGTTGACATTTTTATTTGGGGGATTTTCCTTTTTCCTTTTTCTTTTTTGGCGAAGTTTGCCCCATCCAAGAACAAAGTCACTACAATTTGATGGGCTATGCGCTTTCCAGATGGTATTTTACCTGCATCCCCCATCCAGCCGTATGAACCTGAACCATAACCGAAGGGATCCCTAATTTCACAATTCCCTAAACCACTAACCCACTACAAAGTTTATAGAGTTGCTTTCCTTTTACATATACTGCTCAATAGTCGTTTACAACATTGGAAGGAAACAGAAATGTTACAGTCGATTACCTACACATAAAAAATTGACCTTGTATATACATTCTGTTTCATAATTATTGTTCTATTTGAAACTTTTATTTGCAAGATAGTCTTGATCTCATCCAGCTGGTTTGCTCTCTTTCAAAAATCGAATAGTTATCTTGAACTCATCATACTGGCAAAATCTAAATGAAGATGGAGAAGAATGTTAGTATTTAACAAACATACTGGAATTGGTAACTTGTAGAAAAGGAAATTAATTGTGTGATGAGTTCGTGCTTTTGCGTATCTTTACAACAATACAATTCAAAATTTGTTGCTCCAAACAAAACAAACTTATGACTGGCAAACAATATGGCGCTCATATACCACCATCCATTTCCAATTTTATCTGATGATATATTTTGGAAACGACAGATAAGAATTGTCAAAAATTTATAAGAAAAGTCTTAATTATAAGGCGTTAGTTGTAAATGTAGAGGAAAATTAGTTTGGATTGGTATACAAATTAAACTAACAAAGCAAACAGTTGTACCTTGATAATTTACAAGACCATCCCCATCTCTATCCACTTCGTTTATAATTTCGTCAATTTCATCCGATGATAATGATTCGCCAAGGTTGGTCATAACCACACGTAGCTCATTAACACTGATCAACCCTTTTCCTGTATAAAGAATTCAATCCTACGATATTTGTAAAAAGAAAAACTAAATTAATTATTCTCTGTAATTCACATGATGAATTTATAGCATTTACATCACTCTCTGGGTAGACCATGAGCCACAGCATCAGTTCTTGAAGGTCTGTGGTGACGGTTCTTAGATTTGAATGAAAATCCATAATTACCGCAAACAATCACGGGATCCATTCCATAAGTTATCTTCAACAAATTCTTTAAGTTACTCATGCTAGAGTGTTACATTTACGCCAACAATGGCTTGATCTCGACGGTGAGGAATATATGTAGCTCAAAAATGCTATCGTCAATTTACTGATGTCACTAAATTAGACAGGGCACATGAACGAATGATAAAAGGGGAAGATAAGAGCAGTGTTCCTGGTGTTTCGGACTCCCCTCCTAGGTGCAAATCTATCCGATTATCATCTAGTTCTGTTGTTGGTAGTAGTGGTTGTTCACCAGACATATTTATATTTGTAACAAAGTGGACAAGTATAACACATGCAAGGTAATTATTATAAATTTTTTTATTATTTTATAGTCCTAGGAAAAGTTGTAAACTTGGCATATCTTATCATTTAGCTCGAGTTGACTTTGTGATCGATATCCGGATTTTATTATCAAGAATTTGGAGCGTGAAAAAGAGCAGCCAGTGGTGCACAGGTTGTTAAGAGTTTGAACCCATATCAGAAAGTTCCAAGCCAATGGAAAAAATACATGTTGGTGGGTAGTAATAAAGAACACCTGATGAACATTGATCAACATTGAACTTCTCTTAATGCTAATCATTTCTGTGGAATCATTGCCTACATTAGACATGAGAAAAATTCGCACAGACGTATTCCGTATCCATTGGTTTTTGAAGAAGATCAGTCTTTGCTATGTGATCATGAGGAAGCAGACACACATTTAATTGTACACGCGATGCACGCTGCAGAACAGCATAGTGCACAGCATATTATCATTCGTAGTCCTGACAGATGTTATTTTCATACTACTTGCTGCATTGGAGGATTTTCATGGCGTAAATTTGTTTTTCGCGACAGGCACGCAAGCCGCATCATCTCAATCAGTCAGTTGGGCAATCACTGGAGTGTAATGAATTTACAGGTAAGAAGTAGCTACATTGTTCACACACCATTACCTGCCTTCAATACTTTTAGATATGTTCTTTTTCTTGATGTATGCTCGTTCAAATTCAAATATTGAATTATATTCTTCTACTTTTTAAAAACGATTAAACATTTTTGTAACTTAGTATTTAAACAGAATATAACAGTTTGTAAGCCGTTAAAAAAATGATGAACACTCTTTAACAAGCGAGTGGTGGTGGCCTAAGTGCTCTCCTCCAGAGCAGGAAATCAAGGTTCAAATCCTGGCTGAGTCATATCAGCGCTCATAACAGTTTGAATTGATCCACTCAGTTTAACACTCAGCTTGAGAACAGGATTGAACACAAGATGGAGACATTAATAGACATCGTTGCTACGAACAACCCATTCACTATAAGTGTCACTGGAATTATACTTTTTCATGGAGCGATATAGACGTCATAGCTTGTGTTAGAAAAATTAACCATTCTAAATAATATAATTATAAGGAGATAAATTGCATAAATTATAAGAGCTATTATTATATTATTATAAGAACTATAATCCAGGTGCACTTTTCAAAGAGTTGAGCGATAAGGGAACGAAAAGGGAACGAAAAGGGAACCATTCTACAGCTCTACTGATGTAAATTCAGCTTGCCTTTATATGAAAATCATCTTCTGTGTTTCGACTTACGTCACTAATTATTTTGAAATAATTAAATCTCGTTACTTTGGCTGTCATGTGGTTCCAAATATCCTGTTGCCATGACTTCTGAATTCCCTTTCGTGCACTATTAGTTTTGTTAACTTCAAGGTGATTGTGGTTCACAATGCATACAATAAACAAAACAAAGCTTGTTCGCTTTACAGCTATTGATTATCCTCTAGATGGTCCAGATCATAAAAGTTGAGACGAAACACTGGTACACAGAATTACATCTATTGAAAAGTTTGTTACAAAATGCATCCAATGAATTAAAGGAAAACCATGCTCCTTGGTGACACCGGAGCTGCAATCTCAGATGGATGTTCGCCATACGCTGCTACGAAAATAGAGAAAACCAAAACCAAAACATGATGTGTCTGGATGTAAACAAAAAAGAAATACCGCAAACAAGCTCGTTCAGAAAGCGAAAGAGAAGTATCAAAGAGTAGAAGGAAATCAGAAAATTCCACTAAATTCTGGTCGACAGTGAAAAGTTTATGTCCAACGAAAGGAAAAGATTCATCTCCACCATCTTTCATAATAAATTCCAATAATGTAACTGATCCAAAATCGATATCGAATTTTTTCTGCAACTATTTTACAAATATAATTGGTAAAATTAAAAAATCGACTTTTCTACTGAGTGATTGTATCTCTTATCCCATTGTCAAAATACTGATTCCGTAATGTTTCAGTGACAGAAACCGAAAAGCAAAATTGGAAAGAAAGAAATGATCTGGACTCGATGAAATACCACCATCAATATTGAAAGATTGTTCCTCTGTACTTGCAGCTCCTCTCAGCCATCTTATAAATCTATCGCTTAATACTGGGATATTTCCATTAGTCTGAAAGAAATCCAAAAGTCATACCGACGTTTAAATCCGGCAGTAAAAATAATATCGAAAATTACCCGCAGTGTCGAAAATAGCAGAAAAACAAAAACTCATCCATTCACAATTGACATCTTATTAAGAACAGAATAATCTATTAAAAATGACCAATTTGAGTTTAGAAAATCACGTTGTATTTACCAATTAGATCAAAAGAAAGGTTGATGAAGGAAAGTAAGTAGGGAGTATCTTTAGAGATTTGAGTAAAGCGTTCGACACCCTCAGTGATAACAAATTAATATCAAAACTAAATTGTTATGGAGTGCGTAACACAGAATTAAAATGGTTTACGGATTGTCTGTTTAATCGTTAACAATGTGTTTGTTTTGGCAATACATTATCCAACGAAATTAATTATGTATATGTATATATCATATTTTACATGCAGGATGTGCATTGAAAGCAGTGTTTTATACGCTGAAGCATCTTTATCCTGTATAAATATTTTAGAATAAATAAATAAATAAACAGAAATGCGGCTTCCGTAGCACAAATGGAGCTTTTAAATGCTCTACGACCTCGTACGCAGGACCCTCATTGATAACAGTTCTATTAGACCTATAGAGGCTATCCTGGGTAAACATTAATAAATAAATAAATGATGATAGTAATCAATTCTATACCTGTCTGATCAAATACACGAAATGCATCTTGGATATCATCATCAGAATCTTTTACTTTCCTCGCCATCATACTGATAAATTCTGGGAATTCAATAGAACCAGAACCTAAAGTAAAATTATGCCTTTTGAAGGTCTAATTTTTGGAAAGGACCCACCTGTTTGTTCTCGGATTTGTATAATCTTAAGACACCTAGCTTCCCCCTCGTCTTAAGTTTTCTGAATTGGACTCTGATGACTTCCGTGCAAATTGTTGACAGAAATACTGTTATATACCATCCATATCAGCTTCATTAATCATATCTTCCAGTTCAGATTCTGTAGGATTCTGTCCAAGGGATCTCATAACAGTACCTAATTCTTTCGTTGTTATGGTTCCGTCGCCATCTTTATCAAATAATGCAAAGGCTTCTTTAAAATCTGAAACAGTCAAACAGTGAAGAAAACATAATAGAAAAAAAAAGTAAGCATATATATTATGATTAATGTTGAAATATAATCCACAGTGGTTTTATTACCAGATATCTGCTCCTCTGTTAATGTATCAATCTAAAAGAAGAGAGAAACGAGTAAGTAGAAGGGATGAAAAAAGGTTACACTGGAAAGGGATTCATTTTCAGTTTGAAGTAAAGAAATATTAATCACTTTCACTGGTCCAAACATATACATTCTAGACACATTATTGTGGAGATATTAAATTCTTTCCACCTGCAAACTGAAGGTTTTTTTCGGTGTCATCATATCATGCTTGTCAACTGTCAATTTCCGGAAGAAATGATTAAACTTTGAAACAATCCATCTATTATTTGCCGCCGCCATTTTGCATTTCTCTTCTCTTCTTCACAATTGATATATGGAATTCTTGTTGATCAATAATTTACAAGTTCATACTTTTAGTGTTTTGAAACTTAATTATGTACGGATGCACGTTTATTACATTCACTATAATCTATTGATGTATTTAAATATTTTTGTGTTCTTATAATTCTCCTATATTGTACAAATTGAATACAAGAACAGATAAAATAGCCAAATTTGTCTTGTTTTTTTTCTTTCGAACAAAAGGAATATGTTATGATCAGAAAACATACTGTTATGCAACATTTTCGGGCTAGTTTTTTATTCGTACCAGTGATCTGTTTTTAGATCACCATGATTTGTTTATTAGAATTCTAAGGAAAATTTCTTCTTTATCATCCTTCTATTATCATTCCAAATCTTCATGGGTTTCAAGGTAAATTATAAAAAACACAGCCGAGAACACTTAATTTGTATCTTAACCTATTTTGATTTCGACTTTAGGATTAAAGCAGGTTCAAAAGAAAGTTGATATTTGTTGAAGAGAGTGAAAGTGATTTTTTTTTAAATATAATTTGGATTTGCTCTGCAAGAGAGGGATACAAAATATATTGACACATACGTGTAAATCCGTTCTGTTAAATTGCTCCTTAAAAGCTGTCATCATCAGCACGTCTGCAATATTGCTGAAGCTTTTGTGCTTGAAAGCGTCCATCTTTCTTTTATCAGACATCTTGAGGTAATGCAAAGTAGACATTTCACTTGATGTCTTTTACACAAAGGGAATTTGTTATGCTTTAAAAATATGTCCTTTCCTGAACACGATTATAACCTAAACAAAGATGGCCGCTATTCGAGTTACTTTAAGAAGCAACTTCTGTGGTTTCTCTTTTATTCAATATTTTATACAAGAACACCTCAAATACCATTTGTTGTACCTTTCTAATAAGTAAAGTACTTTTTATTTTCAGAATCTCAATTCTTTGACCATTAAAACACGCGTTACGTAGATTTTTCTTATAAAACTGATAATGAAGAGAGTGATCATCTGAAAGGAACACGAGCCTTCAATTTCCAAGGCTTTTAAAATATCCTTCCGTTCCATAAAGTAACTTTGAATGGTCACTTTCTTTGTAACTATCAGTTGAATATCTCCAAATACCCAGACAGACTTTTCGTTGGACTACCATAAATATACCTTAATTAACTTGGACTTTCCTCGGCTTATCGGGGTTCTACTGTGGAACAGTTGCCGAAATTCGTACTTTTCCAACCCTTATGAAACATCAATTTCCTAATCATTCACAATCATGGACATAAATTATTACATTCTTTCTGAAATTTATGTTTCTAATGGTATCCAAGTGAAGCATATCATTTCCCTCCTCCCTACTAGGGGAGATCATAGCCAGGATTTTACGGTATGCTGAAAAAAAATACCAATTCTAATCTCGAAATCGACGTTCCTTCGACGTTAATTCTCGTTAAGTTACAGGCTGCAATCGTTTGTTATAGAAAATGATTGAATAGGCCGAGCGCGGACAATGCTCATATTTTTGCCCAATTTTTTTACGCTTTTAATTGAACCATGCATTAATACATATTTAGCCACGATATAAGCCTTCTCGAATGTTTGTTTAAACTTAATATTTTGGCTAACAAGCCTTGTTTTGAAGTTTCATTGTTTTCCGGTAATTATCTAAAAAACATTCTTTAGATTGTAAAGACGTTCAAACGTTGTAAAGACGTCCATTTAACGTTCAAACAACATCGTGTGTATATACAATAGAACTATGATTCAAATTTTCTGCAATATTCTATTTCTGTCGATCCAGAAGTTAACAAAATTACATCACGTATCAAATAGTTACCTACTACTTATAGTAGGGATATAATTTCTTACTGATATGGGTGAAGTCAATACAATCGTTTCTTTCAAGACACACAGCATCATGCTTTCAGCAATCTATAGTTGAAACTGACACGGTCACGGCAGTTTTCTTAAAAATTAGTACTTGCTTTTAATGTTAGGTTCCCACTTAGGTCTAAAAGTTCGTCGCCGATTGGTCGCCAAAAAAGTTCGTCGCCGATTGGTCGCCAAAAAGTTCGTCGCCGATTGGTCGCCAAAAAGTTCGTCGCCGATTGGTCGCCAAAAATTGGAATTTAATTGTGACTTCGTGATTAGAATTCGAAATCTCAATTTTCTTTAAAAGTTAAAGTGATTCTTTTGTTTGCCAAAGTTTCACCACGTGCATTTCAGAAATAAAATTTGACTTATTAGTCTGCAGCTTTAACAGCCGACTCCTTATTGGTTCGTTTTAGTTCTTCGTAATTTTATTTATCTCCGTAATTTTATTTATCTCCAAAATTTTATTGTGCACTGCCTGCGTTTGTATTTTAAACAATCTTTTATTTCTTGTGATCTCTAATTATTACTTGTTATCCCTTATATTATTGTTTCCGCACGTATTCGTAGGAAGCTGATATAGCATAGGACTTCGCAATTTGGGTAAATTTAGACCAAATTTTGGGTCACTTCTTGTTTTGGCCAAACATTGCAATTTTGGCAAAACTTGGGCCAAATTTTGAAAGTGCTTCAATTGTCATGAAAACTAGCATGTAGAACAATTCAATGGTGCTGATTTCAAATTTGGGAATCATTTTTTGCATTTCGCCCAAAACATTTTAAGTCCTTTTAACATGCTGTATTACTTTACCCTATCAGGCCCGGGCTTTTTGATCGTTCCTCAACCTTTTCTGGATTTATTCCACTTTCATATTTCTAAAAGGCACCCTAATTTTCAGGAATCTTCATGATTAATGATATGCTTTAAATTTTACAGATCATTATGTTTTGAACTTAGTTTTCTTATTTTTTTAATATTCTGGGATTTTGTGACGTCACACGTTCTATTGATGACGTCATAATTACAGAATATATTGCCACAATATGTCTAGAATAATATCCTGGACAGTTATGATGCATATAAGGTTCAACGTGCCTCAGATTTCCAAGAAGTACGTTTTGGTAAAAATGGGTGTACCTCAAAAAAGTGCTGACGTTAGCAAAAATGCTTGAGAATTTTTTTTCTGCTAAAACTCTAATTCCTACTAGATTTTAGAAAAAGTCATGAAATATGAAGTCATAACCATTAATGGACCGGAGATTTCGTATTTGATAGAATACGGCCAGTTGTTCAGAAGTTCATAGAAGGATGAATGAGCAGGAAATACATCTTACAGTCATTTAAGGACAAAATACAAACTTTTTAAATCTCCGCAGCATTAACAGAAATTATGAAAACAAACGCGTAATTACTTTTTCCTGTATTGTCATTGGTTAACAAATTTCATCATTTCTTTTGTTGTGTTAACTACAAGTTGCCTGATCATCGAAGTTTCCTATTTAGTTTTAATTCGTTTTAAATCGTACCTTTAAAACTGCCAATAACTAAAGAAATCCTGGAGGCCTGGTAACAAACCTTGGCAAAAACAAAAGTTTCATCCTTTGTCTTCAACATATTTTTCAGGCCAGTAAAAATAAAATGTCTCGACGAGCGATTAGTATCATTCGCGAAAATCTCCCAATATTTAAATGTGCTTTTCTTCGCCATTCTGGTGCTTCTAGTTTTCAAACTTCCAAGAAAGTAAAGTACAAATATTGCTTTTAATTTTAGTATGAGAACCAGGATTCATTTCCTTTCTTTCTTGAGTTATCAGGGATCTTCTCGTTAATTATTCCTCGTCTAAGGGGCTGGTTATATGAAGAAATTGTCCCGCTTAGCTGGGACGCCTAAGTTTTAACGAGATATCCCTATTGTATTCATTTCTTTTGTTTTATCAGATTTCTGTTATATGATAAAAAAAACTCATCACGCTTAAACAGGATCACACTTGTATAGAGGCGGGATCTCGCGTAGTCGGACGTTTTTTTCTGACGTCAGGCGCATACATACGGCGGAAAATAAATCCTGTCTCGCTTTGCCGGGATGGTTATTTTTCCATATAACCAGCCCCTAGATTTGAATAGCGTTAAAATAATAATTTTATGTAATAAGTTATGCCTGCAAAAACCAGGAATATGCCTGCAAATATCTCAGGAGAGGTTATTTTTCCCAAATTTAGTGAGTTGCTGAAAACTAAACCCTAAACAATTTCAACTGAGAAATCAACTGAGTTCAAACTACTTTCGCATTCAAAATTTTCGTGGATACAAAGTTTCATGAAAAAAGTAATGTTAGCAATTATAAAGGGATTTTGGATTAGTTATTTTTATCGTTGTAGCTTCGTTTCATTTTCTAATTCAAATCGCGTTATACGCGAGGTGTTTGAAATGCAAATGTTTCGTCGTGTCTCCAAAAAAATAGCCTGTGGGCTTATTGATCTGAAAATCGCAATCTAAATTATTGTCTTTATGTATGCATTCTGATACTAAGTAAGTTGATCGATATGGAGTTTAGGATTCAAGGCTAGGCATTCATTAAGGAAAAACGATTGCAAAGCGAAGCCAGAAGCCACATTTTTGAATGCCCTTTTCTTGTTAAAAAGCTCGTCTTATGAAACGAATCCAGTACAGTAGTTTTTTTTATAAAAGACGCTCGTTTAGCTATCATTTGTGGCGGCTTTGTATCAATGAACGACAGAAAGAGCTATGCACACACCAACCACAACACACCAACCACAATAACAAGATGATGAAATTTTCCTTAATTTGGGAGGACCAAATTCATTTTTTTACCAGCAAAATCATTTGCTTAAAAGTTCATTGTATGTAGTAGAGGGCAACCCTTTGTTGGGAAGAAAGAAGAAAACAGCACTAGAAGATAATAAATCAATGTTTAAATATATATTACAGAGAATTTCCAACAACATCCAATTAGGATTACAATCTGAATCTTCCCAGCGCAACAAATCCATAAAATAATTGAAGAATACGATCCCCAAAAAGACACATGGATAGAGAATTGAACACATGATTCTTACATCGGCAAAATGTCAAAAAGATGAGATGTGAGCTTTTACGTTTAAAAGATACTACAAAGTTTTGAGAAAGATTTCCAGATGATTTTTATGTCTTGCTAGCCCTCTGTTCGCCACAAGCGTTCCAAAAACAAATAAACATAAATATAAGCAGGCTTTCAATACGCGTTGATCGCGCATATTAATTATTCATGAGATGCTGAGAACAATGTTTTTCACCAAGTATGGTCACAATTTGTTACGTCATACCAATGAAATAAGAAAAATTGCATTTGTAGCCATTTTAAAGTTTCTAGGGGGTTACCACCTTAAGGTTGGGTTCAAAAATATATTGTTCAAACATTTATTGTCGTACAACAGTCACACAACAGACACGGCGTCGATGGAAACAAACGTCGTACAACACTGTCACTGTCGCACAACATTTCTTTGTTGCAAAACACAATGTTGGAGAGGTAGAAAAATGTTGATGTGAAATTGTCGTAAAATTGTTTCGCTTTAATGGGAACCACGATTTAATGGGAACCTTTAGACATTAAAAAAAACACCTAGCCTCATAATCACACACGATAATTGCCGATAACTTTTCTTTACAAAACGCTGCTTCACCAATTCAAATTCTTAATTTTAAATCAATTTGGCATATCTTAATTAATGTTTTCTTGAAGCACAATTTTAAAATCAACATCATATCCAGTTTCGAAACAGCTTACAGAGCATTTCAATTCGATGTTGCTATGGAGGTATTTTAATATTGATATTATTGGTTAGATCCAACAAAATAAATCTGTTCCGCTTTTGGTAATTGAAAGAGAAAAAATTACATGTCAAACTTTAATAAAGTGTCAAAAGCTATTACCAACCATGTGTCTTTAGCAATCGAAATGGACTATTTAAAAGAGGAATGATTAGTGAACACAGCTATTTTCATGAGTAAGTGACAAGGATAATTTCGTGAGGATGGAATTTTTGGCATGAAAGTCGAATTTTCGCAAAATCTTTTAGTCAACCAGAACTCCTTTCCAAAAACGCCAGATTAAAGCCAGTTAATCACCGTGGGACAATTTTCGTTAATTTTCAACACAGAAACGAAGCCCGTATGGACAATTGACTCAGGATGCGACATATAAACATGTGAATTCGGGAAAGGTTTAATTGAACAGATTTTGATTTCTATAACAAATCCAATTCTGAAAACAAAGAAAAATCGATCCCAGTCTGAATAAGCGCCCACCTAAGCAAGAAAGTGTTTTAATAAGCACCATATATATGTCTGAATATCGACGTCGAAAAAGTTACCTGAAAACAAAGTCTTCCGACGTCACATCTACGTCGTCTCAACGGTGAACGACAACATCAGTGACATTGAATTAATGTTAAAATTTAGTTGAAAATTAAACAATCGACGATGATATTAAACCAGACTGGATTACGACGTCGATAAAACAACTTCAAGAAAACATTTTTCCAAGACAACAAAACATACACGTGTTATCTAAACAGATATAACTATTACTTAAATTACAATAGGTTACTAACGAGGCCCGGAAAACCCGAGTTACAAAATCGAGTTATAAAGTCGCGTTATGGATTATGACGTCATAATTATTAACTTGAAATTCTTAATTTTCGATATCACTTCAAGTTACTAACTCGAAAATATATTTCTCGCTTCTACAACTTGAGTTACTAACTCGAAATTAAAAAAGCCAAATTTTGACTTCTAGTCTCGATATAACTCGATTTTGTAACTCGGGTTTTCCGGGCCTCGTTACAACATTGCCAGTTGGAAAATCTTTTGGTTTAAATCAATTGTAAAAAACTAGAGTTTGTTCCAAGAAAACCTTCAGTGCATCTATAGATCTGGGTGAATAAAATTCACCAAATAAATTGTCAATTTGTTCCATATATATCATATAGCTATCCACCATAATTTCTTACATCACATTGGAAATTCATCATCTCTGTAAGCTTTTAAAATTGTCAGAAGTTCTAATGAACCATCCTTAAACACAAAATTATGTAAGGTCCAAGTAACCAACTTTTGGAAAATCGTTCTGGTTTGATAAAACTAATGGCATGCTATATCCTCTTGTTCGAGGCGGATAATCTTCGAGTTACGACTTCGTGTTAAAAACTTCGAGTGAGCAGTTATGACGTCACAACTTCCAGTTATTTCACAATTGCCGTTTTACCATTTTGCAAACTCGAGGGAGGAGAAACTTAAATTCATTACTAACTTGAAATGCGAAAAAAGTAATGTTCGTTTATCGTAAGTAAAATATCAATGGAATTTTATCTAACCCTTTTCGCTTTCAATCAATGCAATGGTTTCATGTCTATTCTATTTCAGGTTCCATTGAATTGAAAATGTTTTGAACAAATACTTCGACTACACCACACATTCCTGCTATTTGAGTAACTAGAAAGAAGAAAATCATTGCGGAGAAGAGGCGGCATATAAATTTCACAGACAAAGAAAAATAACTAAAAAAAACAGACAGTGTCTGGACAGTGGTTACACATTCCATATTTTAGACTAATACTCAACTGTATACTCAACTGTAGCTAGGAAACCTGTCTATTCTAATCAAAAAACACAATTTTTAACCATAAGTTAAGTTTCATAACTTCGGAGAAAAATGTTAATTTGTTCACTGGATGGTATAACTATATGATTCGTCACAACAGAATAAATGACAATAAAAAAGCACGAGTTGTCGCAACATGTTCGGCTCTATTTAGATTATGAAATGGCGAAAACAAAAGCCAATACACTCTTTTTTTTTTATAAGAAACTTGTTTAACTACCGAGATCTCAAAGTTTCTTAAAAAAGTGATCTTCCGAGTTCTCAAAGTTTCTTAAAAGTTTCTTAATTTTTGGAAGAATAATTCTTACAGACTGATAAGACTTTAACGTAAATAAACATAAATTCATTGCCTAACGGTAAGTTAGGCTCAATAATCAAAAATTAAAGGAATTGGTTGAACTCTTTTTGAGAAAAATTATTACAATCATGATAATAAAATAATGTCCATGCCGTTGATTTCATCTTCACCGATGTAGTCATCTGTATCATCTTCTGCAAAATAGACCCTCAATTTGTTATGATTTACTGATTTATCTCATATGATTTACGCTCGCTAGCACCCTTCCGTTTCTTCGCATTTTGTTTCTTTTCCTCGTCTTTTTCATCCCGGATTCGTTTTCTTTCGATGTCAGAACACACACAACGCCACTGCAATTTCACTTTCTCCGCAACACTCATGCTCTTTTTCGAACTAGAAGAGAGAGCAGCATCGATTGTCTGGTCCGCATTCCGTTTCAAAGTCAACTGATGAGACCATTTATCATGCATCGACAATGCTTGTGTTGATTTGAACTTCTCGGGACATTTTTCGCATTTTACAAGCAAAGTTGGGTCACCTTCAACAAATTTACCAAATCGTTCACCAACGTCGATTCATTCACCTCGATGAACAATAGTCTTGGTGAAACCTTTGTTGAACAAAGTAGTTTGTATCTTTTTCTTCTCAGCAGGCCGTTTCCCAGACATCTTTACAGTATCTTGATACGTGTAGACGCAAAACCAAAAACAAAATAAATACAAATTGCAACCGACTTTCTCTTCAAAGCACAAAAACATCTGATTATTTGAAGAATTCGATGAAGCCATTGCAATGCACAAAAACATTTGATTACTTGAAGAATTCGATGAAGTCATTACAATGCCAAACAAATCCAAACGTCGATTTTTTTTTTTATGCGCATTTTCAAGCTACTGACACTGGCAGATCACAGGACGATACCCCTGCCTGCGGCAACTCGCCATTCTGGGCAGGGGCCATTACAGAGCTTGGGATTATTTAAAGCTTGTCGCTCAGCAAGCTACACGGAAGTTATGCTTGACCTCATAGATATTTTACAAGGTCAACCACAACTTCATGCTGAGAATTCCATTCCTGTTTGTTTACAAACAGAAACGAAATTCTCAACTGTGCTTCACGTGGTCTCGAACCTGGGACCTTTCACACGGAAAGCCAACACTTAGTCCACTCGACCACGCGCCCATGAACGTCGATTTCGGCGTGTGTTTTCCTTCCAGTGATAATTTGAAAATCTGTTTTGAAAGCGAAAGTGAAAAATAGTTCAAGATAACCAAACTGATATGACGACATCAGTTACTTCTACATTTGGAAGTTTCTTAGGTCACCAGATTCCAGCTCTCGAGTTTCTTAATTTTTTGGCCATCTGAGTTCTAGTTTCTTATAAACGGGTTTCTTATAAAAAAAAAAGAGTGTAATTAACAAAATTATTTTCCTAACACTTTCAATAAAAGAAACTGTGTTGGAAATTTCAGTCCCGTTTTGAATAGGTGTCGTTTTGGCAACTATTTCCCGTTTTGATGATTACATTGTTTCACGGTTACATATTTTCCTCATTAGCAAATCACAGATCACAGTGGGACAATTTTCGTTTTCAACACAGAATCGAGGCCCGTATGGACAACTGAGTCTGAATGCGACATATAAACATGAATTCGGGAAGGTGTATTTGTGAAGCCAGGATAACATTAATAATTGGTTGATAAAGTGGGAAAAACTGGGCAGAAAATGAGTAGCTGCTGATAACCACGCCTTAAAGAAAATCTATAGTCAGTCGTTAAAATCGACGCCATTATTGAGACATCTAACCTAACCTAAAATAAATTGACACCGCGTTTTTGTTTCGGAAAAAGTGTATAGTGGAAAACCGGCTTAAAGCACCTTGGAGTTGCTTTAACTAATTGACACATGAGGAAACGTTTCCAAGTTAAAAGATGGTTTTAACGTATATAGAATGGTGACCCCGGTTGTTTAAGAAATTATGATAAGCACTGGTTGGTCCTCACCACTGGAAGTCATTTTTTAAAAGAAAGATGGTTTCATCATAATTCATTAAAAACAGATGTTTACATGGTGCATCTTTCAATCTTGAGTTGAAAGGTTGAAAGGTGTAATGCATTGAGAATACCCAATTATCATTATTTGGAACACGTAAGAACGACCGAAATTCCCGCCGGTCCACTCAAATGAGTCTGAAGGCATAACTTCCTGAAAGTCGAATCTCCACTTGCCTGGCCTGAACCTCGTTTTCATTTGCCTGGCGATTTCTTCTGCCTTATTTTATACCTTCTTATGCCTTCGAAACAATGGAAGTCGCGGTGGATATTGTAGATTGAACAAAAAGTAGAAACCATTTAAAAATCGCCTGCTGCGACATTCTCCGCCTAGTGGATATTCGGCTTAAGGGTGTTACATATTTGCAGGATAAAAGATCGATTCACTGGGAATTGTGGAAATTGAAATTGTTAATCAAACATTCGAGCCTTTTCTACGAGTTCATCTAACTGTGAAATGCTTTAAATCACACGGAAAAAAAATTACAGTATAAACTAACTGAATGCATAATGTGAAACAAGAGATTGCGAATGAATATCATGGCCTGAAAATTCAAGGCAAATTCCCAAAACTGAATCCGCTTTCTTTTATTGGGCAATTTCTTTTTTAATACTCGTAACATGTAGTTTAAAGCTGGATCTCCACTATGCCAAAAAATGCCGAGCCGCGAAAGGTAGAAACACTTTCTACTATTCGTATGGCGAAAGGTAGAAGCACTTTCTACTATTCGTATGGCGAAAGGTAGAAACACTTTCTACTATTCGTATAGCGAAAGGTAGAAGCACTTTCTACTATTCGTTGGCGAAAGGTAGAAACACTTTCTACTATTCGTATGGCGAAAGGTAGAAGCACTTTCTACTATTCGTATGGCGAAAGGTAGAAACACTTTCTACTATTCGTTGGCGAAAGGTAGAAGCACTTTCTACTATTCGTATGGCGAAAGGTAGAAGCACTTTCTACTATTCGTTGGCGAAAGGTAGAAGCACTTTCTACTATTCGTATGGCGAAAGGTAGAAACACTTTCTACTATTCGTATGGCGAAAGGTAGAAGCACTTTCTACTATTCGTATGGCGAAAGGTAGAAGCACTTTCTACTATTCGTATGGCGAAAGGTAGAAGCACTTTCTACTATTCGTATGGCGAAAGGTAGAAGCACTTTCTACTATTCGTATGGCGAAAGGTAGAAGCACTTTCTACTATTCGTATGGCGAAAGGTAGAAGCACTTTCTACTATTCGTATGGCGAAAGGTAGAAGCACTTTCTACTATTCGTATGGCGAAAGGTAGAAGCACTTTCTACTATTCGTTGGCGAAAGGTAGAAGCACTTTCTACTATTCGTATGGCGAAAGGTAGAAGCACTTTCTACTATTCGTTGGCGAAAGGTAGAAGCACTTTCTACTATTCGTATGGCGAAAGGTAGAAGCACTTTCTACTATTCGTTGGCGACATTTTCTGCCGCGACATTTTGATTAGCTATTCAAATTGCTCTAAAAATTTCAGCCGCTACATTTTTCCACCTAGTGCAGATCAGGCTTAACAATTTCGTAGCACCAAAATTTATGGTGTTAAACTGGGAAAATTTGTTTGGATGATTGAGTTCATAAAAAACAACTTTTGCCTCATACTTTCAAAAACTTACAGGAGTTTTTGAAAATCTGGAATTGTTAGAGACAATCTACATAGCAGGAAAATATATTGATTCGTGGGAGTAAAATGACCCAATAGGAAGAGCTTTGCAGTCTATTTTTCCATGTACATTCATGTAATGTACATTCAGACTTATCAACGTTTGCCCTCAGAAGGGCCCACAAATAATCTCTTCTACAGTTTTTTCTCAACAGTATTTTTGGTGATGAAAAACTTCAGAATGCTGTTCATGAGTTATTTTCACATCAAGGTCTAGTCATCCATGCTTATCTTCAAAATCGTAACATTATTTTCAATAATTTTCAATAACCTGGAACGTAATCTCGATTAAATACCAGGTGTACAATATAATTACTTTGAATCAAACAGAAATGAAAACCCTTATTATGCAGGTACAAAACTATTTTTTGCAGAACATCGCCATAACATTCTTTTAAGCTTTCTTTCTTGTCACGAGAAAAAGTACAGTGGAATCTGTCTAAAGCGGACACGGTATAAAACGGGACATCTGTTTAAGCGGACGCAATCTCGTGGAACGGAATGATTTACGGTCAAATTCTCATAAAAAAATCTCTATAAAGCGGACAGTTATAAAGCGGACAGTACTAAAGCGGACACTTTTTGTTTGCACCAAATGAAGGTTTCCCCTAAAAAATCTCGGCATAAAGCGGACACAAAGTAACACAATATATCTTTCATCAATTTGTACTTTTTTCAACTTTTTTGTTCACAATTTCAAGTATTTTTTTAATGTTTTTTTCGCTCCAATCAACGGCTTTCTCAGGCCCAATGAGTAAAGTACCTGTTTTTGTTCCGTTGTTGTTGTTGTTTTGTAGCCTGAGAACGAAGTGAACCATACACGAGATAAAAATACAGCTTTTGGTAAATTTGGGCCATAAAAATCAGTTTTAGGAAAACTCTCTATAAAGCGGACATCTATCTAAAGCGGACACTTTCTTTCACACCAATGGTGTCCGCTTTAGACAGATTCCACTGTAATTTCACTTGCCTTGATGTGCCAAATTTAAATTCATTATATGTGAGCAGGAATTTGGTAAATGACAGAGACAAAAACATTACCACTGACCTATTCAATGTATTCCATCCGCGCTGACAGCCTTTAAACGACTCAAATCTTATTGAAAATACAGCTCATTTTAAATAAAATGTTGTATTATTATTATTATTATTATTATTATTATCAAATGTTTATACAGGATGGTTCATTCAGTCGTATAATACATAAATATATTTACACTGTTTTCAAAGAAGTCCTGTTAAATAAAAGGATAAATGTAATTATATGCAAAATAAGTTAAGTGTTTTATTTATAAATATACAGAAGTTATAAACTTATAAACTTAGGAAGTCACACGAGCTCGTAAGATCATAAGCTTATATGATTTCCCTATTTAAAGTTTATTTAGTAAAATCTTAAATTTTGAAAAATCTTTCTCAATTCGAAGCGCTCTTGGTAAATTGTTAAATGTCAATGCTCCTTGAAAATAAAAAGAGGACCGAGCAGCTTCTAATTTCACCTTCGGAACTCGTATCATATGACCATTGTTTCGTGTGTTTATTTTTGATTCCAAAATTTCGAAGTAGTTCTCAAAGTTTTTAATTGTACTTCCGTTAATGCATCGATGAACATAGGTAACTACTCGTTTCATTTTAATTTGCTTTGATGATGGTATTGTTTGATGATGATAGGGGTTGTGTTACATTTTCACATGTATCAAACTGCCATGAATTTGAAAGAAGGCTTGTGTATCAATTTTCAAATGACCTTTTACGGAATGTTAGCCCACGTCATTCTACGGAATGTTACCCCACGTCATTCGTGCGCAGCATTACCATCACTTAATCCCATTGACCTTCTTTGGAATGTCACCTGATGCCATTCTTTGGAATGTCAGCTGATGATGATGACCTACTATGTTTTTTTACATCATACTCTCTTGATCCTATTGACCTACAACGACACGGTACATAAAAACAAATGTAATTATCTGTAACATGATCACATTATTTTTATTCTTTTTTTTATTACTTTGGCTGACATAATTACATTACATAAAAAAACAAAGATACAAAAAACATTCTTGTTATGATGAAATAACGACGTTGTTTTTTTCTTATGTTTCTTATGTTATATAAATTTATATCTACGTTATTTCATCATAATTTATTATATAAATCTAACATTAAATTTAGTACATATCCTTTGATTTTCTATTAAAAAGTGATTCAGATTTTTTTTCTTTCTGTCACGTTTTCGGATGCTGACACATTTTTCAGATTCGTGTTTCTTACACGCGTCACAGTTGTTAGGAATAAAGTAACTGTTGTGTTGAAATTCTTCAAATAAAGGAATTAAACTGTTTTTGTCATCACCAACGTTGGAATTTTTAAAATACTTTTCGAAACAATTATTACAAATCTTCAGCGTGACGTCGATCGTGTTAACGTTTCTATCTCTCCAATAGCATAACCAGTTAAGAAATATTCTTTCGTCTTTTAATTTTTCGATTTCTTCGTTGTTGAATTCCATTCTTCCTCTTCTTCTTTTTCTGTTCGCGAATGACATACAGAATTTTATACTGTCCGTTTAAATACCTTTTTTTCGATTTGGTTTTCACATACTTGCTCATATTGTTGACGTCGATACAATATCTTTTTCTGTGACGCTATTTATTTGTTTACATATGAACAGTGGACTGATGGCGACTGAAAAAAGAGACGATCCACTCGATCCAACAGTGATCTTGTAAGTTTGCAGTTTTCACACGAAGAATTGTTGATACGAGTTGAAACGTGATGGTGTCAGTTTACATATAACATTCACACTTTTGTTGTTCGTACTGTTTTTGACGTTACATATTTCTGACACGTTTTCGTATCGAATGTCTTTTTGTTTTTCGTGATAACAGAAAAAATTATCACGAGTCGGCACGCATTTGCTCACAGTGAAATTTCTACTTTCGTTTCCGTTCAAATTGAATTTCAGAAATATATGATATTTGTTTCTGCAAAAAACTGTTTCACCATTTCCACCTTTGTTTATGTTGAGACTTCTTGTTTCAACACAATAAAATTGTGAGTAAATTATAACAACTATGACAACAAGTAAGAATTTTGTTGACAACATTATATCTTCTTCTTTTTTGTCTGAATAAAATGAAAAAAAAAAATTGTACATGTACGTTCTGTCTTTATATAAAAAAATTTATAAAAATGTTTTTTTTTTTTATTCATCGCTGTCATCAGTATCGCCTGTTGCCTGATGTTAATAATATGAGAAAGTAGTCTGATTTTTTTATCACGTCATACATGGTGGTAATTAGATCGAGCAGTGTCTTTTCAGACATGTTTGTTTCGATTCCTCGCATCATCTGACATTCTTTGCTGTTGTAGGTCTTTTTGTCGTGTAATTCGTCGATTCTCGTGATTATGTTTTCGTCCAATCCAATATGCTTACCGAATGTCTTCCAAGTGTCCTCGCCATCGTTCCTTATACACGAACATATTTTATTCTTGATTGTGTATTTGACATCTGACACCAGCACACTAGCAGCTTCTTTACGCAGATTTTCAACAGACGAGAGTTGTGACATTATATTTTTTTTCGATAATAAAATGAAATTTACTGTTTCTTTAAGAAGTTTTGAGCGTGAGTATTTATACATTTCTCACAAACGACTTCCAAGTTCACCGAATGCGATTGAATTCTTACTTTTGGAATTTCGTTGCTGACGTACATTTGGCAACTCCAACAGTAGTATTGTTTCGATGATAATAACTTTGTCTCTTTTAACGTGTCGCTATTCAACAGTTCATCTTGCATACATCTCATACACAGGAAGTATGTTGTATTGTTTTCGACACATTTTACGTAACCTTCTTTAGTATTTACTTCAACGGTGAACGGAATACGCTGCAGTTGTTGTTGTTGTCGACCGATGAAGCGATTTAATTCTTCGTCTTCGTCGTCTCTAGTTCGATTGTTGCAACAGTCGCGTTCTAATCTTGAAAAGGAACATTCGCGTGTTTTCGGCTTCTGATGACATATGTGCTGACAAGACATGATCCGTTGAAAGCTCATTTTAATGCTTTTTTTTTTTTTGATCAATTTAATATATAAACACCTCTGACTGGAAAGTTTATAAAATAAAATTTTTTCTTGACAGTGTTGGCGTTAGACAGACTTTTATAGAAAAAAATGGCGAGAAAAAAGGCGGCCGATCGTAGAACAAGATATAGAAGAAAAGTGATTGGACGAAAAAGAAGGGGTCGTCGACGTCAGAAAGGTGGATCCATTGGCAGTTTCATTTCAAACGCTATTCCGTTCGTGGGAAAGTTAGTCAACAGCTTTTTTTAAAGAACAGTTGTAATTTATTTATTTGCTTAAAAAGAACGAATATATGTTGAATTACAGTTTATTTTTTGTTTCAATAATCGTTTTTTTCTTCGTCATCACTGCTGTCGTTGGAACTGTATTCTTCGTCGCTGGTGCTTTCACTATCACTTCTTTCGAAATCTCCGTCGATGTCGAATTCTTCAACGAATTCTCGCATCGTTTTCGTGTTCTTGTCCAGATAGCGTTTCGTTCTGGATGCATCGTTTTCAGCATGGATTTTGCTCTTATTAGCAGTTCCGTTCGTTTCGAATATCTCGTTCAATATTCTCTCGATTGTGTTGTGTGTGAGTTTTTTATCTGTTTTGTACGCCGCTGTAAGTTTCGGCAAGAACAAGTTGTAGAAGAAATATAGTTGATACGGTCCACAATAACTGTTGTCTAGATTCTGCAAAAGGTTTTTCACCGTGTACAGATTAATGTTTTTGCTTTTCTCGCCGTCGTCGTCGTCGTCGTCGTCGTCGTAATATTTTTTATCACTACCACCTTCTTTTTTGAATTTCTTTTTTTTCCGTTGATTTCTTTTGGTCGCGAACGCCAGTAGGAATGTCAAGAGGCCGTTTGCAGTGTCGCTCATCTTGTTGTTATTAAATTGTTTGTTTTTTATGTTAGCTTTCATCCATGTTTCCGGTGTAAACGTTATCTTTCTAATTGATATTTTCTTGAGTTTCGACACTTTCCCTACGCTCCTTTGCAAATCAGGCGTATTTTGTAGATACTTGTCCACTTCTGCAGCGTCGATTCTCTCCATAAAATTTAGCCAACCCACGTCTCCGAACGAATCGAACAAGAAAAGCGATCCGTTTGTGTCGTCGTCGTCGTCGTCATCGTCGTCGGGTATCGTCATTATGCTGAACCAGTGCGTACCCGGACTGTCTCTTCTGTCTGTATTCACAATGCAAAACGGCATGTTGTTGTTTTGGAAACTGTGAAGTTTGTTTATCACTTTATCGAACGAATCCAACTCGTCGATCGCGTACGTGTCGACAAAATTGAATCTCATCTGTTCGCTGCCGTGCTCGTTGATGAACTTTTTAATTTCTGTATCGCTCATTCCCCCACCGACATTCGCCATGATGCGATGAAATGGTTTTTTGTTTTTTTTTACTGTTGAGCCGATCTAGCTCTTCTTCTTTCAGCATAATTTGCTTTTGAATCAGTATATATATTTTTGGCGTTTTTTAAGACGGCGCTACCGAGTGATTTGGCAATGTCTCCGAACGGAATCTTCTTTAAAAGCGATCCAAGACCGCGTCCTCGTTGTCCTCGACGACTGCGACCTTTGGGTCTTCGTGTACGTCTTTTTCTTCTTCTTTTATATTTTCCACCAAATAAAGCTGGTTTGTAATTTGAGAATGTTGTGCTGACCATTTTGTTTTGTTATTTATTTTTTCTTTTCACTATCAATCTATTTTTGTTCGCACAGAGTAATTTATACTTTTTTTTTCTTTTTTTTTTCTTTTATTGCGCCGACATACTCAAATTGGTTTTTACAGTCATCGTCGTGCCGTCTTTGATGTACTTTAGGTACATGCCGGTAAAGCTTATTCCGTAAACTATTAACGAGTATTCCTTTGCCGCTACCGCAGATAACTCTAAATTCAGATGCAATTGATCGTGACGTCTGGTTATCTGCTCTAATAGTCCCGTAGCTCCGCGGCTTGCTCTTAAGTCGACGAGTATAGGGTATCCGCGAATTTTGAAGTCATCGTACGTGGGTTGTCTACTGATTAGATCACTTTCTATTTGTTGATTCGCTGGTACGCTACTGCACCCGTCGAGGTAGTAAGCAACGTAGTTATTGTACAGAATTCGCCTGTCGTCGTCATTCTGACAGTTGAAACGATAGTCACCGTCGTTGAAGTTACCCGTGTTGAACAGATCGACGGTTTTTATCAGTCGATTTGCCTGCTCGTTTCCGTACGAATCGAACGGCGACAAGTGTTGAACACTGTTTCTCGACCTTAGTGAAATGTAGAGCCAGTCCATTTGCAAGTTGTTTCCTACAAACGAAATCGTTTCGTTCATGGATCCTTTCAACATTTCTTTTATTCGAGGTACGTATATGGGAAGTACTCCGTAGCTGTATCCTCGTTCGGTTGCGGATAACGAATTTGACAAAGTCTGGTACATGGGTGACATTATAAACTCGTCGTAAGTGATGAACGGAACGTTCGAGTACTCGAATTTTCCGACAACGTTGTAAATGTTCGCGTCGACCGTTTCTTTGTCGGTTCGTTCGAACAACTTGTTCATGTTGTTCTCGAGTTGAAGTACGATTTTGATGCTGTTGCCGTACATGTCGTCGATTTGAAAGAAATCGCACAGATCTGCTAAATTGAATTCGTACACGGTGGCGACTTTCCACTGATTGTGATACAATTTTGTCCTTTCTACGATGGACTCGTTCGTTCGCTTTGTGTCGTCAGTATTCTTATTCGGGCGTCTATCGAATTCCGATTCCCTGCTATCGTAATAATGGTAAGCTGCTTTGTAGTGCTTGAGAGCTCGTGACGGTATTCTCTTCAGTTTTTCTGTCATGAACTCGTCTGCAGTGAGTTGACTGGAACTTGTGATCGAGTACCCTGTTTCGGGCATCTCCACTTGAACGTCTTCTATTAACTTGCTGATCCAGTGGTTCGCCAGCGATGTAGTACCACTTAACGGTGTTCCGTCGGCGTTTTGAAAAACTAACGGTAAATGCACGCGCACGTTGCTCGGATTGAAACACGTTCCTCGCGCAATGGTCAGCCTGAACGTGATGTTCGTTTTGGCCGTGTAGTCAGGCGCAGCAAATACTTTGTGATGTGTTGTACCGCTAATTATTTGCTGTCTTTCTGGTTTTCCATAACCAGGAAAATCATTGTTGACAACTCTTAGTTCGACTGTGCCCTTGTGAAACAAGTTGTTTACAGCTTCTAACGTTTGTTTCAATCCGCTCTTTCCGTCTGTCGTTGAAATTCCTGTGGTACCTGCACTTTGTCCGTTTGCATCGGGTAACGCGGGTGGATTAATGATTTTGGTCATAACGATTTTTTTTTTGATGTTGTGACCGAAGAAACAACAAATTAAGAATGATGTATTTTTTTTTTCATATCTTTATATTTCATTAGTTATTTATATAATTTATTTAAAAAAAATTGACAATTTTATTATTATTATCGTTTAAAATATGTGTTTACTGTCTTCATATTCTGTCGTTCATTATCGTTATTGTTCTCGTTATCTGAGGAAGCCGCTGAAGACGACGCGGACGACGATGACGATGACGACGACACGCGTTCGTGTTTTCTCTTTCTTTTTTTCTTGGGGACTTTCGTTGATGATGATGATGATGATGATGATTTTGATGGAACTTTTTTAGTTTTTCTTTTTTTATATCTTCCGTGTTGTTGTTGTTGTTGTTGTTGTTGTTGCTGAACTTGTTGATGATGACGTGGCTGCATTGCAGTCAAGTCGTTAATGAAGTTTCCACTATTGCTCATCTTTTGTTTTAAAGATTCGTCGACGCGATCGGTCAGTTTCTTTTTTAAACCGTTCAGTTGTTCACTCATCGATTGCACTTGAGTTTTGTACGCGTTGGAAAGTTTGTTGAATTTTTCAGCGTGAACATCGCGATCTTGACTTACAGCGGTAAGTTGTTTCCTCAAGTCTGTCACGGTGAGGTTATTGTTACGATGATAATCGACAATTATTCTGTTCACGTTGTGAGATATTTGTTCGTCACCACGACCGGCGTTCTGATTCTTCCAATTTCTCCTTCCACCTCTCCGCCTTATGGATTGACCGTACATGATTAATACGCTGTTCTCCTTATCCTTTTAATCCCAACTCTTGTCGGACGAGAGTTAGTGTTTTTCACTAATCGATCGAGTTTGAAAACGAATACGCAAAAGTTCTGCCTCTGATTGTAGAATTCAAGGGGATTGTTGTTCACATCCACCAACGACAACTTGAACGTTTTCAAGTCTTGTTGTTGAGATACTCGAGTGCGATATGCACGCTCCGTGAATAGATCTTCGTCTGAGGAGAATGTGAATGTATGTTGGTCGTTTATCTTTCTAGCAGTCTCCCAGTTGTGTAGATTTGATAGATTTACGATTCCGATCGTGTTTTTATACTCTCCATTGTTAGTGTTAGGATTCATCAGCGTCTTCATGGCGTTCGTCACGCCGTTCGTCTGAAGGAATATCGTGCTCAGTCCACTGTTATCTTTGGCTTTCGGCGATCGCACGAACGTTGGCACTAACATCTGTTCAATCGAGAAAAGGTATCCTGTTGTGTTCGTCTTGTATTTGTTGAAGAAGTCTGTTGTTTCGTTACTGCTCAAGTCGATGTTGAATTCGGCCGTTTTGGATTCAATCTTGGCGTTGACGATGATCGACATCGTGTCGTCAACGTGTTCTTTACTCGAGTTCATTATCTGTATTCTACCGATTTCCAACACTGTGTCTTTAACGTTTCTAATTGTTTTGGTCTTTTTATCGAGAACAGTTACAGGTTCACCGTTCAGCTTCATCAACGCGAAGTCGAATGACGAAACGTTTACTGTTTTTTCCACCTTCTTCTTCATCACCAAGCCTTGATAAGTGACATCGGCAAGGTCAACGAATTGCGCGTCGTCTACGAGTTTCACGCGATCACTAGTGATTGAACTGGGAAACGAGAACACAGAGTGAATGTTCGTGAACATCGTCGTTTTCTGTTCGTTATTGACGAACAGCGATGGTCGAATGAAGTTCTGGTATAACACTCTGTTCTTTCCAGGATAGAACGGTTTTAGTTTTTCGTTTATTTTCATCGACGAGAACATCAATTCTTTTGCGTTGGCTGACAGTGTTATTTTTCGTCCCTTCTTTGAATTAAATCTGACACCCTTCCACTGATCCTTGTTGTTCAACAGACCAATCGTCGTCTCTAATTTCATATCGCAATCGTACCACATGTCTTCGGTGACGAATGTTGATAGTTCTTTAAGTGATAATTGATTTGTAAACTGTGTAGATGCAAAATCGAACGGTAAATACTTCATAGTAAAAAAACCATCAAAAAGTGATTTTCCAGCCAATGTGGAAATGTCGAAGACGTTTTTGTTTGCTGAAGACGATTTCGTTATACTAATCCTCACCATGTGGGTCACCGAATCAGGAAATCCGTTGGACTTTATCGCTCGCACTAAACTCTGCAAGTCATCTTGAGACTGAGATCTATACGCGTTAAAGGCGATTTGAACGATGGTCATTTTATCGCTGGAAACCATTCTTCGTTTTTCCATCTCTTTGTAGAATCCGGATCCTTTCATGAGTGCAAACCTTTCTAGCGTGACGAATATATCACCGCTTCGAACGATCGTTACTTCCTTTTTGACGTTGTTAATATGGATAACGTGGTTAGTAGTGTTCGATAGACTCGATTTATCGTTCCTGCCGAACGGGTGGAAGGGAAAATTATCTTTTTTGGAAATGCTGAAATTGTAAAAGTCGATTTCCGTTCGGAAATCGCTTATCCTCTTGTCGGTGACGTTTTTACAGTTTTCGTACGTCATCGCGTAGTCGTTGTAAACGCTTTTCGTGTTTGCTAGCGAATGGCTGGTGAAGATGTTCCACTGCCAGGTGACGTTGTACCTAATCGACGCAAGAAGTTTCGATGGAATTTCAATTTTCAAGCTGTTATCTTCCGTAATTTTTGGCGAAATTTTTTCGTTCGATATTAACCCTGTCTCTTCGACGAGCGATAAGTTCTCTTCGTTGAATATCCTCCATCCGTCTAACACGCTCACGTCTTTCACCCATTTTTTATCTCCGTCATTCAGGTGATGTGGTTTCGTTATGAAGCTTTTTTTCAACGGGAGTTGAAACATTACCGATCGACCGAACCTCTTCGAAGAGACCATTTGATTATTGATAATAGGTTGTTTAAGTCTGGTCGCGTAAAATTTTATACTGTGATAGAACATCATTCCGAATAATGGTGTCGCGGGACTTGTCTCCTTGATTTCATAATCATATGTAGGCAGGTTACTTATGGATGCGGAATAATCTATCAGCCACTGAGGATAGTCCAGACTGCTCATACTGCTGTCGAACGGATAGAGCATCTTCAGCAGGCTGTAGTTTTCACCCTCCTGCAGGTCGGGAAACGGCACCTGTCTGTTCGTATGAGTGATGTTCACGCTGATGTTTCCACGATCGTTTACGATCGCGATGGCTGCGCACACGAGCATCTTCGGCACGAAGACGTTCCCGTCGATCATTGTCATCTTCTTTTGATTATTCTGTTTTGTTTTTTTCTCAGATCTTGTAAACGTCCTTCCTGCTCAACCTGTCTTTGAATTTTTCGCCGTCACCGTTTTTTACGTAATAGTAATGGTAATCAACTCTTCCTCCGCTTCTGCCGTCTTCTTCTTTTTCTTTTCGAGCAAATTGCTTCTTTTTATAGACGATAAACGTGCGGCTTTCATCATATGTAGGTCTGTTCTGCGACGTGTGTTTGGCAAATTGCCCTGGCGCGTCTTTCTTCTTGAATCTGTACTTGGCCACTAATACCTTGTCGCCAACATTAATAGGTGGTAATCGTTTCATCGTTCTCGCATCACTACGTTTCCATTGTTTTCTTAACGTTGCGTGTCGTTGTTGCGTCGCCTGTATCCTACTTGCGTTAACGACGATTCTGTTTGCTTCTGCTACGCTCAGTTCACCTTCTTTCCCCGACTTTTCTTCTTCCTTGTTCTTTTTGTCTTGTTTGACCAACGTGGAAAAGAGCATACTGTGCGGTGATTGACCTCTATATTTTGTGCTTTTCGTTGTGTTCATGTTGTTGGCGATATTTGTGAACACCTTGTTACTCACGTCTCGTCGCAGCAGTCGTTTCGCAGCGGTGAGTCGTTCCTTCAACGCTCTCACTTTTTGTTCTGCGGCGAACGCGTGTCCCTCGTTCTTTCTGCTGCTGTACATCTGCACCGAATGCTCCTCGTTCAGTCTGACGATTTCGGTCTGTTCGAACTCCCTGTCTACCTGTATCCATGTCCACAAATGGTCGTCGTCGTCGTTGTCGTCCATAATTATGTTCTGTTTGTCTACGTTGTCTTTAGGAAGTCGACGTCTTAGCACGTCAAGTTCGCGTGTGTAAAACTCTTCTACTTTTCGTTTCAACGCACTCTTCTTTCGCATGGGATACAACCACACGTACGAAGAGAACAAGTCGACCACGACGAAGACGTATCGAGCCGTCGGATGACCGACGTATCTTACGTCTGCAACGTCGGCTTGCAATCGTTGTAGCGGACCTGACAGAGAATACAGTGTCGTTGTGTCGTAGTCGTTCAGTTTAGGTGATCGTTTTAACACGTGATCTCCAGCTACATTCCGCGATTGGTTTTTGTTCTTGTCGGTGATTCTTTCGTTTCGGACTTTTTCAATCGCCGAATCCAAAACTCTCACGTCACTTCCGTGTTTTTTCAGAAATTGTGCGACGAACGCGTGCAGCGTCTTGTCTTTTTCGTACGCCGACGTTCTCAATCGTCTCAACACTGTTTTAGTAGTTACTTTTGGCTGCAAATACGTCACACTGTGAGCATCCCCTGTTGACATCGAATCGAACAGGTTCGCGATGCGTTTTGCGTCAGATGATGATTCGGTCATTTTAGTTCTCAAATCGTAATAATTTTTTCTTTTTAATACTACAATCTGATTATTAACTTTTTTTTTTATTTCATTCTTTTAAAACGGTCCGCCTTCGTCCCTCATTTCTTTCATCATTCGTCTCATCTTCATCTGAATCTCGTGATACAGTTCTGTTTCTGCGACTGACAGTCCCCCTTTAGTTGCAGACAACGTGTTGAGATCAACCAGTCTGTTCATCAATATTGTGTATTCAGCCAGTTTGCTTGCACTGTTGACGTTGTTGGCAAATATTGGTAAATCGTTTGACGCTAGAGTGTAGAACTGTCTGATGAGAGCAACGTCCCACTGTGAACCCGACTGTTCGTTTCGCACTCTCATGAAGTGCTCAATTAACCAATCTAGTCCCGAGGCATCATTAGTTTTCCGTCGAATTTCAACTAGTTTGTCTAACACTTCTGAAATTTCCATTGTAGATACGCTACTTTGACCTTGCAACACGTCAGTGTGTTCTTGACCGGGAATCGTTCCGTTGATTTTAACGACCTCATAATCGAATTCGTCATTGCCGTAAAGCGCGTCTTCTTCTTTAATTTCCTCTTCTTCTTCTTCATCTTTAATATGAATAATGTCATAATTAACACCTTCATCTTTAATATTAATGACTTTGTGACCGTCGGATGAAAACGTTGCTGCTTTTGCTTCGTTTAGTTGTCGTTCGAGTGATTGAACATCTTTTAAAATGTCACGTCCTCCGTGTTCGATATTTTCTAATCTAACACCGTTGTATCCGTCAGCAATAAAAGGGGAAAATTTATGTTCAGGATTGGCGATTGCTAACGACGACGATTTTGAATCGATGTCGATTTCGTGTACGTTAATTTCACGTGTTACTCTATTTGGGACGAGACGCTTGTTGACGGTACCGTCTTCTATTTTAGGTTCAGTCAACTCTGTTACGATCGCGTTGGAATAGAAAGGGTTTATGTTACGTTGATCCGATGGAATGGAGAATTTACGATCATCAATGTCGGTGATATCTTCGCCCATCTCATGATCGAAAATTCTTACTGCGTTTCCATTGCCACCACCACCATCTGGTCTCCAATCTCCGTAGCCGGATTGCTTAATTTCCGTTATACCGACTTCCCCTTTGGTTTTAAAATACTCGCGAGTTATTTCTTGAGAAACGAGCGCGTTGATCGCGACCTGTTCTTCCTCTCGTTTTATTTTCATCATCAACATCGCCTGATTAGCTTGCTGAAGTGCTAAGTTCATCCTCTGAAGTTCTTCCGAAAGTAATGTTACTCTTGATTCGCCGTCGTTGGCTCGCGTCTTGTAATAGTCTATCGTATTTTCAGCTTTTTCAATAATTTCCTGTAGTTGATACATGTCGTTGACATACGTCGATCGGTCTGACTCGCTCTGATTTTTCATTTCGGTAAGTATGTTACTAGCGTTCTCCAGTTGTCTGTGCAATTCACTTTTTTCATCGTTCGCAGCGTGAAGTCTCTCTTCAGCTACTTTAATCACCTCGTCTTTCTCGAACCGATGTTTTCCAATCTCCGCTTTTGCGTCACGTAATTGTCTATCAAGATCGAATAACATTTCTTCACTGGTTCTCTCCATTTTTGCAAGTTCGTCTTTAAAATGACGGATTTCTTCATTTAACTTCTGTTTTTCGTTGGAGAAATTTCGTTCCGCTTCTTCTCGTTCTTCGTCTTTCGATGCTTCTATTTTTACGCGGAGTTCGTTCAATTTTAGTTCACCGCTTTTGTTCAGTTGTTCGATGAAACTGTCGAATTGCTTTTGACGTGTGCTACTCGCGTGTGTATTCGCTTCCTCTCTCTCCCTTAGTTGAACTTCGAATTCTTGTTTCATGTGTCGTTCGCGTTCGATGAAATTCTGTTCCGTCTGCAATTTGATCATTTGCTCTCTGTTTTTAGCCGTTTGCTCTTCGCTCGCGCGTTCGTTTTTCATTCTATATTTTAACTCTTCCATTTTAATATTTGTTGTGTCCAACTGGTTTGTCAACAGATTAATTTTTTCATCGTTCTCAATCCTAGTCTTTACGAGCTGTTGGTATGTCTCCCTAGCGTTATTTCTCGCCACGTCATTCTGACTTTCGAACATCGTCTTCTGTCTATGAAGCTCGTTACTGTATTTCGATCTGGCCTCGTTGTTTTCTTCGGTCATTCTCGTTAATTGTGCTCTGATTGCCTCGACCTCTTCTCTCGCTATGGACACCGATTCCGGTTCGTAGTCGACGGTCTGCGTTGAAAATGAGATTTTTTCTGCACTTGGAGGAGGAGGAGGAGGAGGGGGAGGAAAATCTGTTTGCGTTGACAATGTGATTTTTTTATTGTCAACAGTATCATCTTCAGTTTGCGTTATCGCGTCGACTTTCAAGGCACCAGCACCCGGAGGAGGAGGAGGAGGACCGTTATTATCATTGTTAACGAATGATTTTAAGACGTCCATTCCATCATTTTCGTCGCTGGTAGTAGATGCGTTCGTTGCGACATATGAATTGAAATCATTCGGTGAAGACATTGTTAAACCATCGTTGATATGATCCAAACGGTACAATGAAATTGGTTGTCTGTACGGATACGGATTGTCTGAACTGTCGACACTGCTCTTGGCAAAATACTCTTCGATAAATTTGACGAGTTTCATTAAAACAGAGGATAGATAACCTAATTTGTTTCGAACGTCAAACTCGGGATTAGTTAGTCCATTCAAACTGGACATTTTCAACCACATGTTGAGTTGATCTACAGCCTGCTCGCGTATTGAATTTGTAACATGACACATGATCGGATACATAAGGTAATTGAGTTTGACAGAGTGTGTATTGAACGCACCGATCATCGAAATCAAGTTGGGTAGTCCGTCGAAACTGTGTTTCTCTAATTTGCTATCGTCGATCTTTTGTTCTGGGTTCGGAAATAATCCAGTCGATGTTTTTGATTCGAAAAACAAATACGCAAATTGCTGAACGAAATCGAATGCGATATTGAAACTCGACGGTCTCGAATGAACGTCATTCACGTTCGATTGCAATCTGCTTTTCATGTCCACCGTTACATGTGGTTTGATTTCGCTCAAGTATGATTGCAGTTTGCGATGATCACAATTTATCAACACACTGTTCAGAGCGCCGACGAAGCTACTCATGATCGAGTCGATTGCACCAACGACGTTGTTGAAAGTACTCTGAAGATTGTTGACGAACTTGTTTGACTTCATGTTGCTCGCTAACGGATCTTCATCACCGTACGCTCGCAGTTGTGAAGAAATTAATCCGGTCCAACTCACGTGTTCGAATCCTGAGAGTGCTGACGCTTTTTCTATGTACTTGAATCTGACCAGTGCACGTGATTCGTCAACCGAGCCGTTTTCGCGCAAACTGTTCAACTTTGCCAAAATAAACTTACAGTATTTGAAATAGTGTTTCTCTTCACCCTGTTGACCTCTTAGCGATGACAGGAATCTATAGTATTCCGAAAGAGTTCCGTTAATAATCCACGGACTTTCGTAGTTGCGCAGGTCGTTGCGATTCAACAACATTATAAATTCGTTTATGTTTTCACCAACGTCCGTGCCTTGAATAAAAACTTGTCCATCCGATTGCAAAATGATTCCTTCTGATTTTAACAGTTCCCCGAGCGACGAATTATGATTACGGATCGAATCTACTATGGCGCTAACGTTTAACGATGAAGACCGTGCACCTACACTACCGAATTGATCGTTCATTTCCCGTTGACGAATTTCGTTCGGTTCGTTATCTCGATAGCGATCGAACCACATTGGAAATCTGTCTCCACCGTTTCCTGTGTTTTCGTCGCCTCCCAATCCACTTGCGGAAAGGTCGAATTGTTTGTTTCCGTTGAATAAACTACTGTTAATGTCAAATTTCTGTTGCACACGAGCGTCGTTTTCGGGGATTATCATGTTCTCGAGCGGGTCCTCCTCGTACATGTCTTCTTGTTCTTTGACAGAAATATCGTCGTCAGCGTCGACAATTTCATCATCATTATCACCGTTTCCATCATCATCGTCAACATCGACGTCATCATCATCATCACCAACATTTTCATTTTCGTCTTTAACGGAAGACGAACGAAGCTTGTCGTATTCCATTAATGACGATGTAGCTCTTGTTGCGTCGAGTTTTTCCAGTTGTTCAATTTTAGCATGTAATTCGCTAATATCTCTGGTCATCACTTTCAGTTCGTCGACATCGTTAGCGACTAGCGGAACTCTTTTACTGCTTCCTGTTTTCGCTGTTTTTCCCTTGCTTTTTTGTTGACTGGCTACGAGGTGATGTAAGTTTTTGACGACTTCATCCAGCTTAGATTTGGTATTTCCATACGTCGTCGCGAGGTTCTGATCTTTACCCGGTGGTGGAATTAGCGGGTCTTTTCCCATGAAAATCTGTCCACCTGCCAGGCCACCTTGTTCTTTCGGTATCAACGAGAGAACGTGATGGTTATACATCAAACCCTCGTCCCTATCACTCTCGTGTAACATCATGTTGGGATTAAGCATAGTGTGATTGAACATTATTCGATTCACGTCGGATTGCATCATCAACCCGTAGTCGTCGTTTCCAAATAGAATCGAGGCCAACGTCGTATCGTCTGTCGTATTTTTTTTTTCGTATCTCATTTTTTTGTTGTCAGACCACTCGTCGATTTGATGAAGTCGTTCGTTCATTTCAACGAACGATGCGATGTTTCCTCCACTGGTGTTCCGCGTCGTCGGCTGTTCTAATCCGTTCGGTAATACAACCCTGTCTAACTTGATTGTGTCAGGATTGTATAGAGGTGTGAAGTAAGGTAATTGTAACATCTTTTCAGTTTGTTGATTGATATCGCCGCTATAATCGTCGGGGTCACGAATAGACTTTCTTTTTCTAGACGACATGATTTTATTTCTTAAAAAATATTATTATTATTATAACTACACAAAAAAAATTCACAATTTTCTATTTATAAAGAAATTATTAACAAAAAAAAAAAATTTGTTCATCAATTTATCGCTGTTGATGTTGTTGCTGTAGCAGTTGTTGTTGTTGTTGTTGTTGTTGTTTCATATTTGATTTAGCGAGTTTTCGCTTTTTTTTCACTTCCATTGATAAATGCATAGCCTCAACGACGGGCGCGTGCGCTTTCACAGTGTCCAAAAGCGATTTCATCTGATCTCGGAGGGCCGCTGAAGTTCGCTCCTGATTGGCAAGAATCTTTTTCACAGTGTCGTTAAATAAAATCTGATCAAGATTATTATTATTATTATCGCCAGTTTCGTTATGCTGTTTTTTCATTTCCCTTATCTTGTTCTCGACTTCATTTCGGTACAATTGAAGGTCGCTGTTGTTCTCGCCGTCGGACATTACCAACTCGAAATGTACGTTTGCACTGACAATTCGTATCAACATCAGATTCTGCAGTATTTTTTTCTTCATCTGCTGTAAGATGTCTGCGTTGCCGCCTATCATCTGTAACAACATCGTCTTGTTGTTGTTAGAAGCTGCTCCGTTTACTATTTCGTCAATATGCTCGTGTGTATGAACGTACTCTTTTATCTGCGGCGACAACAACACGTTCCACAACAGATCCAACTTATCGCGACAGTCTTCGGTAAGATTCCTCTTCGCGACGTTGTGTAAATTCAAGTGACGAATGATGTATTTAATCGTCTCCCATATGTACTCGTCGTCAGCTTCTATCGTCGACACACCCAATCGTCTCATGATCAAATTTGTCATCGCGTTTCTCACAGTCATCTTCTTGCTGTTGCACGTGTTGTTTCCGTTTTTCTTTTGAGATTCTTGATTATTCATTTGTTGTGGCAAATTTTGATTGAGTTGGATTGTCTCGACCGCAACTGCGTTCGAAGTGTCAACAACCTCGGGTCTGTTAGCTTTTTTCGTCGGAAGAGGTGGTGGTGGTGATTGATGAGTAGTACCGTTTTCTACTACATTTTCCACAATCGTTTTTTCTGTACCGTTCACATGATCCAGCATCAAGTCGTCAATAATTTGACTAAAATTAATGTCGTTGTTTTTTGACATCGATGTCGCCATTTGCTGTTGATTTTGAAATGTCGTCATTTGTGGTTGATTTTGAAATTGATAATACTTGTTTCCTCCTAATTCGACAGTATCAGCTGCACTGTTTAACGATTTCACCATTTCTGCGTACTCGTAATTTTTTTGCTGCTGTCTTTGAAATTCAAGAGTGTTTTTCTTCGTTGATTTCCGAAAGGTTTCTTCTCTCGCTACATCTCCTCCCTTTCTTTTTATACCTACAGTACGCTGGTTCGCAGCGGTGGCCATTTTTATAACAGTTTTCGTGAATTAGTTTCACACCACCTCCTCTCTGTTTCCTCTTGTGATCGACTACTCGTCGTGAAGGTGTGTTTTCCTCTTCGAACTTGTCGGCTGCAACTTTCGCTTCTTTGTCGAATGGTGAACGGAAGAAATCCCTACTCAATTCGGGAATGTCAGTCAATCGGTTTTTCACTTTTGACGATGATGTTGACGATAATGTTGACGATGATGTTGATCCGAGATGATATTGGGCTGCTCCTGTAGAATTTGTCGTGTCTCCGCTGAGTCCAGAAAATTGTGTGGACAGATAGAAGCGACCTGTGCTTTTATCGAATACGGCTTCAAACTTGTCGTACAGGTTTTTGTCTCTGACTTTCGGGTAAAACAGGTATTGAACGTCTTCGTTTCCCGTGTCAGCTCTGAATTTTACCGTTTTCGAGGTCACCTCTAATCTATTATCGACGAGCAGGTGAGGAAATAACCTTTGCGACGGCACGTCGATCTTTCTCCTTTTCGACGAATTTTCTCGCTCTACTTTCTCTCGTACGATTTCCTCGTACTCGCCGCGTATGTTGTTGTACAATCGAATGAGCCAGTTATTTCTACGTTCACCGCCAACAATTCCTTTTGTCGACGCAGTCAACGAGTTCTGCGAATCGACTTTGCTCAATTCGATCAGCAAACTGGAAAGAATCGGTTTCACGTGACCGACTCTGAAGAAAACGAACATACCGGTATTGGACAGAATGTTTGCCGCCTTGTCGGAGTTTTTCAAGTGATGAAAAGCGTATACACAAGTGATCCCTTTTTTTCCACACACGGTCAGAAAGTGACCAAACTGAACGCTTTTTGCACCCATTTCGGTCACGTCGTCGAACACGACCAGATAACGAAAGAATCTCTCTTCGCCGATACTGTCGACGTGAGACAACTGCAGTTCTTCAACACCACCGGCACCTGTTTGTCGTCTATTAACTTGGCTGTCTACATTTTTTCCGTCTACGAAATCAATTATTTCCGTCAGTGTGATGTTGAACGAGTGAATGTCTATCGTTGTCAAGAAATTAACGCTCGTCGAGAACGACGATTGAATTTCAGCCTTCCTTTTTTCCGACAATCGCAAACTGCTCACCCAATAACAACCTCCTTTTGCAGAAAAGTATTCGTTCACAGCCCATTGTTGAATCAAACTGGTTTTTCCAGTACCGGGGCGACCGAGAAACAACACGTTCCCCGATATTACGGGAGAATAAGAAGCAATATTCTTTTCGACTTTTGATCTTGACATTATTAAAGAAAAGTTACATGTAAATACTTATGTTAAAATTGTTGTTCTTTTTATGCAAATTATCTTTTTCATCTTCTTCAACTGATTCATCTTCTTCTTCTTCTTCTTCTTCTTCTTCTTCTTTATTTTCTTCACGATCGATGTCGATATCGTCATCGTCGTCAGATGTTTGACACAAAACGTTCGCGTACGATTTTTTAAGCCTTTCCAATCCGTTTGATTTGTCGTCTACATTCAGCGTTGATGAAACGACGTCGGGAAGTCTGTCGCGTTTTGTTTCGTAGGGCGAAAATCGAACAGCACCAGCTGTGGCACTATTAATTATAGATGATTTTGATTTATTTTTCACGTCCGTTTTGCGTACGTCGATTTCATCGCGTTCGTTCACGTTTGCATACTTTACCCATTTCCTAATGAAATCAGTGTGTCGGATCAGGTCAACGAGAAAATACAAACTTCCATCGTAACTGATTCTAGCGTTTGGATTGTCGTCGACCAATCTCTTCAATTGCATCCTCTTGTCGTTATAAACACTTCTCAACCGGTACATATTGTGCTTCCACATGTATTTGAAGTGATTCAACTGCAAGATGTCGTATGCAGATTCGTAACATCGAATTTTGTCATTCATATATACCGCAATAATTTTACCCTTAATTGCAATAAACGTTTCGTGTAAATCAAACGCCAACATTGCCATCGCTGTTGGAACAGCGTCCGGAGAAATTATCCTTTCCACGGGAAAAGGAACGTAATCACGAGAAAACAAAAGATGAGACATAATGATTATTTTATAGAAAATCTTCTCTTCAATTTTTTTTTACATTGTAAAAAAATGTTTCTTTTACATCAATTTATATACACAAAAAAAAATTGACATCAAGACAAACAGAATCGGATTACAGCTATAAGATGTCTCTTATGTAAACTCAAACATTCAGCTATACTACTATAGGGGGATGAATTTACACACCGTTTTTGGATTTTCACGGTCAAATCCTTATAAATCCTTAGAAAAGTGTATATAAAATTTCAAAGTCCAACTCGCATTCATCTGCGCATGCGCAAAAAAAATGACGATTTCATGTAAAATATCACGAACATTAGCATATTTGATGACACGCTTGACTGCTTTCGGTAAATTCCCATGCGCTAACTTCATCAAATGAGTTAGGGGAATTCCCTAACTCAGTTCTGTCCACTTTCAAAAAACCTCCTTAGTTGAAAGAGTGTGTATAATAAAGGATGTTGAGTTACTTGAGAAATGGTATTTCAAAAATATATAACGCTGCTGTAGCACCTGTTGCAACCACTCGCGATGCTCTCGCAAAGAGACTTCAAGGTATTCGCGAGTCTCTTACTTCTTTATATAATAGGACTAGGAAAAGACTTGGTTATGGACAACAATCACCACTTATTTCAGCTGTTGAACGCCAAGCCATGAGAGAAGAGGAGGAAAGGATGCAAGATATCAAGCATCTGTTTTCAAAGCCAAAGAATCAACCGGATGACGCTGCACTTGAAGATGCACAGGAGCTTTTTGATGAGCACGACACACAAACGGTGAAATATGGAGATCGTATTAAGACGTGGAAATTTACCAACAACCTTAACCAGCCATTGACAGAGCCAATTATGCGAAAAATCACTCGCTATATTGAGATGAGAGTTACAGTTGTGTATAGCTTTGGGTGTGATATCTATGATGGTAATGGTGGTGTAAGCAAGTATCATAAAACGAAGAGTTCTAAAGTGTCATTCTCAAGTTTGGCAGAGATTGAAGCATTCATAGTGCAATGTGAGAACAAGCGTCTTGATCTTGATGACTATGAATTCTGGGGCAAAGCGTATTTACCACATGAGAGAACTATCGAAACGCGTGGTGCCTATGAAGGAAAGGTCGTGTTCGACCATGTGCAGATCAAGATCATAGCTACGAGAGAACCTTTGCTAGGTTGTGGTCCATTACCAGATTGGTTACGAAAGAAGCGTTGTATCTTCGCTGTAGATGATAAGGATGCGAGGAGCGACGCTATGTGCATGTGGCGATGTTTAGCGATCTACAAGCGTAAGGATAAGGAACGAGGTACTGAAAAGCTTAAAAAGGAAGCCCTCAGACTGGCTAGGGAATACTACGAGCAACCAAAACTAAAGCGGAAGGATGTACGTGCTACGAGGCTAGTGGATATGGAAGGGATCGCGAAGCACTTTAAGATCAACATTAGAGTCTTCGAACCCAAGACAAACTCCGATAAGGCACCTTGGAGACTTGTATACGGACAGAAGCAATACAAGCAAGGACTGGATACGATCAATCTTGGGATGCTAGATGGTCATTGTTTCTACATCAAGAAATTGGATGTCCTCACACAACACTGGGAATGTGAAGCCTGCCATCAGAAGTTTACACAATCCTGTCACCTCACCCGGCACAAACAAGAAGAGTGCGATGGAGCGAAGACGAAGATCATCTGTCCAGGTTCAAAAGTGAAGCGAATCCAACCTAAGTCAGAGCAGGTATTTTACGGTGATCGTAATTTTAGCTATGATGCCTGCAAATGGATGGAGTATATGTCGATAGAGACAGGAAGACATATCCATCATGCAATGTGCGGTCATGGTGGAGAACGTGTGTTACGAGATAAAAAGGGTAAAGAATTGTGGTGCGTAGATGGTTATGAGCCCATCACTAAAACTGTTTACGAGTACAACGGTTGCAAGTGGCATGGATGTCCCTGTCAGCCTAACAGAACCAATGTGGACAAGAATCGGTACCTTCTAACGGAAGACAAAGCGAAAGTTATAACTGAACTTGGTTACAACCTCGTATCGATCTGGGAATGCGAGAATCCACCTAAAGTCAATAAGTACTTTAAGAAAGAGTTTACAGCATATCCTCACTACATAGTGTTCGACTTTGAAGCTTTACTGAAAGAGTTGAACGAGCAGAGAACAGCTGAGTTGCTATATATCTCTAAGCATGTACCAGTAAGTGTTGCAATTCATGACAGTTTGAGTGTAGAACCTACATTCCTTGTACATGAAGATCCTCAAGTGTTGATTGAAGAGTTTGTAGCGGAGCTTGAAAGGAGACAAGAACTCATCGTAGCAGAGGTAGAGAGAATGTATCCAAAACCTGAAGATTTCGATATGCTGCCACAAAGGATACAAGACAAATGGAACAGTTGGGTAAACCAAGTGCCAGTCTTTGGTTTTAATAGTGGAAAATACGATCTAAATCTGATCAAGAGATACTTTGTGGATAAAATCTCTAAGTTTGAAGAGGGAAAGAAGGAGATTATGGTAGCAAAGAAGGCTAACAACTATATGTTCTTGAGTATGGGTAAGTTTAAATTCCTTGACATTTCCAACTTTCTTGCTCCAGGTATGAGTTATGCAAAATGGTGTAAGTCTCTGGAATGTAAACTGGAGAAGCTGGTATTCCCATATGAATGGCTGACAAACTATGAAAAGCTTAGTCACATAGGGCCTGTAGGACATGAAGCTTTTTATAGTCGACTTAGCGGTAAAAATACGCTATCTTTAGAAGAGTATGAGAAGTTTTGTGTAGAGTTTGAAAATCGTGGTTGTATCACTATGATGGATTGGTTGCGTGAGTACAACATGGCAGATGTAGAACCTTTCGTTGAAGCGGTAGATAAGACAAGACAGCAGTACTATACAGATGATATCGATATTTTAAAAGATGCTGTTAGTATACCAGGAGTTTCGATGATGTATGTGTTGAACAAGGCATTGCGTTGGAAAGGGGGAATAGAGCTATACGCACCGGGAGAACCCTGTAAGCATAAGTGTGAAAGTACATGTTACAAAAAGAGGTGTAAATCGTGTAAAGAGGTACAAGAAGATTGTAAAGAATGTACAAAGAACCGAGCTTACGATCTTTTAAAGACGGGTATGGTAGGTGGTCCTGCTATAGTGTTTTGTCGTTACCATGAGCGAGATGTAACTCGGATTAGATCGCATATGTATAAGAATCCAAGGTTATGCAAGACGATCTTAGGTCTTGATGCTAACATGCTCTATCCTAGTACGTTGAAGTATGACTTTCCATGTGGAAAGGAGAAATTGATCAAGATCGATACTCCTACATGTACAAGTACTTTGCAGGATTTGAACACAGGTATTGAGAATGGCTCACTGTTTGGTTTTGTGCAAGTGGATATTGAAGTTCCTGTGGAGCTGTATGATCGATTTAGTGAAATGTCACCGCTCTTTGTAGTTATGGAAATAGGAGACAAGCAGATTCCTAAGCGTATGCACGACTATCTAGAAGCTACAGGGCGTAAGCGTATTCCTGGTATACGTAAACTCTGCGGTGTGATGCAAGCTAACAAGATTCTGCTCTTTACTCCCCTGATGAAATGGTACTTAAGTCACGGATTGAGAGTGACAGCCTTCTATGAATTCCTGCAGTATAAGCGTGGTAAGCCATTTGCATGGTTCCCTGAGGAAGTGGCAGACGCACGAAGAGCTGCTGATCAAGACTCCGACAAACAGATCATAGGTGACACAGCCAAATTGAAAGCCAACTCGTTCTACGGAAAGATGATTGAGGATGTGACTAGACACTGTAACACGATATTTACAGGAGATGAAAAGAAGGTGGATACAGCAATGAGATCTCCATTCTTCGAGGATCTTGAACAGATAGGTGACGCGTACGAGATTCGTGAAGGAAAGCACAAGATTAGCATTAATAGAGCGTATCAGTGTGGTATTGCGGTATACCAACTAGCCAAGCTTCGTATGTTGGAATTCTATTATGATTTCCTGGACAAGTATGTAGATCGATTTAATTTTGAGTATATGTATATGGATACCGACAGTGCTTACTTTGCGATATCTGGAGAAACCTTGGAAGATGTTGTGAAACCTGAACTACTTGAGGAGTACAAGAAGAATGTGAAAGATTGGCTAGTAACTGATAAATACTCGAGTCGCACAGGAGGTCTGTTTAAACCAGAGTTTATAGGTAGTCGTATGATAACTCTATCAGCCAAATGCAATCTGGCAGAAGGGAAAGAAGGTACTAAGTATTCGTGTAAGGGTATGTCAAAGAAGCATAATGAACTGACTTGGGACCGATACTTAAAGGCTTTACATGGTGAACTAGACACTGCTCAAAATAGAGGCTTTCGAGTTGATGATCAAGGTATGGTCACCTATGAGCAGAACAAGCTTGGTCTATCAGCGTACTACGACAAGCGGTATGTTTTGGAAGATGGAATTCATACTCAGCCTCTTAAAATGTAAAAACAATCAAGAAAATCATGCTGAATATTGAGTAAAGCCGAAGTAGAGTTTTTGATGTGAAAAATAAAAATTAAAAAAAAATTATAGCACACCATAAGCAAAAGGTTATGTGAAAGTGAGTATGATAAAAACGAAGAGCTGAATAATTTAAATTTGTGGTGAACAGGCGACAGAGTCTGCCGGAAAGGGAAGGTCTAGTGGAGCGGCTAGATTGGAACTGGATGGTGCCGTCCGCTCCCGGTATTCACCACATGTGCCATTGTCGGTAAAAAAATGTGTCAACCATTGTCGGTAAAAAATGTGACTAGACGTAATACACTCGAGCAGAAAATGAACGGCCATGATGTGCGTAGTAGTTGGAGCTCGTAAGTAGTCACAAAAGTCTACAAAAAAGTCTAGGGGTAGAGCTCAGAGCTGGTGGATTTGAGAAGCCAGGGTGGAGTGCCGGTTAGATTTGTAGACATAAAAACCCTCTAGGGAATAATAACAACAACAACAAAAAAACCCTAGAGGGTTCTCCTGAGAGAACAGGAGTTTTGTTGTCTTAAATGATGAAATTAAGATGATTGATCAAGCCCAAATATAGGCTTTCGAGTTGATGATCAAGGTATGGTCACCTACGAGTAGAATAAGCTTGGATTATCAGCGTACTACGACAAGCGGTATGTTTTGGAAGATGGTATTCATACAGAACCTCTTAAAATGTAAAAAAAAAAAAAATCAAGAAAATCATGCTGAATATTGAGTTTTTGATTTACTAATCTTCACAGATCAGTAAATCTCTACAGGAGTCGATATGTGAAAAATAACACATAGCGACTTTACAGATCAGTAGTCAGTCAGTCTTTCATATGAAAAGAAAAGATCGAGAAAAAAAAAAAGCGAAAAGGCGAAAAGAGAAAAAAATGGTTACCTGCGATAGTTGTCGAAAGCCGATGAAGTTAACACGAACTGAAAAAACTTACGATCAAAAAACTAAGCAAGTAGTCGCGAAAATGGAGTACTATGTGTGTGGTGGTTGTAACAAGATAAAGCAAATACCAAAGAAACCATAATTCACTGTAAATTTGTATATAGAAATAAATATGTATGAAACACTAATTTTGATATTATTTTTGATGTTAATTTTATACCGATTTAAATATATAATAAAGTTACTCATGGATCTCGAGAAAAGTTTATCTAATGCTCATATTGACAATTTTTTGAATAATGCTGATTGTGTAGACACGCCTAAAAAAGGTGTGGAACAGGTGAAAAAAAGAGAGTTTTTAAAATCTCTTATTGAGCGTGGTGAAGGTTTAAAACTAGGTGGGAAAACAGCATGGACAATTGATCGTTTGAATAAAACAAGCAACAAAACTATCGATAAGTTACATCTTCGTTTACAACAGCAGGGAGGTCTGGATAAAGCTCAGATAGAAGCAGTGATGCAAACAGCAGCTCCGCAAATGAATAAGGTGATAAGTGAATTTTTCGGTGTCAAAGATATGGGCTTGATGATGAATCAATTAAATACTCATCCGCTTATTAATAGCTCGATTGCATGCAATATAAGTTCAAAATTAGAAGGATTTTCTCCTATGGATAATATGGGATCGGCTATCTACTCAAACTTCAAAAACTGGCTTTGTCCAGTAGCGTTAGTGTCGATCGTTTTCAATAATCTTGATTGGGAGAAGTATAGACGAATTGATGAACAGAAGAAACTACTAGAAATAATAAATGGGCAACGAAAAGATAACAAAAGTGAAGAACGAGGGTCAAATAGCATCGGGGAAGAAGTTAGCGGAATGGAATCGTAAGAAAAAGTTAGAACATAATTCAGCTTCGCAAGTACCTAATCAAGTACCTAATCAAGTACCTAATCAAGTACCTAAGCAAGTAGTCTCTTTCAGCTCATATCAAGTCTTAGGTGGTGGTGGAGTTTTAGTAATATTTGTCATAGCTGGTTTTGTATATTTTAAGAGTCGAAAGAAAGAAGAAAAAACAACGAATGATTCACCGCTCAAAAACGTAAAAAATAAGGTTGATGGATTTGGAGGTAAAACGTTGATAGATGTTTGAACTTCAGTGAGATGTGTTAGATGTTCTTAAAATATCATCTAAAAAGGTATAATAAATGGAGAAGGAAGCTATTGATAGTATTTGGACAACAGTCAGACTCGGTGCTTACACGTTGTTGTACGCCTTCGCGGCGAAAAAGATCTTTGGTGTCAGCTCACCAAGTGCTAAGATGGATTTATCCGATGCTGGAAAATTCCTGAGTTATCTTGAGTTAGCGGTTGTTACTGACGACTACGCACTCAAGAAAGGTTGGTATAAAGATTCTATTTCTATATAGAATAAAAAAGATGGCAACATTACTAGCTATAGCTGTTGGCGCTGCTTTAAACGCAGGTGCTTTCATTGGTGGAAACTATCTCATGAATCATTCTTCTGCTGAAGAAGCAGCTGAAGAACGACGTAAAAGAGCAAAAGCAGTATTAGAATTTCAAAAAGCTCAAGCTAAAGCGAATCGAGAGGAACATAATAGAATAGAATGGATAAACGAGAAACTAAGAGAAAGAAACGCTGCAACTAATTATATTCGCGATCTTGATGAAGGTATGCGTGAATATTATCAAATAACAAAACAACATCTTAATCCACTACCTCCTAAACCTCAATTCAGCGATTTTTATAAACCTTCTGAACCTCAAAAGTTAAGTGAGTTGATGTTTATTGGAGGAAGTCTAAGTATTTTAGGTTTTTTAGTGTATCGTCGTTATATATAATAAAATGAGTGAAAAGAACAAACTGAGTGACATCTACTACCAACCTGAAAATCTATGGACTGGCAACAAAGCCATTAAAGAGCTTCAGAAGGCATCGAAAACTACGAGAAAACAAGTCGAAAAATGGCTTACTCATCAACCGCTGTGGCAAATACATTTACCGAGGCCGAAGCGTATTGATTATGCTCATTTTTACGTAACCAAGGTAAACAATATACATCAGGCGGATCTCATGTTTTTACCTCATGACAAAGTCTACCAGAATACGTACAAGTACGTTTTGAATGTTATCGATATCGCTTCAGGTTATAAAGCGAGCAGACCTCTGAGAACGAAGAAAGCGAGCGACGTTGTCGAGATGTTTGCTGACATCTATAAAAAAGGACCTCTGAAATATCCGGATGAACTCCATGTTGACAATGGTTCCGAGTTCAAGTCGGCAACAAGCAAACTCTTTGAGAAGCATGACGTCAAAGTGAAGAGAATTACAACAAAGTATCACCATAAGTTTACAGCCTTTGTGGAAAATTTTAACAAAACTCTGGCTCTGAAACTCTTCAAGATACAAGATGCGCAAGAGATGGAGGATCCAGAGAAAAAGAGTACCACATGGATTCGACACTATCAGAAAATTGTGAAACAACTCAACAACACCGTGCTTTCGAGGACGGGTATGAAACCATCAAAAGCGATAAAGCTTGAGGAAGTTCCTTTAAAAGTCGAGTTCTACCCTAAAGAAGACATTTTACCCGAGGCGGGGTTGTATCGCTATCTCTTACAACCAGGTGAGGAACACGGTGACACGAAGCGGCGCGCGACAGACAATAACTGGAGTCGTAAAACCTATCACCTCAAAGAAATATTGCAATACCCAGGTCAACGTATTTTGTACTATCTCCAAGATGGACCCGAGAGAGCTTTTGTTCGAGAAGAACTTATGCTAATTCCGGAGGATACGGATGTACCTCCAGAGTACGTCAAAGAGTGGTAGATTTCTGAAATCGATCACGGGCTCTGAGGCTGGCCTGTCCACTAGAAAAACTAGTTGGACTCGAAAAATATCTAATAAAGATGTTACGATTTGGCAAACTCGAGGTTTCACGAAAAGATTTTGGCTCTAGTGTAGAACTCACTGATGTCGAGAAGATCGATCTATCAAAGATCACCGTCGCAGAAGCTGTTGTAGGGACTAAAACAGATACTAGGTACTATATAGGTTACGAAAGAGATCCTGGCACCGTTGTTCCTCTCTTGATCAAGACACCGAAGAACTGCTATTCGTCAGGAGTTTCGAGGTACAACGAAAACTCTGTATGGAAGATGGGGTTTAACGTATCAGATGACCAAGCTTGGTGCGATGCTTACAACGCGATTGTTGATCGCATTCAAGAGCTTATCTTCACTACCTTGACAGGTACCGTAATAAGTACTATGGGCTGGATCAACCCCAAGCTCATTGTTTGGGAAGATAATATCAAGACGATGTTTAACGGGTGGGGTGTAGTACCGTACAATCAGAGCTGCAAGGCGACCGGAGTGTTAAAGATCGGAAGCGTGTACACCCAGAACGGTCACAATCACTACCTTCAAGTACACTTACGAGAATGCAAATATCGACAAATAGACGCTTACGAAAGTCTTCTGAGCAGCGACTCTGAAAGCGAAGATTAATCCACTAGTTTTGTGGTTCTACAAAAACCACAAAACGCTTCTACATTTCTCGAAGCTCCAGCAGCCTCTGATGGGTATAATGCTCGCCGAGTCTGAAATGTCGAACACGCTCTGGATTGGCTACTATGCAACCCCGCTCTCTTAACCAGTTGTAGCACACGATCGCGTTGGGCGTCTCTGTAAGCACAACTAGCTGTCCATTGGGGTAGTCGACCAGCTTATTTTGAATCTTTTGGTTCACATAACCCTGCTGCCCGCAAATGGCAATGTAGGGATATTCGTTGTCAGTATTCTTTTGAATGATGGCGATGCCGTTGCTCTTCTCTTGTTTCTGCAGATTTGGCACGACTCTCTGACGAAGATCTTCGACTTCCCTTTGCAGATCTTCGACTTCCCATTGCAGATCTTCGACTTCCCGATCTCGAACCACCATCTCGTGCCGAGAGCCTTCAAGATCATCGTTAATCAAGGCGAGCTCAGTCTCTCTCTCTTCGAGGGTGTTGTTTCGTTCTGCAAGCTCTTCTTGCAAATGTTCAAGACTCTTATAGGTCAACCATTTTGTGAGCTCAATAGCTTTTGGTTTCCTAGAACGAACTGTAATCTCTATACCACCTTCTAAAGAGACGAAGACGTCATGTGGGTTTTTTGACCTTCCAAGGGTATGGGGTATACCCCTACCCCTTGTAATATCTAATCTGGTGGAGAAACAACGCTTCTCTACATGTTGAACGCAACATCGTATATCAACGATCCCGAGAAACCTTCCAAGATCGGCACGTTTGAACCAAGGTTGGTTTTGTCCATCAAAAAGTACTTCTACCGTGTTAATAGGTACAACGTTCAACAACTCCAAAGACATCGTTTATTAGATTTAGAGGCGGGACAGGTTAGACTCACACCTTCTAAAGAAAGATGTGGGTTTTTTGACCTTCCAAGGGTATGGGGTATACCCCATACCCTTGTAATATCTAATCTGGTGGAGAAACAACGCTTCTCTACATGCTGATCGCCTAGCGGCTCAGCAGGAGCAACACGAGGTTTGCGGAGTAGGCATGACAAAGCTTACGGGTAATCTTACAGGTTACCCGTACTTTATGAGGAGAAGCTTTGACGTCTACGTGCAGTCTCCCGGACATTCAACGACTTGATTCGCAGTAGTTGAGGTAGGTTCTCCAGATAAACATGTCTTGCGATCGCGTATCGCCTAGCGGCTCAGCACGATCGCCTAGCGGCTCAGCAGGAGCAGCAGCGTACACCATCAAAGAACTGAAAGCAGAGGCACGGAGAAGAGGCATTCACGGGTGTTCATCGTTGAATCGCGACAACCTCACAGCAGTCTTAAAAGGTGAAAAAATCACGGTGTTCAAAAAGAACCAGTCTCACATTGCAACACAAACAGAATGGAAAGAATGTCAAGACTGCGCTCTGAGAAGCTATACAGATTTTTTGTGTAGAACAGCCCCTCCTCCTAAAAGAAGGTTGGTATACGACGAAGATCTAATAATAGATTCAGATACCGGAGAAGTCGTTGGATGTGAGGTAGATTATTCAAGGGGGGTTTGATATGTAAAGCTGTTTTGTAGTTTTTCATGAAACTACAAAACATAAGGTGGTGGCTGATCAAAATTTATGTGACACTTGCATGTGGGGTATCGGAATTGCCGACGAGCTTTTTTGCGATCTCTTCACGACCTTGTTTTCTCCCAAGTTCTAAGAGCTCCTCTTTCTGGTAATCATAAAGTTGTTTAATTGCTTTACTCGATCTAGATCGCAGTTCTTGTTTCTTACTCAAATAACGTTGTTTCTCACCTATAATGCGAGTGAATTCATATTGATCAATATTTCCATCTTCTATACTCTTTGATATAAGCATAATCAAACCATCTGAGATCGTCTGAGCAGCCGTAGAAATATCACGATTTTTCTGTCTTTTCACATCGAAAACAGAGACACTTTTCTGAATTATAATCAATATCATATTCAAAACAAGAGTCGTCACACATAATGCAATACTCATCGATACATCTATATCAGAGATTAGACACGCGATTTCTCCACCTGCAAGCACAACACTCGCCGCATTTAGAAAGTAAGAGATATACGTACCAACTAGAGTGTAGCGTGAAAATTTACGTTCTAGATACGTTCTGTTTACTATCTCTTTAGATAGGAACGCTTCCGTCTCCTTGATGGTTTGAAGTCTATAGTTTTGCGTTTGTAATGCTCCTGCTGAGCCGCTAGGCGATGTCGGGCCGTCTACAACATCTTCCGGAGCACTAGGTATAGTAGGATATAATTTATTATTAGGATTTAAATCATAACTTGCCATATGTTTATTTTAATAATAGTTTCATTCTAACACCAACATCAACATCTTTATCATTCTCATCAGTAATCCTGAAGGTTAAGGTCTTTGTCGGATATTTCAGTTTGGCAATGTATACAGGATTTGAAGTATAATCATATACCATATGATCGTCATACTCATACTCTCCTTTAGCAAGTTCAAAATGGTGTAGTGTGTTCGTGAGGGTTGTATTTTCCATCATGGTGTACAATTTGATTTCTTCACAGTGCAGGCGGAGCGCTTTAAATGTACAGAAATTTGGAGTTGTTCTATAAGATCCAGCTGTGAAATGTTTGTGTTTAGGCATCGTTAACCCGAGAAGATTTAATAATCCATCCGTGATTGCAGCTCGATACCCATTTGTAACAGATAAGGTTAGAGTCCCATCTGCATTTTTATCTACATATACTGTTTTGTTGCCTCTCGCATTTATATTTCTGAGGATGGTCTCAGATGTGTAAAGACCTTTTTCAAAATCGATAAATGTAGGATTCATATCGGTAGCTTTCTGATCTTTCGATGTGATTAGGCGAGTGTTCTGATCTAAATTAAACCATCGCACTATGATCAAAGCATTATACAAGTACAACTCAGTTCCTATTTCCAAATCGCGAGGTAATTGTGTTTTACCAAGTTTGTTCACATACATATATTGCTCCATTTTATTACATATAAGAAATGACAAATCTTTTAAGTTTAAATTTAAAAGTAAAATATATACCTGATTATGGTAAACCCAGCGTCTTAATACCATCAAATGAATTATGGCAACAACAAATCGTTGTTGATCAAAATAATTCCTCATTCGCTGTAAATTTTCGTAATATCTTTCTACCATTTCAACCTGAAGGTCCGAATGATCGTTTCGGAGAACCGTTTGATTTTTATCTTGGACAACTTTCATTTAGTTTCTGGGTAAGTACTATAGGTTGTGGAATATCCACCTTTCATCTTAATCATAAGAATCCAATGATACGATCTATTTTTCGCTTTCATACATACTTACAAACTCGTCTTATTCTAGAGGAAATGGATGTGCCTTTACCAGGAGATCATACCTTTAATCCAAGAAAAAATTCATATAATAAGACTGCTTTTCGAAGTCTTTCTCGAGAATTCGATATCATACCAGAACCTACATATTGGCGATATCTATCACGAATTAATATCGCCCCGGCGGGCTCAGCGCAGCTGCGTATCGATAATGATAATATTAAAATGTGGCTTGAAACTCATGTAAACGGTCTTACGCGTGTTGGATTGAGAAGATTATCGCAAAGCATACGATATTACACGTATCTAATTTTAGAATCACAAGCTAGTGCGAGATCGAATATTATAGGTAATACAGGGCGTGCTTTAGATGCACAAAAGATTTTTTCAACTTCTTTAGAAAAAATTATTCAAAAAAAAAATACGTTACAGCAGGAGATTACAAATTTTCAAAATGTTTTGAAATATGCCAGAACAACTCCAAATTTTGGCGTTGCTTTAGGAACTTATCTCATACCAAGCGATTTGAAGTTAAAAAATTTAAACGATATATCAGATTTCACTATTAAATTAGTTAATGCGGATCATATTGGAACAATATTGATTCCTCCTCAAGATGTGGACGCAGCAGCGCAAAAAACACATCCTCCTCCTCCAAAACATCGCCCTGGCGGGCTCAGCGCAGCTGCGCATGACACCTTCAAAGGTAAGAGAACAGCTGGTTTTCATCCAAAACATCGCTCCAGCTCAGCCGAGCAGCCGAGCAACTCAGCCGAGCAGCCGAGCAGCTCAGCCGAGCAACATGAAGAGGAAAAGCAAGCTTTAATTATTGCTGGAGTATCACTTATTTTGCTTGGAATTTACTTTTCTTAGTAACCAATTTCCTATCAAACCTACTAGGAAAACAACGACGATCCACAGGTTGTTTGCGACTGCGATGACACCTTTCATCAGAAAGTTTAAGAGCCAACTCACAACACTTCCAATGATACCAGGTAATGCAGCTCCAAACTTTGCACCAAGCTTTCCGAGTAGTCGTCCAAGAGCTTCGAGCTGCTTTTTTAGCCACTGTTGAATTCCACCTTTTCCCGGTGGTTTTCCACCAACTACCATACCCACCCCTCCGATTAATGAAGTTACGATTGTAGATATAACGAGTCCGAGCGCTGTTATGATTGCTGTAATCGTAATACCTTGTTCTCGAAAAAGAATTCGAAGTTTTTCACCTAACGATGTATCGCTATCCGCTATCTTGGTGATGGTCTCTTTTATTCGGGAAATCTGTGATGATTTTTGTTTCTCAATTCCTTTTTTTTCTTCAAGCAGTTGTTCAAGTTTTTCTTTATCCTCTACATCTTCAGGATCTAAATCGAGAGCTCGCTGTGTTTCTGATATCTCCTGATTTATCCCCTTAAGTTCCTCATTATATATCTTGATCTTCTTACCAAGATCTTGCATCTGAATATCCTCAGGTTGTAGAGGAGTGCCTAGTTCAAGCACATCATTAATTCTTGTCTTTCCAATAATTTTGATGATCGACTTCTTACTCAACCATTTTCCATTACGTGAATCAGTAAGACTAACCCAATTTCCATTCTTATAGTATTCGAACCGAGGAACGCCTTTGTATTTCGAAAGTTTAAACTTTCGCAGATCTATAAGATTTAAGGAGCCTTGAACATCAAGATGAAAATACAGACCCTCCAAGTTATTGCGTAGTAAATCCCTCTGTATCTCTTGAGTTGCGCTAGATACATTAGATACATCAACATTCGCTCCACTCGGTTGTATAGGATCGGTTGTTGTAGATATAGGATAGTCTTCACCATCCTCACCTCCTTCATCCTCACCTCCTGCATCACCATAATTATCTAAAATATCTGTCATTTCTTATAATAAAATGGAGCAATATATGTATGTGAACAATCTTGGTAAAACACAACTACCTCTCACCTTTTTAGGGTTAGGGTTAGGGTTATGGTTAGGGTTAGGGTTAGGGTTAGGGTTAGGTTTAGGGTTAGGTACATTAGATACATCAACATTCGCTCCACTCGGTTGTATAGGATCGGTTGTTGTAGATATAGGATATGAATAGTCTTCATCATCCTCACCTCCTTCATCCTCACCTCCTTCATTATCGAAAATATCTGTCATTTCTTATATATATATATATATAATAAATGACTTCATATGGTACAAGTTTAAACCCTCATAAAAAATATAGAACTCGTTTTGGTATAAAAGCTAAAAGACAACATGTTAAAATAGCACACATCCCAAGCACCATCGATCAGAACCAGATCTTACATGTAAGATTACCAAACTTAGGTGCACATGATGTTATAGAATCTGAAAGTTTGAAACTTACTTTCGATTTTGAACTGAAGAGTACGGATACGACTAGATATATCATGAACAATCTCGCAAAAAGTTTGATTACACAGCTTATAATTCAATATGAGGGAAATATCGTACAAGATATCACTGATTTTGATATCTATCAGCTTTATGCAGATAAGTGGGATTCAGAGAAACGAAAACTTCTCAAGATCGAACAAGGGGTAGATACCGAAGGAAATGTACTTAAACTTAGAGTTAAAACATCTGGAGCAAGTGGTAGTGCAAGTGAAACAGCGTTGGCTAATGCCCATGGAAATAGATTTGTGATCCCCTTATGGGAATATTATGATATCTTAAAACACCTACCATTTGTACAGCTTGACGATCGACTCAGTTTTCAACTGAAATTTGCACCTTATGGAAATGTGATCAGAGATGCTGGAACAGGAAGCGGAGCATCAAAAAAGGATCCTGATGGTACCTATACCATATCTAACATTGCCTTGGAATTCGATAAAGTAGAAGATATAGAATTAAAGAAAACAGTTAAGATTGCTTCCATGAATAAATCTTTTCCTTATGATAGAATCTTGAAACATCGCGTGATACTCCTCAAAAAAGAAGACCCCATGTGGAACATACAGATTAATGTACCAAGTGAAAGTCTAAAAGGTATTTTGATGCTCTTCGTAGAACCTAATAATCGAAAAGATTACGCTTTTGATAATGAAAAGTTCTACAACCCGAAAATCTCAAAAGTAAACATCACGGTAGAAGGTCAACCAAATCAACTCTATACAGATGGTTTATTACCAAAAGATATGTATGAAAATTCTTGGCTATATTTTAGCGGTGATGAGCGTACGAGTATATCACCAGCAGAATTTTACAACACGAGTTACTCATTGTTCATTGACTTTAGAACCACACCTGATAATAAGCTACATGGAACAGGGAGACAACTAAAGAACACAAGTGATGGTGTGACATTAGCAATCAAAAAAAAAGCAGAAACTGCAGGAGATATCAATTGTTACCTCTATGTTTTACAAGATGGACAAGTCAACTTTGAAGATGGGCGTTTTCAGAGTGTTGGATACTAGCTCCTGCGGAGCCGCGAGGCGATAAATAAATGGACTATGTAAAGGAACCTTGTACTGCGATCTTTTCAGGGCCTACAGGTTGTGGGAAAACAGAACTTGTACTACGTCTGCTCCAAAATCAATTCAAACACCACTTCGAGTACATCGTCATCATCTGTCCTACACTCAGGTGGAATAGAACCTACCAGACATGTCATGCTCTGTGGGAAGATGACAATGTTTTCCTCATAATACCCGAAGATATACCTGGAAAAGGTGTATTTGACTGGATCGATAGATTTTCTAATCTATTTGCCGATAAAGAAACGCTTTTCATCATCGACGATTGTATTGCAGATGAAACACTCGACAAACGCAGAAATCCGCTTTTAGACCTTGCTATCTCAGGACGACACAGAAACCATAGTCTATGGATGCTCACACAAGTCTACACAGCTGTTCCAAAAAATCTAAGACGACAAGCGAAGATGCTTTTTGTGTGGTATCCTAATGAAAAGAGTGATGTCAAGCTTATCGACGGAGAAACAAATGTTATAGATGATTGGAGTGACATCTTACGCACCTTAAAAGCTTCGAAACATGCTTGTGTTTACATACGACGCGAGTTCCCAAGGTGTGCGCAGATTGTTCAATAAGTAGTTTGTACTTATTGAAGCTCAAGAGATAGAAAGTTGACAATTCTGACACAGCGAGGATTTATCGCCTCTCGACCACCTCCGCAGATACTCGAAATATCCTAAAATTTTCGATATTTTACCCACTCTCTACACAGTTTGACGATCTCTATATGCCCTTCTTCTGCTGCTCTACACATTGCCTCATCAAAGTCAGTCGCACCCCACTCTCTACACAGTTTGACGAGTTCAAGGTTGCCTCTCATTGCTGCTCTACACATTACCTCATCAAAGTCAGTCGCACCCCACTCTCTACACAGTTTGACGATCTCGAGATGCCCTCTCGTTGCTGCTCTCATTGCTGCTCTATACAATGCCTCTGCTGCTCGCGATCTATTTTTGGTTTTTACCACCGAAACATTGTCCATTTATTTTGAATTTTTGCTGCGAGGCGATCACTCAAAAGCATAGTAACCAATCTTCCTTTTTGGAAGGATGGAAGTGCAGCAGTAAGTGGTAAAATTGTCTCCTCATGACATGTTCATTCAAAGGTTTGCCATTAGCCATGTAGTAGTTAAGAACTGCCATCTTAATGGAATTTTCAGTGACAACCTTACAATCTTGGAGGGTGACCTTTAATTCAGCTATAACACTACCAGAACTCTTCGCTTTCTTCTGTGCCACATCGTAGTTACGAGCTTTTGAAAGTACCTCCTCAGGTATTTCAAGGTGTTTGAAAATGTACCCTTCCTCCTCACATTTCAACATGTACGCAAAGTACTTGACAGGTAGTTCTACAGTCCTTTTTATCGAGTAGTGTTGGTTACCAACCGATTTGCGAATCATATCGCGGATCTGCTGTGGTGAATACCAAGATTTTATATATAGGTGAAAATTGACCTTGGACGGTGAGAAATATTCAATAGGACGCTCTTGAACATAGGCCCATTGAACCGAGCTGTTACACACCTCTTCAACGATTGACTTATTGTCTGTTGTAATTCGGATAGCCAAAAAAGTTTGCTTTTCCATTTATTTGGAATTTAGAGACGGGGGAGGGGTTACCCAGTGGACAGAAATGAGTCAGGGAATTCCCTGACTCATGGTCTTGGGGGAGAGTGGTAAACATGTTTGCTTATATATGCGGCTTGAACTCCCTGAAGCGCACCACATTCTTCAGTTACTGAAGATACTCCGCTAGAAATTTCTTCTCGTCTTGGTTAAAGCACCAATCCCATACTCTATCTGGATGCATCGCAACTTTTATCAAATCATAATACAATGGTTTTGAAAACTTACGTTTGTGATGATAACGAAATAATTCTTCATGTATATTATTATAACCTAACCATTCTCTACATAATTTAACGATCTCAATGCGTCCATTTTCAACTGCCATATACATCGCCCAATCATAACCCGTCGCACCCCACTCTCTACACAGTTTGACGATCTCTATATGCCCTCCTGTTGCTGCTTCATACATTGCATTGTCAAAGTCAGTCGCACCCCACTCTCTACACAGTTTGACGATCTCAATATAACCATTTTCAGCTGCACAACCCATCACATCATTATAATTAGTTGCACCCCATTCTTTACATAATTTAACGATCTCAATGTATCCATAGAGAGCTGCATACTCCATCGACCCATCAAAATTAGTCGCACCCCATTCTTTACATAATTTCACGAGCTCAATATGACCTTCTCCAGCTGCACACTCCATCGCAACATCAAAATTAGTCGCACCCCATTCTTTACACAGTTTGACGAGCTCAATGTATCCATTTTCAGCTGCATACTCCATCGACCAATCAAAATTAGTCGCACCCCATTCTTTACATAATTTCACGAGCTCAATATGACCTGCTCCAGCTGCACACTTCATCGCACCATCAAAATCTGTTGCACCCCATTCTTTACATAATTTGACGAGCTCAATACGACCTTCAAGAGCTGCACACTTCATCGCACCATCAAAATCTGTTGCACCCCATTCTTTACATAATTTCACGAGCTCAATATGACCATTTTCAGCTGCATTTCTCAAGTAACTCAACATCCTTTATTATACACACTCTTTCAACTAAGGAGGTTTTTTGAAAGTGGACAGAACTGAGTTAGGGAATTCCCCTAACTCATTTGATGAAGTTAGCGCATGGGAATTTCCCGAAAGCAGTCAAGCGTGTCATCAAATATGCTAATGTTCGTGATATTTTACATGAAATCGTCATTTTTTTTTTGCGCATGCGCAGATGAATGCGAGTTGGACTTTGAAATTTTATATACACTTTTCTAAGGATTTATAAGGATTTGACCGTGAAAATCCAAAAACGGTGTGTAAATTCATCCCCCTATAGTAGTGCTATTACGTCGTCAAACACGATACTCGAGCAATCGTCAGCGTCAAACGATGTCATAAACTGATTGGTCTTCATTTCAAAGAATTTTATAATCAACTCTCCACACGTGTTTGGTATGTGTGGCATGAACCAAAAGTCGCCCAAATTGCATATCGCTTTTGGACTCGACATCAAGTTTACGTCCCAATAGCACGAAACCGATTTCACAAACAAATCAAACGATTTAATTCCATTTCTAGGTTTCTTAAAAAAATCCCATCGTTTTGGAAGTTCTTCACCACGCTTTGTTGCGACTGACGGATGGTGATGAATAATGAGCGATCTGATTGCTTTTGAATGATGAAACAGTGACATTATTTATTTTAACTAAAAAAAAAAAAAAAGATTATCAAAAATAACATTTACTTTAACTGAAAAAAATAACATTCTTTTTTGTAAAAAAAAAAGAAAAAAAACTTGAAAAAAATAAACAGTTTGTAGAAAGAAAAACAAATTTTTTTTTTTTTTAAAAAATTTTTTTTTTAATAAAAAAAATAATATTGATTGTTTTTTTTTTTTTTTTTTTTTTTTTTTTTTTTTTTTTTGTAACGTCATTTCATTTAAAATAATATCAACAATTACGATGTTTGTTGCAGAATCGCCAATACAGTGTTGTAACCCATTCTTTCAAATCGCGCATTCAAAATTCCGTTGAGAACATTCAACGACGGATGATTCTTCACTATCTCACGTTCCATTCGCAGAATTGTGTGTCTTCTTATTTTCTTTTCGTGAACGGACACTACAAATTTCGGATTCTTTTCTTTTTGTTTGATATCATCTCTCTCCCAGTCCATGTTTAAGTTGTAAATGCGAACTAACAGAGGGTGACCGTGTGGCAAAGACACAATTCCGTTTTCGAAATAATACCTAAACACAATTAAAATGAAAATCGTAATCAAATTTTTTTTATCACATTGTTTATCATTACTTACTCATATAACATCTTCTCTTTTTTCTTACCTCTTGTCATTTAAAGCGCTCATTATCACCTTCTTGACCGAGGTTCTCTTCATCACGTTGTTCTTCCAGGTGAGTCTGTTTTGAGTTGATTCGCCTGTTGTTTTCTTAATCACAGAGCAGTCTTCCAACACATCTTCCAGCGAATAGAGTCTGTTCATATACATCGATTTAGTCAACGACACAGCGTTTCCGGTCACGTCGTCAAACGTTTTTTTGCTTCTGTTCCCCTTGTTTTTCACATTCGCTTTTCGGTTCGAATACTGTTCAAAATATTCCTTAGGATTAGTTGCAACGGTGATTTCGATGTAAGGACTAGCGTGACACTCGTACGCGTACAAACCCATTTTTTTCTTCAACGCTTTGTTTCTGATTCCGTACTTTTCGAAAAACTCGTCGGACGTGTCGATCGGACACGGGTGGATGTGTTTACACGTGTTCAGAATTAACCAATCGTAGATGAAAGACGTAGGATATTTCACATCGTCGAATTCCTTGTCCACTGCAAAAAAAAAAATCATCAATTATTCACACTACAACTATTTAAAAAAAAAAAATAATAATAAAAAACAATAACGATTTTTTTCATACCTATAACATGATATTGGATACTACACGAGTCGGTGTCTGTCAACAACAGAAACGGATGAACCTCGTCGATTTTCATGTCTCGCATTTCGTCTCGTAATTTCGCAGGCATTGTTTCGCATATGTACAACTTCAACACTTTGTGAAGCATTTCGCAAATAGAAATTTTAGCAAAAGACAACGCGCAACTGCCGATGAATCGCGTTCTCGATTTCACACACCCTCGTTTCTTCTTCACTACACCGCGAATTGATTGAACACTCCCACCACCGACGTGCACTGGAAATTCTACAAGTCCTGAAAACCCGTCGTCACAAATAGCCCTTGCAAACTGTACCTCGGCAGAAGGAAAGACGCGTTTATCATGCTTTCTTTTAAGATAGTCGGTTTTCCTTTCCGTCTGGTTCATCAACATGTCGTATTTCTCCTCTACCACTTCCTTAAGTAAAACAAAGTCGTCATCCTCTATGTCCAACTTTCCTAATTCCTCTTCTCGCAAAGCATTTATTCGATCCGTGATAATGTCGGGACTGGCAAACGGATTATGATCGGTCAGTCGTTGACGTTTATTGGGAGACGTTTGAATTCCGTTTTCAAACAGTTCGCACTCCACATCGTTCGCGATGACGGCAGACATTTCTGGTTTATTAGTGTTCACCATGAGTGCACCGTACAAACCGTTATTCATCAACTTGAACATGTTCGAGTCCTCTTGATTAGTAGCACCTTGTCGTAACTTCTGGTTACCTTCGACGTACGTTTTCAGAATAGTTGCTTGAACAAAACCGACAATCTTGTGAACCTTCTTTACTCGCCATTTCAACGAAACAATCATCATCTTCAGAATCGAAATGAAAAACGGATGATTGAGAACCAGACCGCAAATCATGTGCGTCTTAACAGAAGCAGCCTTCGGATTGTGTACTTTTTGAAATTGCGACAGTTTGAAATGAGACATTTTCGTTCTAACAAATATAGGGACAAACTGTTCGCTAAGTCTCATCTCGACACTACCCACCGGTGGTGGATCCAAATCGACAACACACAAATACCCCTTAAAATCGTTATCTTCAGACGAACAAACGAAATTTTCAAATACCGAAAGATCACGAAAGAGAGAAGAATACTTAGCGTCGTCCGACTTCAACTCGTGAAATCCACCTACCGGCATCGGGTTAGTCATCGCCTTCCCGTATTGGTTGTTCTCGTCAATCTTCTGAATAACAGAAATAACTCTTCTGTCACCAGACACCGAAACATGATCTGGAACGTGAGATTCTTTACCTGTTGGATCGGCTTCGACTAGTCTGTTCTTCATCTCTTCCATCAAACATCTGGTGTCGAATCCAAATCGCGTCGAAACACCAGAAAATCCACCGTGCATTGCGTCTTCAATCACCCGAACGATTTCAAGCGAAGACGGAGGTGCGATAACACACTTCTGTTTCAATAAACACGCAGCTTTCGTGAACATCGGTAGCGATGTCATCCTTTCGGGGTTGTAGTTGAAACACTGTTGCACTCGTTTAAATTTGAACTTGCAAATTACGGTGAGAAGAACAACGTCGGACATGTTGTACAAGCGATTCAAATCGTCAAGACATCGCATGTCGAGTAATCTCCACAATTTCTGAAGACACTCGTACGTTTCCGCATCCAATTCTTCCTCGCGAAGAGTGTTCACAAAAAACTCGATAGACGGTAATTTGGTGTCCAACAACTCGCGTCCTGTCTTAAAATAGTCGTATGGGATGGTTCCTTTTCCTGACAGAATTTCCAATACAAATGCCTTGTCCTCCTTCGACAAAGACGAATACGCTTTTGACATTCTATCGTCGCTTGCGATCATTTGTTTTTCCGATATACGACGTGCAGTGGCTTTCTGTTCTTCGTCCATGTTTTTCGAGAGGGCAAACAGACTGCTGGTAAAAAACTTTACCGAATCCTTAAAGTAATACCTACCTCCGATAGAAAACGTCTTGATGTTGTTTTCCGAACTGCCCATCATGTCAACTTTATTGGTACCGAACATTTGAAGGTTCACGTGTGGAAGAACGAAATGCATGTCGAACTTGATTCCGTTATGAGCGTAAATATTAACGATGAAATCGTTTTCGTCCACTCGCAAAGACTTGTTACACGAATCATGTGCGTAACCATAAATCTCTCCAGTCACGTGATCGTGATGAACGACCCACAGAAAAGATAAACAAGATTCCAGTTCTGAAATGAACTGGTCCGACAGAACGACGCCGTCGAAAGCTTGATAAAAGAAGTAGATCATCAACTGTTTGTTGAAATGATAATCCTCACTGAGATTGTGAGTTAAAGTGAACTCGTTGAGAGAGGAGAACAAATGCTCAAACGAATCTATCTTGTACTTTTCAAATATGGGAACGACTGGATCATACCCCATCTTCCGCAAACCGTCGTGATCTGTAGTGTGATCAAAAGACAGGTTAGTAAAGGATCTTTGATACTTATTAATAGTAAAAACATTAGTAAGAACGGAAGTGAGCTGCACAAGAAACTTATCGAAAACAACATCGATTCCAGACTGATCTGGCGACAGATTTTTGAAACACTCGTCGTCGTCAAAAAAAGTCGGATGTTCCGACAAGAGTCTAAAAAACTCTTTCTTACCGAGAAACTTGACCTTCTCGATGTTGGGAATCACGTCCACTACACTCGTCTGAATCGGAAACTCACAAATACAACATACCCTCTCTTTATTGGATTTGATAAAATTTTGACGATCTTGCACCTTTAGTTCTCTATGAAGAATCATCACTCTCGTTTTCAAGTAGCAAATCCATGCTTCACAAATGGTCGGAATCTCCGTCAACATCAACTCCATTAACGACGCTTTACCTTCAGAAACAGCCTTGCCTACGCGTTGCAACTGTTGAATGTGGTCGCCATTCGTACACTGCCAGATGAAATCGTGTACGAATTCGTAGTCACATAATTTGCGAACATCGTGAACTAACGAACGATACCAAACCAAAGGTTCGATGTTCAATTTTTCGTGAAACGACAAACACACGCTATAACTCATCACTTGCATAACGTCGGTTTTAGGATCTGTGAACGTTTCCAAATCAAATACGCAAATACAATAACATTGTTTTAAATAACTTACGTTTTTTTCGTAGGAAATCAATTTCTTATTCGACGTCACAACGGTCGTTCGATTCAACATTCCGCGACATCCTTTAACATGATCTTCGTGACGTTTCCTGTGATTCCTCACCGTCGAACGAAAGCATTTAGGACAAACTAAAACTGTTCTAAGAGAAACATCTCCGTCAGCTCTAGTCGGTTCAGAAACAGAACAGAAGAAATTGGACATTTTTTCATCTTCAAAGGGGAAATAGACGATACGAGATCCAGAATCAATTCTAAAGACAATATTAATACACACCGACAGTGCTGCCGAAGTCTCAGACGATTGCGATATCGCAGAATTTGAAGTCGTCGACGAACTATACGAAGTGACATTTCCACGTCCCATATAAACATTCGAAAGAACGGAAAAGGACTTGTAAACACTGACATTCTGTTGAGACGAAATCGGAATATTAGAACTCAATTGAAAAGTTGCCATTGATCTTTGCAACGTTTTATTCAACTTGAAACAGTTGAACAATATCCCGTGACACGAAAAGAGCACGTTAAGATGACGAAAAACACCGGCTAGATCACACGATGAAATCTGCCAGAAACTGAGATCAAGACTTTCAAATAAAACCACAATGTACTCAAAATCGGATTCTCTCAATAACTTAAAACAGTACCTTTTAAATCTTACCATGTCTTCGTCCATCAATTTCAAGAGGAGATCTTCGGGCACTTTGTTACATTTTTTAACAATAGTCACAACTAACCTGAATAACACGCATCCTTCAAGACTTACAAATTTTCGATTTTCAGCTTCCAAACTAGAGTTAATCGATTTCATGTACTTTCGGATTTTAACAGAATTAGAAAATCTTGATTGAACAATGTCGGGGTCGTCGGTCCAATCGTTAACAACTGACGCTGCAACGGAAGAACGAGATGAATGAGAAGACGGAAAAATCGGATCATCATCAACAGTTGAAGATGACGAACAGTCTGCATTAATATTATTATTTACAGAAATATCGCTAATCAAGCGCGCCGAGACACGTGAAACAGACTGAGGTTTCATCCGCTCAATGCAAGAACGTAAATCAGTGATAATCTCATCGTTATTCAGTCTTGCGTGAAGAATGTGTTGGTCTTCTTCGTCGTCATCATCTTCGTCATCAACATCATCATCATCGTCGACAATTACAAACGATGAATGATTCAACATTTCGTCCTTTTCAACTCTCTCCACCATTTCCATCTCTTCATCGTCTCCAACGACATCAACATCAACATCTTCATCATCGACACAACATTCACTTTCAAAATAATTTGCAATGGTTGTTTGTTTATTCATGATTAATTATTTTGATCTAAAAAAAAAATAATCCAAAAAATCATATTATTTTTTTCTTAAGAAGAACAAAAAAAATAAAACAAAACAAACAAAAAACAACAACAACAACAACAAAAAAAAGACTTCATCAAATAATTTCATTACATAATTTATTTACAGTAAATACAAAACAATCATCAATACATATTAATTATTAAAATATCATATTCATATTTTTCTCAAAAAACAAAACAATCAAATCAATACATATTAATAAAATTAAAGTCTTAGTCCGTTGTCAAGTTCGTCAACAACGAAATCTATCTCAGTAAGTTCATCATTGAATCCGGTTTCATTCAATTTCATGTAATTTTCGTATTCATTAGTTATTTCTTTATATTTGTTAGAATAATTATTCGAATCTAACTCTTCCTCGTCCATTATTTTTGATGCAATCAGTTCTTTTTTTATTTTGTCACAATCTAGAAACACACTGCCCTCTTCGTCGAATATCATCTTATATTCTATCCTCAAAATGACAAAAAATTCTTTAAGTCCATCTCTGGACGTCCAATAATCGTCAACGGTGTACTTGTCAACTACGTTCACAGTTTCTTTGATAAATAATTTGAAAAGCCAATAAGTTTTCAACATTGCCTTCTTTTCAATCAACATTATGTTTTTTTCAATTAATAATCTACGAAGAAATAACATTCATTAAATGTGACACGAAAACAGATCAATTTTTTATCAGTAAAAATACAAGAGATTTTCATCAACATTCGCATTCCTCTTAACAATTTTTTTCAAAACAAATTTTATTAGTTACAACAAATTTAATTTCTACAAATACAAAATTTTATAAAAGTGATAAATTTTATTATCCTCCACAATATTGACGATTCTCTCCAAATATTCATCAACATCCATTTCACTATCACTCGACGAAATGTATGAATCATCACTTATTGGAAGTGATTCACATTCGCAATCTGAATTAAAATCGGATTCGGTAAAAGAGAGAGACCTCAGAACAATTCGATCGAACTGAAAATAAAATAAACATCAACTAATCACTTTTTTCATGTTATTCTAAACAGATTTTCAGTTAAAACAATCAAACCATAAAAAAAATATAATTCTTAATCAATAACAAAAAAGTCAAGTATTTATTTTTTTACCAACCAAGACATCCATCATTGTTTTGTAAACAAGATTAAGTAATTCTTTTGACCAACATATTTCTTCATCATTAATTTTCTTTGGATCCAATATACCCACCGACGTCGATCGCATCGCTAAATCATCGGAGTGATCTTCACCAAGTTTAACATTCGACGGATCTTTTCTCGAATATATTCCACTCGGAACCATCACAATGGTGGCAATGTCGGCCATGTCATCGTCAATGTCAACAGAACAATACTGGAACCAACGAAGCGGTTCAGATTCTTCACCTTTTTTTCCACCTTTTTTTCTTTCTTCTTCCGAAATCTGATTTTTCCAACAACTCCCACTTAACGCTTCTTCTCTTCCACCGTCATTTGAAATTCTCTTATATCTATGTTGATAAGATTTCGTTTCATAATCCCATTTTACATAGGCCATGCATTCGATGCAATATAATTGACCCGACTTTCGACCAACAGCGAGTTTCAATAAACTCGGGTTCTCTTTTGCCATTTCGTTATTTTTTATCACCGGTTTCATCGTGGAATTAAATTTTTGTAACTGACGAGTGTGCCATGTATTCAATTTCAACACTGTTTCAGCTATTGTTTCTTCACGAACGAAAGGTGATTGCGACAGTTGCAAATCCTCAACGAGATCTTTCATATGAGAAACATCATCTAATAACGTCTTTATCACTTCTTCATCGACTAGATTAAAATAAAACATTAACATTACACATTTTCATCAATTACATAAAATTTACATAACAATAACAATTTTTTTTACCTTTGATTTTTTTTTTTGGTTTTTCTTCATCTTCATCATCAATTACAATTATCGTGTGCTTCCTCTTCTCTCCTTTTGTCAATTCATGATCTTCATCATCTGTTTTATCATAATCCTCATCAACAACAACATCAACCTTTTCATCTGACATCATTTGACTTTCTTCGACACCGTCATCATACATTCTCAATTCTTGACCACAAGATGGATGTTCTGAATCATTGATAGATGACATTTTTTTTAACAGTTTACTTTTTAAAATGAAAAATAAAAGTTTTTTAAACTAATGATTGGTGGATGAAATAGCTTGGTATATCATGTAATTAACAATTGGTGACATGGTAATAAAAAATTCACAAACGAAGCAACATTTTGAAAATACATATCTGTAGTTCTTATCGACCATACACATATACACTCGCATAAACGTTACAATCATGGTTAAACCTCGTCTTTCAATACAAGTGATCGTCAACAATGTTCGATTTGTATATAATATTGACTATAAAATATGAAAATTTATAAAAATAAAAATTTGACCCGTGTTCGTTGTTCACAAGAATTCTTCTAGAAATGTCAGTTTTAATCTCTTCAAACAGTGTGTCATCCCAAAAGTTCACTTGATACACGTGTGAACTAAACTGACGACTGATTGATAAATCAATAAAATCCTCTTCATTCGACAACTCCTCTTCTGTTATGTTATCTGCATTACTTAACACGTTCCGTTGATTAACAATTGAAAACTCAACATAAATCTTAAATTCACCTAACGGAAAAGCGTAATCGTCAATAAACTCGTGAAAAAGAACAATTTTCGAATACAACAAAACAAGATCAATTACAGAAACATCTTTCCAATTAATGACAGACGAAGAAGAACTCTCCTTTATCCTGACTGATTTGACAAACAAATTATTAAAATTACGTTTACTTAACGAAAAAAATTTCAAATATTCAGACTCAAACGCCACAACATGCAAGTGAAGAGATTGAATGTGATCAAAAAACTCTTTTGTATCAAACGATAAATGTCCACACACAAAACACGCTCTTGGAATGTCACGGTTGATATGATCAAAATCAGCTGATAAAATCTTTCGAACACGATTGAACGCAAGTCTTGACATTTTATGATTGTTCTTCAAATGAAGAAATAAATTCTCAACATTTCTTTCACAAATGAAACATTTTGAAATAGACATGTTTTTTTTTTTAAATGTCACTAAAAAATAAAATAAATCATATGTTCATTGATTTTCTCACAAAAAATAGATTCTCATTTCATCACAAAAAAAAAACACGATTTAAAGACAATTAATGAATCAAATAAAAATATGTATTATTACAGCAAAAAAAACTTCTCAAAAAATAACAATAAATCGCCTTTAATTGTTAAACAAACTCTTCTTTTTTTTTTCTTCATTGTCAAATGTTCCTTTTCGTTTTCGAGACATCACACCCATTGCATTGCACGCTTTATTGAGACTATTGTTGACAATTGATCTATTAGACTGCATTCCAGAGTTAAAATAGCGCACCAAAACCTTAGACAATTCTTTCAATTTCGCTTTACACGATTGTTTCATTCCATCAACGTCAACATCAATATCAAATTCGTCAGCAACGATATACAACGGATCCACATATTTTTCCATCAAATTTGAAGATACATAATTTGTACCCAAGGCAAAGTTTCCCTTAAACTTATTTTTTTCTTCGTTTCTCGATACAACAGATCTTACATAAAACAAAATTTGTTTGTTCACATCCAAGTCCTCCTTAATCAAATCATGTTTAAGCTGATATGGGATACTCATCGAAATAAATTTCCCCATTGGATCACCGTTATAGTCGACAAACAGATCGAAGTTGTCATTTTCATCATCGTCAAAATAAACGAAACGCGCTCGCTTTTCAATTAATTCATATTGACGAGTGTCTTCGTTAAAGACGGCATACTTCATTATTTCATCGCCTTCTTCACTTACTTGCAATTGCATCACCACCCTTAACTTGACGTACCAATACTTTTCTCTACTGTTGTCTTTAATAGAAATGTTTTGTTTTATGTCAAGCACTTGAAAAACAGTGTTTTCAGGTACAGCGGCTTTTTCCATCACCATGAACTCGTTCCCATTTATCAAATGATCATTACGAGCTTTAAAAACACTTACATTATGTTCTTCTGATTTTTCACCTTCCGTCGAAAAATTGGTTCGTTGAATCATTTCTTGCGTTTTCACTGGAACGCCATTTTCGTTGAACAGTGATTGCTTTTTTTCAACTGACACCGAAACGATTGGGTTATATTCATTATTTGAATTACATGATGTTTGATAATCTGATAACAACTGCCATTTGTCATCAGATGAAAAAGCATTCATCATTTCATCAGACAATTGAAAATGATTCGACATACCTGTCTTCATTCTCAATGCAGCAATCAGAGAACAGTTATATTTTTTCATTATATTTTCATTGTTAAACTGTGAATCACTTACAATCGTCGACATGATGAATATGTTGATAAAACTTCTTCGTTTGTTCTCAATTTAAACAAAAATTGAATTCTGATTTTTTACCAACGGGAAAGGTCCGTTTTATACTTTTCAATTATTGAAATAAGAGATAACATGAACTTTAATCATCACAAGGTCAAACAGAACCCAAATCTGTTTATCTCATCAATCAAAACAAATAGGCAAGTCGGGGCAATATTAGTATTTAAGTAACACGATTTGATTAAATTTCATCAATCATCAATAACATCGACACACACATTTCAAAATATGGAATTATTAATATCAGAAACAGACGTCGATCGCGAATTTGATGATCCAAACAGTGATGAAAACAGCTTTCTCAAACTGACTTGTCAATGCATGAAAGGTCTATTAGTATTTAAATAACACGATTTGATTAAATTTCATCAATCATCAATAACATCGACACACACGTTTCAAAATATGGAATTATTAATATCAGAAACAGACGTTGATCGCGAATTTGATGATCCAAACAGTGATGAAAACAGCTTTCTCAAACTGACTTGTCAATGCATGAAAGGTCTATTAGTATTTAAGTAACATGATTTGATTAAATTTCATCAATCATCAATTACATCGACACACACATTTCAAAATATGGAATTATTAATATCAGAAACAGACGTCAATCGCGAATTTGATGATCCAAACAGTGATGAAAACAGCTTTCTCAAACTGACTTGTCAATGCATGAAAGGTCTATTAGTATTTAAGTAACATGATTTGATTAAATTTCATCAATCATCAATTACATCGACACACACATTTCAAAATATGGAATTATTAATATCAGAAACAGACGTCAATCGCGAATTTGATGATCCAAACAGTGATGAAAACAGCTTTCTCAAACTGACTTGTCAATACATGAAAGGTCAAATAAATGATAACGAAAATATCGATTATCAAGACGGAGGCGTCGTCGACATTGAAACTGTCAACAAACTAAAAAAAGAAGTAGATGCCATCGAAATGATGGTCATACCAAAGGAAAATGTAAAACTTATTCATTTCCAAAATTATTTAAAAGACCTCGCCAAAATCGTTTTTAAATTCCTATGTATCTCAGCCATAAACGTTATCGCTATTGGAATAAAACTATTTTTAAATCTACTTTCTCGCTCATTAATATAAAAATCAATGGCTCGCACGAAAAAAATATCATTTAATGGAAAACAACGGTTGGAGAGTTATTTCAAGAACAGACTCGCATCGATAATAAATAGAAAAACAACACCTTCGTTTGTACGTGTTCGCGAAGAAGATCAAGTTAATTGTAACAAAGAAATTTATAAATACTGTAAAAGACCAACGAAACAAAAATATAAATCAACTAAAGAAAATAGAAAAAAGCAAAGAGTTGGAAAGATCATTTCAAAAAAAATCCTCACAAGAATATCAAACTGATAGAATAAAAAAAAGAAAAGAAAAGAAAAAATGTTAGACGGTGATATGAACTGCAAAAACATTATGGAAGCAATGAGAAATTGGAAGGGCGATTACGACCTAAACGTTTTCTTATGCGAAGACTGTCATGAAATCGTAAAGAAACAGATGAAAACGATCGACTGTTGGACCGAATGTTTTCGTGTTGACATAAAAAACATTCGCTGTTTCAATTGCCATTTAGAATTTGCAACAAGCACAATTCGACTACGAAGAGTATGCAAATTTTGCAAAGACGAATCAAATAGCGATATTGAATATGAAGAATATCCAAATTCTGACTGTTGTGAAACAGAATCAGATAATGCAGACAGTGATGATGGTGACGAAAAATTGGTGGATGTACAAAATGACTGTTGTAAAACAGAATCAAATGATAATTTGTGAGGGCAAGAAGAAAACGATATATCGTTATTTCATCATAACAAGAATGTTTTTTGTATCTTTGTTTTTTTATGTAATGTAATTATGTCAGCCAAAGTAATAAAAAAAAGAATAAAAATAATGTGATCATGTTACAGATAATTACATTTGTTTTTATGTACCGTGTCGTTGTAGGTCAATAGGATCAAGAGAGTATGATGTAAAAAAACATAGTAGGTCATCATCATCAGCTGACATTCCAAAGAATGGCATCAGGTGACATTCCAAAGAAGGTCAATGGGATTAAGTGATGGTAATGGTGCGCACGAATGACGTGGGGTAACATTCCGTAGAATGACGTGGGCTAACATTCCGTAAAAGGTCATTTGAAAATTGATACACAAGCCTTCTTTCAAATTCATGGCAGTTTGATACATGTGAAAATGTAACACAACCCCTATCATCATCATTGTTGAAAGTGTACCAACAATTTTCTGGGCTCGTCGTTCTAGTGCATTTGTTTTATCCTCAAGAGTAGCTGGTATCGTTCCATACGTCGCTAACGAACAGTAGGTTAAGATTGGCAAGATCATCGACTTGTAGACCAAAGCTGCGGTTTTTGAGTCCAGATGGGATCGAATTTTCTTCAACAGGTTTATTCTTGAAGAGGCTCTCTTTATGGTATTTTGCACGTGTTCTGACATGTTAAGTGTTTTGTTCAGCGTTAATCCAAGGTATTTATACGTACAGCAGTGTATATAGATCTAAGTGTATATAGATCTAACGAAAGCCTTTGATACCGTTGGGCATGCTGTGCTGTTAAACAAATTGTCGGAGTTCGGTATTGAAGGTAAAGCACATGAGTGGATTACAAACTATTTGTTCAACCGTGAGCAATTTTTTTCCTTGAATGGCCACTCCTCTGAAACCCATCGCTTGCTATCCGGTGTACCACAAGGTTCCATTCTTGGGCCTTTACTGTTCGTCATGTTCTTCAACGATTTGCCGCAATACCTACATCATTGTAATGTTACCATGTATGCTGATGACACAGTTATCTATGTTGCAGATAAAAGTAAAGCGAAAATTGAAAAGCTGCTAGATGAAGATCTTCAGAATATCGGAAAGTATTTTGATGATAATGAACTGATCATTAATTTAAAGAAAGGAAAGACCGAGGCGATGGTATTCGGAACTGGAAAAAGGTTATCAACGACAAACAAAGTTCTCGAAGTGAACTATCGAGGACAGCCAATCAATAATGTCAACGAATATAAATACTTGGGAAACATCATTGACAGTCACCTGAATTTCAACACCAATTTTGAAAAGTTCTACAAAAAAGCCTGTGGACGGTTAAGATTATTAAAGTGTTTACGGAGTTATTTAACACTCGACTCCGCATATTGTGTTTTCACAATGATGATCTTACCGCTGCTTACACATCAAAGTACTGTTAAATTAACGTTTACGGATGGACAGAAGAAAAGGCTGAAGTCTGTTGAGCGAAGGGCATCTCAGATAGTTGGTTGTAAAGTACCATCTGTGACCAATGTTATTAACAAAGAAGCATGCTGTCTGGTACGAAAATGCCTGGAACATGATTGCTGCTCAAACTTTGACAGATACTTTACAATAAATGATCACAGCCAGAATACGAGGAATTCTGGTTATCTCTTGAAAGTGCCTAAAATGAGACTAGAACTTGGGAAAACTTCTTTTCGTTATGCAGGGGCGAAACTCTACAATGACCTACCTTTAGCTATAAGAAAAAGCCAAACGAGGGCTGTTTTTAGAAACAAGATCAATGAATATTTTAATTAGATTTCTGTATTATATGTGAATAAAAACCCTATTTAGGTTCTTTTAAAGCTCTATTTGATCAATCTTATCAATTTTATATTTACCACTTTATTTTTCACTTTTATTTAACAGGTCTAACATTGATAACAGCCGATATGTATATATTGTATATATTTTAGACGCTGAAGTATTTTGCACCTGTATAAATATTCTGCTAATAATAATAATAATAATAATAATAATAATAATAATAATAATAATAATAATAATAATAATAATAATAATAATAATAATAATAATAATAATACTTGTGTTGTTAATAGGTGAATGATGATGGTTTATCTGAAGTTGAGTTGAAGTATCGTTCATGTTTTGCCGACAAGGTTTAACAGAGTCGTCTGCTATGGTGACTTTTCCGAAATCAATCAGCTTCACAGACGCATGCTTCTTAAAAGGATGTTACCAGGGTGTATATCATTATGCAAAAGGCCAGCTTGTGCTCGGCACAGATCGAGACAAACATTATGAACATTATGAATTTTTTCCCAATCTAAATTGAAAAGTATTTATGGTATTTTATTGTCTGTAAAATATGGAATACAAATTTGTTATTTGTTTTGTCCAGATTGAGAGGTTTGTTGAATATTCCCATCAAACCGGAAGTCTATAATATAAACACAAATTAATGAATTAAAATTTTTAAACATTCTTTTTTTTTTTTTTTTTTTTTTTCCCAATTTATTTAATGTTGGTTTTACGTAGTTTACAAGATACATGATAAATATAAAATGAACTAATCAATACCAACTCGTCAAGCTAAAATTTATCACAAAACCCTACAAAGTTTGCAATTGCATTGCTTGATTAAGTTAATGGATTTAAGACAGAGTTTAAAAGCATCTAATGAAGGTTTAGACTTGACACTATCTGGCAAGGCGTTCCACGAAAGACTTCCTCTAAATAAAAAAGACTGATTGCCAAAGCGACTTGAACTTGATGGAGGAAGAGAGAGAAGATTTGAGTTTCGCAGACCGTAACGGATGTTTTTGACCATGAATAGTGTCTTCATAAAAGAGGGATTCAGCCCATGGAGGGTTTTGTATATCTCGCATAAAAGGTAGCGTAAATGGATCTCATGTATACGCTTAAACCCAGACAATTATAACAGTTCTTCATAGCTTTTAGAGAAATCTTGATAAACCGCTCTACGTGCGCGTTTATGGATACTGTCAAGTTTACTGCATGAAGATCTGCCACAAAACATCCATATAATAGGTGAATAATTAAATATAGACAAAATAAAGGAGTTAAATAAAAGTTTTAACTGGTCCTCTTGAAGAAAAGATCTAATCCTGTTGAGAATTTTGATTCTATAACTAGCTTTATGACAGAGTGAGGAAATATGACTAGAAAAAGTTAGTTTGCTATCGATAGAAATACCAAGAAGCTCAACAGTTTCAACAGAGGTAATTAAAACATTATCAGCATATAGACTAACTGGTAAATTGTACTTAGGCTCCCCTAAGACTAACATCTGGAATTTTGACGGATTCGCGGCTAGCTGATTTGCTTTAAACCAGGACAGAACAGCTGAGAGGTCGTATTTAAGATTTGATATAACCTCCGCTAGAGAGTTGGCACAAGAATAGGCGGTATTATCATCTGCAAAATTACAAACGCCAGTCTTAGTTACAAAAGATAATAGATCATTAATAAAAATATTGAATAATAAGGGCCCGAGTATGGATCCTTGAGGTACCCCTTTCAATATTAGCAGCCAAGAACTGAAAGATGCACCAACTTTGGTTCGTTGAAAACGATTACTCAGGTAGCATTTAGAAAGTTTGAGACTTTGGTGATCAAGTCCATACGCAGCAAGTTTAGCAATCAAAAGCTCATGGTCAATACAATCAAATGCTTTGGACAAATCCATTAAAATTGCTCCAACTTTACCAGATCTGTCCAAACATTAATGCCATTGACCAATCATTTGGAGTAAAGCGTGTTGAGTGTTATGCTTAGATTTAAAGCTGCAGAGCTGCGAATGTAAGATGTCATCAAAGTATTCAGCTAGCTGATTAAAAATAATTCTTTCAAAAATTTTAGAAAAAGATGACAAAATACTAATAGGTCTTTTCTTGAGAAACCTGTCCCCTTTTTTGAAAATTGGAGTAACATCAGCAAGTTTCATGATTTGAGGAAACTTACCCAAATTTAGAGAGGCATTTAGACATAGAGCAATTTGCTCAGAGATGATATCAGCAACCATACGAAGGACTTTTGAAGGAAAAGGTCCACTTACACTTTTCCTAGGATTAAGATCCCGAATTACCCGATTGACTTGATCTGAGGTCACATTTGAGAAAGACAAAGATTTCCCTCTATTTGAGCTAACGATGGATTTAATGCTCGGGTGGTTGCGATATTTTCTCACAATCGAATCAATCGAATCAATGCTTGAATCGGTGTCTTGAACTTTATCTGGACAAGGTTCCCAAGGAGTTATATTCAGACTGTCCACTATATTTACAAAAAAAGAATTAAAGATTTTAGAGATATGCTCTTCATCTTTAATAATATCACCGTTGTCACGCAAAAGAATGCTTTCATGAACATGAGAACCTTTGGTGAAGAGGAGTTTAGTCGATTTCCAAAAGTCTTCAGAGGTTCCAAGATTCAGAAATTTGGATTTTTTTGCTTGACGGTTCAAGTGTAAAACATAATTACGTTGTTTTTTATATAGATTAGAAAAATAAACATCACCAGTCTTATTTGCTTTGTTCTTCAAAGAAGAGCGCAACATCTTCGCCACTTTTTAAAGGACATGGCGCCACATTTTTGAAGTCGCGCGCCCAGTTGTGCAAATTTGCGAGTTTATGTTTCTGTCGCCACTTCGAAAAGTTTCCGCCACTTGTTTTTTAAATAACAAGGCGCGACGCGACTTTTGAAAGTGGCTAGGGCGTAAAAAAGTGGCGACGCGACTTTTAAAAAAGTGAGAGATCATTTTTTTGCTCGCTACCGTAAATATTGTGTTATCATGCATATACAAAGATGGCTGCTACGAGCGACCCATGCGACAAACCACAGTTCGAAAATGATGTTGAAAAGGTTTCTTTTATTTTGTAATATCTCGAACTAATGACAGTGTAGCTTGTATTTGTGATGCAAGAGTTAAATTTTGTGTTACAGTTGTGCAAATAAATTATCTTGTGTATCACAACAACAAAAAAGCTTTCTTGATGGCTCCTAGCTGATGAACTATAAATCAAACTAAAAATCTTTAATAATTGATAACCTAAAATTTTGTTTAATTTGTTTTCTATAGGTTTGTAATTTCTTGAAGAACCGAAATGTTGACATAATTACAGTTGACAATTTCAGAATGAACAAGGTATATGAATTGGTTTATTTAAAAGAAAAATAATTTTTTATATATTTTTAGTGAATGAATGTCCATTTTATAGAATAGAATACGAACTGTTAAAAGATAGCTATGCTACGGTTCATTCTGGATTGACACTAAAATAATGTTTCTAGTTGTTTTAAGAAAGCAGCAACAAGTTTAAGCAATTTAAAATTCCACTTTTTTAGATGGATACTGTAGCAGTTTGGAAGGCATCAGAAGAAGACTTGAAATCATTAGGTTTGAAAGAGAGAGGCCATCTTATTTGTTTGAAAAGTTTTTGCATGCCTGAATCTGAGTCTATTGGAAAGTCTCTGGCTGAAAGTGTTAAAGATGCTGGAAGAGATATCAAGAAAAAGAAGTCTAATATAAGTCTATCTAATCCATCATGTTCAAACTCACAACAGCAGACCAAAGCAGTTCTTCTTGGATGGATGCATTTTAATCCAAAAACTTCAAAATATAGTGTCGTAAGAGCTCATAGAGGTGGTGGAAATAGAAAACTTATGCTTCCAACTACTGCAACAAAAGAAGACCTGATAAAAGAAGCAAGGAAAATGTTTTTTCCGAATGTTGTTTCCATTATTGTTTTATTATTGTTGATATAAAATATGTTTTATTTTTATCAGGACTTCAGTTTATATCAGCTCCTTCGATGCACGATACCTAAAAAACTGTGAAGGCCTGTTTTTTAATGAAAATTCAATTGCTCTTTTACCTTGAGAGTTCAAGCACAAGGATTTTGGAGTTTTAATTGACATTTCTCTTTGTTTTGTTTCATAAAGAAGGCTTATGTTATTAAGGAAATAGTTGCTATATGTATATATATATATATATATATATGATTTATATATACTACATATTTAACTGTTTTTATTTTTTGTGCCTGTCTGTTAACTTGAATTAAGACAACTTAACTATCATTCAAAAATAAAACCATATCAAGTTGATAACTTCGTAATCTTTGGCAAAAAAATTGTTTACAACCATAGTTTAAGCAATTACAAAGTGGAACACGAAAGTATACAAAAAACGAAATTAACAAAGTCTCAGATTAGCTGTCTTTTTTCGTTTACCAAAAGATCATCCCCACAAGAATTTTGAAAAATTGTTATAACCAAATTTGTGATTATAACACTCATTCAAGCTCATTGATCAGAAATAAAAACAGATTTTTGGCCTCAACTGCTGTTTGAGGGCATTTCTTGTTATTTACAATCATTACTCTACGGCAAGTGTAAGCGATGTCTTCGTTGCACGGAAAACAAATGGATTCTCTTGAAAATTGCTTTGATGCTATTAAATCGTTTAGCGCAATAGGATAACTGTAGTCAACTCCTCCTGTTCCTTCAGGAGCACAATACAAAACATTCGGTATGCCACTTGGACGTTCTGCATTTTTAATTTCACGTATTCTATGATTGTTCCAAAGTTCTTTAGTTTCGTCAAGTTCTGTTTGTAATATACCAAGAAAACAAAAGCGCAAACATTCCAAATGCAATACCATCCCAGTATCCAATACCCCCTCGTCCACCATGTCGTTAAAGAAATTTATCCAATATATCATTCTACTTCTCTTAAAAATAAACCACCATGACTCGATTCTCTGATTTTGTGTCGATGGCCCATACATAAAACTTTTTATGCCAGCTGCATTATCCGAACCAGCTCGTCTAAGAAACCTTTGGATGCCACATATAATAACATTTTCACCTCCCCGATCAGATCGAATACAACGTGGTGCTCGGCCAAGGTCCTCTACAATCTGTAGATAGTGGTGTGCCACAATTTTTGGATCGTTGTTGCTTGTTGCTACATTCAACCACATTATTTTTCGGCTATACCCGTCAATGGCACCATGAATAGGGAAACCAAATCGCTTAAGCTTGTCATAGCCATCAATATGCCATAAAAAGTTTGGTCCAGATGATTTATAAATACGGCGAATCAGTTTATGATTGGCTCTTTCCTCTACACCACGTGGATCAACTGCTTTAATACATAGCCTAACAGTTTCTCTTGTTGCCTTGCATCCAGTTAATTTCAACTTTTGATGCATTAAGCGGTAACCAAAGCAATTACCAGACTTTGTGGATATTTCTTCATTTACTTTCATCAAAACGGAGTTGATATCGTCATTGTTACACCGCCTATATAATCCACATTTTCGCAAAATTCGATGAAGCTGTCTTTTCCCAATAGAAATATCGTGACAAGATTTTAAAACCAGTAAGATTTCATCATAACTGTAACCATTTTTGAAATATTTTTGCACAAGATCATCTCTCGTCGACATGTTGATTGTTTATGAACATAGAAATTATGAAAATCCCTGGTCCTAAAAAGTGTCTTCTTCTAAAAAGGCGCGGCGCGACATTTTTAATTGACATAAGTGGCTGGAACTTTTAAAAGTCGCGCCAGTTAACTGATGTGTTGTTCAAAGTGAAAAGTGGCGGCGCGACCTTTTGAAAGTAGCCTATTGATGATAGTAATACGGTGAACAAAACACTGAAACGGCTTTACCCTAGTGGTAATAGTAAGGGTTGTAGTGAAGAGGAGGGAGAAGTAGGCAACACTAGCAGAAGAAGTACTTCTTGTAGTAGTAGCAACAATAATGATGGGTCTGAGACTGTCTTTAAAAAAGGCACGAAAAAGCTACAATATTTAACAGCCACAGATGTTTGGGGTCCACCTCAAAAAAAGAGGAAATCGGCTAGTACCCGTGGAAAGGAAAGAAAAGCTAAAGTTACAGAAACATTAAAAGATGTTATTTTGATTAATGATCCTGAAGTCACATATGTACCAAGGAAATCTGATAGAGCGTTTTATTATAACAATGGCTTAGTTGCATCGGCTATAAAATTTTCAAGTGACATGGATGGTGATCTTGTACGTGTTACTGTACGTGAAGTTTTTCCAAAATTCAGCAATTTGGATTTCATCTTAAAGCTGTGGAAGATTCTTTAGTGTGCCCTAGCAACCAAGAATGGGATTATAAAACCATGAAACACATAACCGGACAAGGTCCTGTATATATTAGGAGCAAGAAATACTTTTCTACTAATCCACAAAATGATGGTAGTGATTATAGCAGTGGTGATGATGATAAGATGTTAGAGCCAAGTTCCTTCATTTCAAGACTGAAAACTGACCCAAACAGTGACAGTGATATTATGGATAACAGCATTGTGAATATAGTAGAAGAGAAGCCAACTACAATCTTAAATTCCATAGAATCAGAAGAGCCACAAATGATTAAAAAACCTTCAACGTCCTCATGTTCTTCGATCAAGGAATCGAACATCAAAAAACATTTTACACCCAGATCGAAAATATCATGTCCAGTGTGTTTTCAACTTTTCCCATCTAATCTCATAAATGAGCATGCAAGAACATGTGCTGAAGAAAAGTTTGATTTCATATTGTATGACTCAGACACAGATGATGGGGATAGTACAATTGTACAATACAAGAAGAACAACCATCTCAACCGGACACAGATTATATCTTAGAAAGAAATCGTATTTTTGAAGAACTTGGAAAGATTCAAAAGTCCAAAAATAAAGAGATGCTGAAGTGTCAAAGACACTATGCTTGGGCTGATTTTCTTGCCCATTGTAAAAAACAGTGGACATGCCCAGACAACAATATTATTGTCACCTTTCTTAAGGAAACAGCTATTGATACAGGAGGAGTAAAAAGGGAATTTTTCACTGGTGAGTTTGAGCTGATTTCATTTATCCTTTTCTGTATTGGTTTCTTTATATTGTTTACTCTGTGTGTAATTCTCCAAAATTGTACTGGCTAAGAATCATTAGGATGACACTTTTCTCAATAATTCTGATAAAGACCAGATGCAGCTATAATGTTTTGTAATGTTACAACCATTTTTATGAATGTATTTTTTTGTTTCTCTTTTTGTATTGTCTTCTACAGATCTTATACTGATGTATGACAGTTGGAAGCAACAGACTGACCATTACTGAATGAACATTTTGTATTATTCTCGTCCAGCCAGAAAGGTTCTAAAGTCTCCTTAATTTTAGTTTTGTAAAGTTATTGTTGTATATGGAAATTCTAAATTGTCGAGTCTTGATTTTTATTGAGTTTTGGTAACGAGAAAATTACTGTTTAATGTTGCTGGAATAAATTAAACAACATTAACATTTGTTGTTGAAATATTCAGAGGAGGCTTATTCCTGTATATATGTAAGAAAGACCAAAAAATTTTTTTCGTTTTTATTATACTATCTTACAGGATCTTACAGGGACCCACAATTACTACTATGACGCTACTATTGAACTGAAGGGATGTCTTTATTGTATTACAATATTGTTGACAGTTGTCTTTGTTTTCTTTATTTTAGAATGTCTCAAACAAATGTTGACCAGCCTATTTGAAAATGGTGCTCCTGTAGAAAGCTTAATGTTGGTTAATAGAAAAGATTTCTATTATGCTGGGCAATTAATGGCAAGGTCTTTGTTGCAGGACGGTCCAATGCCAAACATCTTGAATGACTGGAGTTATCTAGTAGTTAGCAACAGTGGCAGTGTTGACCCTATGAAGTAAGATGTTCCAAAAGATTTTCTGGAGGAACCAACATTGAAGCAAGTAATGTGAATCTAAATTTATTTATAACTTGGTTACTATTGTGATTAAGCATAACCATAGTGCTAGCATATTATTTGTTGTTTTCTATTGTTTATTAACAGTTAGCAAATGCTGATTCAGATGAAAGCTTCCAGAACGCGTTGACCCTGGATGAATCATTTGAGTTTTTGGCAAAGATCGGATATAGAGGTCTTCCCAGCAATGAAAGTTTAGATTCAAGGGATGGTATTTTGAAGTAAGCTTTACTTTACAACTTATTTGATTTTTGACATGTTGTTTTTCACACATTCATCAATTAATTGGTAGAGGCACATTCACTTCTTACAAAACAAACTTCCTCATAAAATTATCTTTTACTTTGAACATTTTGCCCACATGATTTTGATACCGAAATACGGAATGATTAATTCACGACGGCATTTTTAACTGAAACATTCTAATATTTTCAACGGCTGTTCTTTCCAGGTTATGGCCAGGTCCTTATAAAGTAATGCAAATTAAACATCGCTCTGTAACTTTTCATTGTTTTTGTTTCATTTTGTGTAGGTTGATTTACTGCAAAATGGTTGTGGAGCCAAGGCTCTCAGCTTTACATCAGTTAGCTGATGGCTTGAACGTCAATGGACTTTTAGAAGCAGTCCGACAGAATCCCATAGGATTTAAAGAATGTTTTGTTTCGCCACCGGGCGGGTTATCTTTAGAGAGATTTTACGATCAGTTAGATCCTGTGTTCTCCGATGAAGGATTTAACAATTTAACAATCGAAGAAAACATATTCAAGTATTTTTGTGACTACTTGGAAAAGCTATATTATGATAGTTAGTGCTTTTTACTTCATTTTTTCGTTTGCGTTATAGTAAGAGGCTGTTTACATGAGATGGAGGTATGAAGAAGCGTTACCTGTACATGTTGATTTTTGCATTTTAGAAACGTCACAACATAATCTCGCCGATGTTTGTCAATTCATCACTGGCAGTTGGAACATACCTGTTTTAGGATTCGAGAACAAAATGTCCGTCCAGTTCAAATTTAACTGTCCTCCAGGCTGTCACTGTTTGCCTGTATCCTCTACGTGCGCCCTAGTGATAACTTTACCTTCGCATATTAACTCGTTAGATATCATGGCAGACGACATGGACAGGGCGATAACAGAATCACCTTTCTTTGGTCGAGTTTGAATGCTGTGCACGTTGTAGCTTATTTTATTATGTTCTATAGTTCATAAAAATGTAATGCAAAACCTTTTGTGGACATACAGAAAATGCACTTTTCATATTTCGATGTGCGAATTTTCGGTATTTCTACGGGTTTTTTTTTGTTCATTTGGTTGGTGACGCTTGCGATTTACTGATTATGACAGCATACTTATAGTGTACAAATTTTCGCATTTTGCGAAAATTTCTCGCAAATATTTGTACACTCATTATTTAGTTGGCCTCTTTCTTTTCGTTTTTCACTTGGATAAGTAGATATCGATTGATTATATTATATCAATTGCTAAGATAGGACACCGTTTTGTATTTTTGTTTTTTATCTTTCAAATGTTTGTAAAAACATTTTACAAATAGAGAAACAAGAACAGGAAATTTACAGTACAGTACATCATTGCTCTGATATAACCTGAAGATATTCTAACAATGCACAAAATAGATTTATGCCATAATTGCCGTCATTTTCGAGCGGATCGAAATTGGCACGAATGTACTCGTGCTGGTCATCATCCAATTCTAATTCTATGTCAGGAACAACAATATTATTGTTTGTCTGAAATTCAGGGGTTGGGCCATCAAAATCCACACCATACAGAGCGTCTGTTTTTGTCATCTTTAACAAATCTTGAGTGTTTGAGTATCCAGTATGCGCATAAAAGCCCTCTGTCCATACAGCAATTGGGGTTTGATTACCTTCGGTCCTCAAGGGATGATGATTCCAAGTGCTACAGAATTCCCTCAATGAGCGATTGATACGTGGAATGAATATAAAATGTAAGGCAAACATATGCATGTCATTGTCTGGATTGACTTCATACTGTTATTCCAAAAAGTAAAATATATTTCGATATTGTTGAGTCACATAAATAAATACATCTACCCATAGTCTCTCGATTCGTTGATTGTGAACAGATTTACCAGTGATAACTGGATTTTCCGCCAAACCATGGTGTTCTAACATAAACCTGGCAATTGCAACATTTTCAGTTCCATGATCAGTACGTAGGCGTAATGGAAAGCGGTATGTCTGAATAGCCTCTTCAAACAGTGCAAGAACAGTTTCCGCCCTGTTATTTGGGGAGCAATGAAGCATCACTATCAAACGAGAATATCCATCAATACCACCATGAATAACCAGACGCCAACGTATTAATTTGTGGTTACCATCCACATGCCTAAAAAAGAATTTGATGTTAATTATCTGAAGGCTAGATTCAGATATTTAAATGAAAAAAGCACAACCAGAAGATATTTCTCACAACTCACGTAAAACAGAACAGATTTTTACACACAAATTAGATCTGAAATTACATTTTTACCATAATGCGTTGGAACAGGGGACACTATATGCTCTACGGAAGATTTTTCTCCTCTTGAAGCGATTTGATCTTTCCGGATAAATCCTTTTCATGCTTTCCCTAATACGGTTTCTTTGTACCTGGAAGCCCATAGATAAAAGCTTCCCAATCAACATTCGCTCTCCTAAACATGGCTGCTCTGTCAATACATTTCGAATTAAGGTGGTTCCAGGGGAAATAAAGGCCATTTTTAGACTTTTTTTCAAAATTGAGTATTATATACCGTTGGAAAGCTTAATCTTTCAGCTTTAAGCTAATATAATTAGTTTTTGCAAGTTTTTCCAATATTTTGCAAATTTTACCCAAGAATCAATGCATTCAGCCCTTAGCAACCGATTTATAGCTATATCTCCCTTAAAAAAAAGCCGTATGGGCGTGGAAATTTCGTCATTCGATGCCCGAAGAACTATTTTATCTCACACGGCTTTTTTCTCTATAAGATATATACCAAAACCTCAAAACAACGTTCTCAAGTTAGAGCTCCTGGTGGAAGGCTGCAAATTCTTCCTCCAGTTTTCCAGTATCATAATCTTGTTAGCTGTATTTGATCATTATCATGGGTGCCCAAGGAAGATATAAAAAGACGAGATCAAGGAAAAGAAAAGGTTTTCATGGTAAAAGTAGCTGGTTTGATAAAGGCAATGACAAAGCAACACCACCGCCTGAACAAGTACCTACGTCGTCAACAACAATTGGAGCATCGGCTGCAAAGTTGAACTCAAGTTCTCTTTGTGAAGAGACAAATGAAGAAGAGAAAGAAGTTGTGACCAATTGCAACTTCATAATGGAGAGTGACCTTTTCATGTCATTGATTTTGATGATCGGAAAGTGTCCTGATTGTGCGGCATCAGTCAACATTGAACATTTATTGAACGCTAAAATGGGAATGGCACAATTTTTTGAAATTTCTTGCGCAGATTGCTCATGGAAAATGAGGTTTTGTTCCTCAAAACAGTGTGAAAAATCAAACCCAGCTCATGGTCGAGCTGGATATGACATCAATAGAAGGGCAATACTTGCTTTTAGAGAGAACGGAATCGGATTCAGCGGTATTGAAAGCTTTTGCCGATGCATGAACATGCCAAAGCCCATGTCGAAAACAACATTTGACGATATAAGCTGCCTGGTCCACAACGCATACGTTCAGACATCACAAGAGTCCATGACTAGAGCTGCAAGTGAAGTGCATAGTAAAAAAGCGAAGCGAAGATCTCCTCAAGAAATGCCTCCACGGAAAAACGCAGAACGTGAACGAGGCCCTCAATAATATTATTTGGTCGCGTTGCCCGAAAAGGGTCTATGTTGGAAATGCTACCTTCAAGACAGCTGTAGCATCTGCAGTTATTTCTTACAATGATGGGAAGACTGGATTATTACCTGTGTTTATGAAACTTGGTTTAGAACCAGGACATTACACTGAAACTGGTTTTCGAAATGCAGACTTGAAGCGAGTGAAGGAATCCAACCGCAAGTCAACGGACCAAGTCAAACAAAGGCGAAAGAAGCTGAGAGCTACCAGAAAAGGATATGAAGATAAGAACTTACTTGAGGAAGGAGAAACCTATGGATATGGTGCATTTTAAGGGACTTTATTTTAGTTGTTTTATAATTTTTCTTTTATTATTTTCTTCTTTTGCTGATATCTCAAAACTAGATTTTCGCAAATTTTCAAGCTCTCAACAAAGATAACTTATGATTGGAAAGAGGTTTTGACATGAAATTTTGAACACAGATTCTTCATTCTATGTAGCAGGGTCTGAATGAATTACTTTTCCTAAATAAGCTATTTTCTCATGTATTGAAATTGTTATGTAGCCAAAGGTATTCTACTTTTCCGCTTTTTCAAGATTGACCGCCAACCCGGTGTGAATAAGAAAACAAATAAAAAAACTAATTCATTCAGACCCTGCCTCTATCTTATGAGAACACACTCACAAAGTTTCAGCTTGATTGAATGAGTCTTTCTAGAGATATCCTTGTTGAAAAATAGGGCCTATTTTGGGCCTAAAAACCTTTAATTATGTGCATAATTAGTGACATCATAGGTATTTTTCTTTAAAAAATATTTTTTTCTTTCTATTTTGATGGTATACAACTTTGTACCAAAGCATTTTGGAAATTTCCAACGATTTTCGAATTCCTTTGCTACGGCTTGCCATTGCTCTTCAGTAGATGGAGTCTATCTAAATGACAAATAAGTACTTTAATTTAGGATAACTCAGAAGATGAAGATGTAGATGACTACTGGCATGAACTATCCCAACACACACGGGTCAATGAAGCTGAAGAAGCTGGTGAAGGGGAAGAGGTAAAGCCTTGACAAAACAAAAGGAAGATGTAGCTTTGGACGAAGCAGTTTCCACCCTTCAAACAGTCAAAAATCGACAAAATTTGTGATGAAGACGATATTTATGGTCAAAGCGTTGGATTTTCTTTGCGAAGCATCCAAAATCCGAGAAAAAAAGGTTACGCAAAACTGAAAATTCAAGAAATAATACATCAGACACAATTTAGGCATTTAGAAAACCATATGAATTTTTCTATGTCGCCAATGATGATGTCGACGCCAACTCATTACCCTCTGCACCCACACATCTAAAGTTAATAATTCGTCAGCCAACAACATGACCTCACCATCGTCAGAGACTTTATCGGAAAGCTATTTTTAAACTGGCAACACTTCTTACATAAAAGTAGATACTTACTTGTAAATAGCTGTCTTTTAAATTCTCATATATTGCCTCACAAAGCTCTGGTATAATTAGGGATAAGGTGCTTCTATGAATTCGGAAGAGATGTTTTAAGTCGAAATAATTAGCTCCTGTAGCCAAATAACGGATTGTAGCGGCCAGTTTGATGTTGGGAGCAAAAGCATCTCTCATCACTGTATTTTCCTTAGTGATCGAACCTTCAATCAAGCTAAGGAGCTCTTTAAAGATATCGGGTGTCATTCTAAGAAATTTTCCATACTCGAGAAGATCTTCTTGCCTAAAGTCAGTTAGCAAGTTTGAAAAAATCTCACAATCCCAAACATTTTCTGTTTTTTTTTTCTGCCACACTCTCCACATCGCGGTCCATGATTAAAAGAAACAAAATGCTATGTTTTTATCCTTTTGATCTGACACACGTGTAGACACTTTTAATTTGACACGTAGAGACAACCGTCCTTTTAAAAGGATAAAAAATCTCATCCTTTTAAATCTTCCTTTTAAAAGGATCGTTAATTCAGTCTTTACATGAAAATGAGTAAAAACGATCGTTCTATTTCCACCTGACCGTAGCCCATGTAGGGTAAAGAAAAAAAATACAGAAACGTTTGTTAAAGCGAAAGAAACCAAGCTCAGTTCATACACAGCAATATTTTGGGTTTTAATATCTAAAGTTTTAATGAAATATGTAAAACAAGCTATATGGGAAAACATGAGGCACATACAAAATTTACAAATTTAAAATTGTTGACACTTGACCATGTTGACACTTGACCGTGTTATTTAGGCTTAAAAAGAGAGAAGTAAAGTTTTATAAAACGAGTGATACTCACGTGGTTTCCTTTCGCGCAGCCACCTCGCTTTACTAGCTATTTGAAACGACGGGTGGCCTTGTGGTAGAGTGCTCGCTTCTAGTGGTCAGGGTTCAAATCCTGGCTGAGTCATGCCAGCGACTATAACAGTGTGGATCGATCTACTCACTTTAGCACTCAGCTTGCGAGCGGGATTGATATCTAAGGGGGTTCAAATTGAATACATTTATATTGTTTGTCAGTCTAGTATTCATAATATATAATTAGAGTTTATCATGTCATAGACCGGTTGTTTTTGTTTGCGACGTTTCGACAGTTACTACTGTCATCATCGGGCGTTTGTAAATGAATGATGTAAAGTTTATATATGTTTTCAGTAGGATCGAAATTAGGATCGAAATTATTTCGGACCTGGAAGGAAGCAATGTCAATAATTTGTTTTGCGTAGAGCTGGAAACCATATCGCAGGAACATTATAGTACATCGTAGGCTATCCTGGGTTAACATTATTTATAATCTTATATAATTACAATCTTCTTATACTAATACTTAATGTTTTTTTTTTACCTAACTTTGAAAGAAAGAACTTTAGGAAACTTTTCTCGGGAAGTTCGTCAATGGATGTTTATTTTTTCTGTATTAGTATAAGGGGAATCCCCCATTAGGGGAATCTCTTGCTCCATCTAACGGGTTTTTATTACTTTGCGGGGTGTTGTGCTTTAAGGAAGACATCATAAAGCGGAGGAGAACACAATGCAATGTTTTTTTGTGTTTGAAAGTGCAACATTCTCAACATTCAGTTCTTTAAACGAGAAATGAAGACGCTGTATGTAAAATTTGTTTTTTTTGTTTTTATTTTTTTTATTCAACGCTTTAACAAACGAAGGTAGCAAGGTCATTATTATATTGTTTTGATAGTGTTTGATTGATATCTTTTTGTTTTAGATTATTAGAAAATTGAATAGTGTAGATGAATGAGAGAAGAGAGTGAAAATCATGGTTATATACATATTTACATGGTCTTTACATCATGATGCACAAGTGGAGTTTTGGGTTCTGAACATTTCCACAATTCATAGCAGAATAAAAATCAGTTTGAAAGATAGAAATGTCAGAAGGTATGTTTGTTTTTGTTTACTTTAGTTAAAGAGGGAAATTTGGGATTTTCTTACACTCTGTGGTTAGATAGGAGAATACATTGTCCGCGATCTCTTTTCTTTAAACCCTTTTCTAAATCTTTTTTAGTAGCCAGGTGGTAAGAAATGTTCTACCTAGCTTTTTGTTTAACTGTACAACTTCTGAAATCTCTAAATAGGCAAAATAGCTCTGAGAAAATAGGGGAAATAGTATTCTTTGTATGATCGATAAAACACAACATTTGTGTATATAAACAGACTTATCATGGCTGTATATAGCGTGTAAAATCATTTTATGGAGCGAAACTGTATTTTAGGGCAAATATCTCGACAACCAATGGGAATAACTGACGTCACTTGGGGTCCAAGATATTGGCGAGAAAGTGACGAAATGATTTGGGTCTAAAATTTTCGGGGGACGGGGGTGTGACGTCATAAGAATCTTTGATCGACGATATCTCCGTAATGGTTCGACGTCGACACGCGATCCCATACATTTATACATTTATCCCATACATTTATACGATCAACGTTTTTAGCTCTACAACTTAGTGATACTTATTCTTCACCATTCTGTGATTTTATTTTTCGTCATCCTTATATTTTGAAATTGGAAGAGCAACGAACACCCGTGGTTGCCGTAACTCATTTGAGAAAAATAAACCAGTAAAAAAACTTTTACACGCTATACTAGTCTTATTACTAATACGCCTTGTGCATAACATTTTTAGTTTAGTCAGTGTGAATAAAAGGACTTGGAACGAAATGTTTGTATCGAAAATAAAATAGCGATTTTAGATCGTGCGTAATTGAATTGTCCAGATATAAGCGATTAGTATTACAGGAGTAGCGCGACGTCATTGGGCACATTGCAATGCACCCTAAATAGAACGCGATATTTTAGGGCAAATATCTCGAGAAACAATAGGGATAACTGACGTCACTTAAGGTCTGCGATATTGGCGCTGGGCTGACGAAAACATTTGGGTCTAAAACTTTTGGGGACGAGTGTGACGTCCTTTGATCAATGATATCTCCGATACGGCTCGTCGTGAATATGCAATCCCATACAATTTCTTGGTCAGCTTTCGAGCTTTTTCAATTTGGTACTATCTTATTGAAACTTCTGAAACTACTTCTGAAACTACTTTTAAAAACTACTCGCTGTTATTCACCTGGCATCGCTGTTATTCACCTGGCATCGCTGTTATTCACCTGGCATCGCTTTTATTCACCTGGCATCGCTGTTATTCACCTGGCATCGCTGTTATTCACCTGGCATCGCTGTTATTCACCTGGCATCGCTTTTATTCACATGACATCGCTGTTATTCACCTGGCATCGCTGTTATTCACATGGCATCGCTGTTATTCACATGGCATCGCTGTTATTCACATGGCATCGCTGTTATTCACCTGGCATCGTTGTTATTCACATGGCATCGCTGTTATTCACATGGCATCGCTGTTATTCACCTGGCATCGCTGTTATTCACCTTGCATCGCTTTTATTCACCTGGCATCGCTGTTATTCACCTTGCATCGCTTTTATTCACCTGGCATCGCTGTTATTCACCTGGCATCGCTTTTATTCACCTGGCATCGCTGTTATTCACATGGCATCGCTGTTATTCACATGGCATCGCTGTTATTCACATGGCATCGCTGTTATTCACATGGCATCGCTGTTATTCACATGGCATCGCTTTTATTCACCTGGCATCGCTGTTATTCACCTGGCATCGCTTTTATTCACATGGCATCGCTGTTATTCACCTGGCATCGCTGTTATTCACATGGCATCGCTGTTATTCACATGGCATCGCTGTTATTCACCTGGCATCGCTGTTATTCACATGGCATCGCTGTTATTCACCTGGCATCGCTGTTATTCACATGGCATCGCTGTTATTCACATGGCATCGCTGTTATTCACATGGCATCGCTGTTATTCACATGGCATCGCTTTTATTCACCTGGCATCGCTGTTATTCACCTGGCATCGCTTTTATTCACATGGCATCGCTGTTATTCACCTGGCATCGCTGTTATTCACATGGCATCGCTGTTATTCACATGGCATCGCTGTTATTCACCTGGCATCGCTGTTATTCACATGGCATCGCTTTTATTCACCTGGCATCGCTGTTATTCACCTGGCATCGTTTTTATTCACCTGGCATCGCTGTTATTCACCTGGCATCGCTGTTATTCACCTGGCATCGCTGTTATTCACCTGGCATCGCTGTTATTCACATGGCATCGCTGTTATACACCTGGCATCGCTGTTATTCACCTGGCATCGCTGTTATTCACATGGCATCGCTGTTATTCACCTGGCGTCGCTGTTATTCACCTGGCATCGCTGTTATTCACATGGCGTCGCTTTTATTCACCTGGCATCGCTGTTATTCACCTGGCATCGCTGTTATTCACCTGGCATCGCTTTTATTCACCTGGCATCGCTGTTATTCACCTGGCATCGCTTTTATTCACATGACATCGCTGTTATTCACCTGGCATCGCTGTTATTCACATGGCATCGCTGTTATTCACATAGCATCGCTTTTATTCACCTGGCATCGCTGTTATTCACATGGCATCGCTTTTATTCACATGGCATCGCTGTTATTTACCTGGCATCGCTTTTATTCACATGACATCGCTTTTATTCACATGACATCGCTGTTATTCACCTGGCATCGCTGTTATTCACCTGGCATCGCTGTTATTCACCTGGCATCGCTTTTATTCACCTGGCATCGCTGTTATGTAACTGGCATCGCTTTTATTCACATGGCATCGCTGTTATTCACCTGGCATCGCTGTTATTCACATGGCATCGCTGTTATTCACATGGCATCGCTGTTATTCACCTGGCATCGCTGTTATTCACATGGCATCGCTTTTATTCACCTGGCATCGCTGTTATTCACATGGCTTCGCTGTTATTCACCTGGCATCGCTGTTATGTACCTGGCATCGCTTTTATTCACATGGCATCGCTGTTATTCACCTGGCATCGCTGTTATTCACATGGCATCGCTGTTATTCACATGGCATCGCTGTTATTCACCTGGCATCGCTGTTATTCACATGGCATCGCTTTTATTCACCTGGCATCGCTGTTATTCACCTGGCATCGCTGTTATTCACCTGGCATCGCTGTTATTCACATGGCATCGCTGTTATTCACATGGCATCGCTGTTATTCACATGGCATCGCTTTTATTCACCTGGCATCGCTGTTATTCACCTGGCATCGCTGTTTTTCACCTGGCATCGCTGTTATTCACATGGCATCGCTGTTATTCACATGGCATCGCTGTTATTCACATGGCATCGCTGTTATTCACATGGCATCGCTGTTATTCACCTGGCATCGCTGTTATTCACCTGGCATCGCATAAGTTAATGTTCAAAAGTACAACAATCAGCCCAATGGTTTTACATTTGAATTATTCGGCCAGTGTAATTTGTAGGTGGATAAAAATGTTCTGAAAGTGATTTTTTCAGCTAATTTTTTCAGTTCGTGTAAAAATGACTAATATAGGATAATGCAACATCAAGAAAACAAAAGAGATCGAAAAAAAGAAAGCATTTCACCACACTACTTTGAAGGTGGAAACACATTACTGTAAACGTAGCCAGTGCCGTAGCTACGGATTTAAATCTGACGGACATTATAATCAGAGTTACAATGGTTCAGGCGCTGCGTCTGCAAATTTAATGTGGGGTGACCAAAAGGAGTGGAAAAACGTCCTCCACCACAGTTGGTGGACGAAGAAAATTTTCAATTTTCAACCTCCCTAAACGCTGTATAACAGCTACTTTTTTCACATATAAACGATATGAAAGGGATAAAAATTGACGTTTTTTGTGACAAACTCAAGTCTTTTTTAGATTATAGTTGTATAAAAGGTAACAATGGATAAAAAACGTTTACGTAGCCCAAAAGTGGTGGTGCTGGTGGTGGTGGGGGGTCATGGCATGTTGTTACGACACTGGTATCTGTAAGGTTTTCAGCGTTAGAAAATTTGCCATCGTGTATCTCAGACTGCCATGTAACGAGTGCACCATTTTTAGCAAGTTTTGCCATATGCAGCTTAACTAACAGACTTATCTAAAAGCGTTTGATTGTATCAATTATAATCTAATTATCGAATATTGAATAATTTAACCCTTGAATTAATACATAGCTACTTGACTGACAGAAAACAAAGAGTAAAGATAAATTACTCTTCCACAACTTATTTTCAACATTTTTCTGATTAATAATTAACTTTTGATTATTTGATACACGGTTTTTTTATAAGAATACTCAACTTTGACGAAGCCTTCGAACGTTCTTAACTTTTAAACTTTGAAGCCTAAAAATGTTCTTAATATGTTCTGAAGTTATATACTATTGAAAATTTAAAATTCGAAATTCGAGGGACTTGGTTGACATTTCCGATTTTAATGGAGAATAGTTGATACTATTGTAAGCAACATGATGATAGAATTCTGGTGTTTGACTATTATAACGAAGTTTACCTGTAAAATGTAAAAGTATTTTCTTAAGAACAAACGTTCCTAAGCTTCCATTGTTCTTAGCATGTTCTTAACTTTTTGACCTTCGAAGCCTTTGTTCTTATAAATAATAACCCTATACTAACTGGTTATAAGGGCATTACCGGAGAATATTGGCTGACGTCTAAGTAAAGCCCGAGCTTGCGAGTGCAGTACGTGACGGAAGGAACAGAAATTTGGAATAGGCTAGCCCGCCAAACAGAAATATATACAGGAATCTTGATTTTGATGCTGACAAAGTGAGTTTGTATAGAGAAGTGAGATTAGCAATGGCTGAACTGTATAAATTTGGACAATATTTTGGTCCGATTAATGGTAGATCTTGAAAATGAAAATGAATCCAAAGAACTTATTAAAAAAGGACTTAAAAGAGTGCAAGAAAAAATAAAAGAGAAAAACTTCTCGAAAGCAGCTATCAAAAATAAAAGAGACACGTCAAAACTTCTCGAAAGCAGCTATCAATGGTAGTAGAAGTGGAGAATTTGAGTTCTATGATAAACTTACTCTTTGTGGGGAGGTTCAGCTAATATTCAACCCCTTGGATTTGGTGTGAAAGGGGATGATTTTATTTTGTGTTCAACAACTCTAGACAGTCAAAATGATTTGGAAGCATGCATTGTCTGTAACCTCTGACAATAATGATTCCAGAGAAAACAATGAAGAGTGTTGATGATTTTTATGTCGCAACAAAAAAGAGAAAAGGATCTTTGGAAAATGTCGTTCTATTGAGATATTGAGGTTGATATTGATATTGAGGTTACTATGGTAATGCAAAATCAGCAGTCGAAAAATCAGAACCAATTTTTTCAAAATCCACCAAATAATAGGTTCTCACAAATGTTAAATAGCCCTTGATTACCGCCATTTAACAAGTAAACCGTTTGAAGAAAACTTTTAAGTCGAACTAATATATATATATATATGTTGTTGCGTGTTGCGTGTAAACACATATTACAGTTTTGCTCCATGAAATGTTTTTACACGTTATACTGCCTTGCACAATAGTGCTAAACAATCAAAACAAGCTAACAAAAATTTTCCTTAATAGAACAAATGAATGTGGAAGAAGAGATCGAAGAAGTAAATGTTTACGAATTTGACTGGAAATTTGAAAACTGACTTACACCTTTTAAAAGTCATGGCAGGTTTTCAAAATCTTTTATTCCACACTCAATGCTAATTCCGACTTCTCATTTTTCAAAAATTTCAAAACGGTTTGTATTCTTATCATGTTGTTTTACCGTCTCTGATATCAATGCAATCCTTCCATTATGAAAACTATAGGCTGGGAGAAAAGACCTAAATTTATGAGATTTTCAATTTTCAATTCCGCAATTTTAAGGCATGATTACTGTTTTGCATTCTTTAATTCTGCAATTTCAGGTCAAACTGAAAGTTTTGTTCTACAACCAATTACCCTGTAAGTGTACTAAATTAAATAAACGCGAGAAACTTTCTTTTAAACGTCATTCGCGAAATATGCTTGATACCCATGTTTCACGAAAATAAATATACATGAAAAATATATTATACAGACAAAAGGTTTATTTTCCTTTTTAAAGAACTTCTCACTTATAACTTCCAATGCTTTTTCCCGCTGTTGTTATCTGTCTGTCATCTTGTCGGTCTTGCTACAAACGTTTGACGATAATAGTCCAAATTAGGATGACGACAGAGATAATATGCATGATGTGTTAAAAAAGTTGATAGTGGTGAATAAAAAATATATATATCTTAAATTGGGCTTTTATTTTATACTCACTGAAATGGCTATATTTTGACGATTTATCAAAAGTAAAACTGGTAATTCTTTTTAGACCATTCACGAAAAATTGTACTAATTACTGACATTTTGGCGACTTTTATTCGCGAAAATAAGTACTCTTCACACAGATTTAAAGGACGTTTCGGTGGTACTTCCACCATCTTCAAGCTTTATTTAATGTTTGATTAAAAACGGCGAAGACCACAATACATATAGATGAAGTCAACACATTGCCATAACTGACGTCACGGAATTCCAGCACGAATATACTTCTTTCGCGTATCTGCTACAATCTGAATTTACACCATTAGATTTCAACGTTTGCAACTTTCAAATCCAGCAATCTTCTCTTATTTTTCTTTCTGATGCATTAGAGATGTTAAACTGAAGGATGAATATCTCCAGGTCTTATTGGATATGGTGGTTTTGGTGAAAGTTATCGAAAACAAGTACTCGTACAAGTACAATTTCTTATAGCTCTCAAAAATAAAAACACGGAAATTAGTACACTTAAGGTGTTAAAAAAACATCATCATTCAACAGCATAGGAAACCAAATCATAAAAATATTGAAAATGATAAACGTTAAAAACCCATGGTTTGGAATAGAAATTAATAAGTGTTAAAAATTATGATACAATAAATATTATATAGCTACCTTGCTATAATATCTGATCTGGAGCTGGTGGTGAAGCTGTGCTTCTTTGTATATTCACTTTGTATATCTAGCAGGACTCTCAAACATCTACCCCATCCTCATTATAAACTATAGACAAAACAACTTAGTTCCATAATGTATCAAAAACTGTATTAAAACACCGAGAATACTTCCCACTTAACCAAAGCATAATACGGCTATCGGGTTAAAAACAACCATACAGGTCAATGTTCACAGCTCAGCTCAGTCCATGGAGGTATAAAACAGAAGGAGACAGAACTCTTAATTTTTCTATTATTCAGATAATGACTTTTCTATTCATTTCGGTATCTCTTTGATGTTATCCATGATGCGCTTTTTACCACTTTTCGGTGAAACTGAAAACTTTTTTTAAAAAATAACGACAAATTAAAAGACAAATGACAGCCATTTTATCATAGATATTTTTCTTATGTAAGGTCACACGGATTACAAAAATTAAGATCTTTACAGGAAGACAAAATAGAACCTGTATTTTTAAATAGTTTTGAAGATATCATATGATTTATCTAAAACTTTAAGTCCCTATATCTTTCAAATTAGATGCGCCTCCTTAGTGCCGTGTAATCCGAAAAGAGCTACAATGATTCTCTATTCAATAACCACAGGTTACTTCCAATATCTCTAGGATATCCTGGCATATAAGAACCTGAAATTACTTTGTTGTCGTTGTATAATCGTGACGTTTTTACATAATCATGACATTTACTTCAGATTATACGTTTTTAGTACTTTATTGTAACGATTCTTGATCACTTTAGAGGATTCATAAGAATGTGATGGTTACCTGAGGGAGTAAAAAATTTAAAAATTATGCAAAATGATAGCAATTACATTTTATTGCGCAGTTAACACTACCACAATACAGCGCATCACGGATGGTACAAAAGAATTTTTAAGTTCGGTCTCCTTCTTATTTATAGCTCCATGCTTAGCCGAACAGACTAGGAATTTTATAAGTTGTTGGATGTCATGTTGTAAAACATTTGATGGCAGCACTGACAATAATTAAGCTGCTTTATACATCTTTCAGTGCACTACTCATTAACAAACCACGGGTGAGGAAAAGCTTCAAATCTAGCGTAAAGAGAAATCCAGGCTAGAACTGTGGACAAAAAACTCTAGAATTACGGACAGACAAACGCAAAGACCAGGTGCTTTCCGCGCTGACCAATAAATTAAATAAATAAAAAACATGCATTCTGCATTAATCCAGTCGGTATTTTTTCCTTGAGTCTGCACTTCTATTAGTAAACAGTATATTTGTTTTCTTTAAACAGCTTCAGAGAAATTCAAAAATAGGCGGTGGAAATATCCGGGATAACACCCGTAACACCCGTAACGTTATGCGAAAGTAAGCAATAATTTTTTTCTATAAAAAACGGAAAATAAGTTTATCAGATAAGATGTTATCGGAGGAACAAAAAATAATCTATATACTAATAGCGAGTTGTGCATAACAAATTTAGTTCGGTCAGTGTGAATAAAAGAACTGGGAACGAAATGTTCGTATGGACTGTGATATAGTGACATTTTAGGTCGTGCGTAACTGAGTTGTCGAGATATAGGCGATATTAGTATTATAGGAGTAGCGCGACGTCAGAGGGCACATTGCATTGCACCCTATATAGAACGCGATTTTTAAGTGCAAATATCTCGAGAACCAATGGGAATAACTGACGTCACTTTGGGCGCGCGATATTGGCGGTGGGGTGTCGAAAAAATTTGGGTCTAAAACTTTTTGGGGACTGGTGTGACGTCATCACAATTTTTGATCGACGATATCTCCGTAACGGTACATCGTACATAGGCGATCCCATACATTTTCTTGATCAGCTTTTCGAGCTCTACAGCTTGGTGAAATTTATTGTTAGCAATTATGTGATTTTATTTTTCGTCACCTCCATATTGTATGAAAGAGAGCAACCACGGGGGTTGGGAGTAGTAAGTCATGGGAAAAGTGAACCGGTAAAATGTTTTTACCCGGGATACTAGTCTATATACTAATAGCGAGTTGTGCATCCACTTTTTAGTTTGGTCAGTGTGAATAAAAGGACTGGGAACGATATGTTCCTATGGACTGTGATATAGTGACATTTTAGGTCGTGCGTAACTGAGTTGTCGAGATATAGGCGATATTAGTAATATAGGAGTACCGCGACGACAGTGGGCACATTGCATTGCACCCTAAATGGAACGCGATTTTTAGGGTCAAATATCTCAAAAACCAATGGGAATAACTGACGTCACTTTGGGCGCGCGATATTGGCGATGGGGTGTCGAAAGATTTGGGTCTAAAACTTTTTGGGGACGGGTGTGACGTCATTAAAATCTTTGATCGACGATATCTCAGTAACGGCACGCCGTACACCGGCGATCCCATACATTTTCTTGATCAGATTTTCGAGCTCTACAGCTGGGTGGTACCTATTCTTTTGGATTGTGTGATTTTATTTTTTATCGTCCCTATAATTCGAAAGAACACGGGTGAAGGTGGGGGTGTAACTCATGTAACTCATTGGGGACGGGTGTGACGTCATCTAAAAGTGAACCGGTAAAATGTTTTTACCCGGGATACTAGTCTATATACTAATAGCGAGTTGTGCATAACAAATTTAGTTAGGTCAGTGTGAATAAAAGGACTGGGAACGAAATGTTCGTATGGAAAATGTTATGATTAAATTTTAGATCGTGCGTAACTGAGTTGTCGAGATATAGGCGATATTAGTAATATAGGAGTAGCGCGACGTCAGTGGGCACATTGCATTGCACCCTAAATGGATCGCGATATTTAAGGGCAAATATCTCGAGAACCAATGGGAATAACTGACGTCGCTTTGGGCGCGCGATATTGGCGATGGGGTGTTGAAAAATTTGGGTCCGGAACTTTTTGGGGACGGGTGTGACGTCATCAGAATTTTTGATCGATGATATCTCCGTAACGGTAAGTCGTACACAGGCGATCCCATACATTTTCTTGATCAGGCTTTCGAGCTCTACAACTTAGTGATACTTATTCTTTTGGATTGTGTGATTTTATTTTTCGTCACCCTTATATTTTGAAAGAGGTAGAGCACGGGTGGTGTGAACTCATGGGGAAAGTGAACTGGTAAAATGTTTTTACCCGGGATACTAGTCTATATACTAATAGCGAGTTGTGCATAACAAATTTAGTTTGGTCAGTGTGAATAAAAGGACTGGGAACGAAATGTTCGTATGGAAAATGTTGTGATTAAATTTTAGATCGCGCGTAACTGAGTTGTCGAGATATAAGCGATATTATTAATATAGGAATACCGCGACGTCAGTGGGCACATTGCATTGCACCCTAAATGGAACGCGATATTTAAGGGCAAATATCTCGAGAACCAATGAGAATAACTGACGTCGCTTTGGGCGCGCGATATTGGCGGTGGGGTGACCAAAAAAAAATTGGGTCTTAAACTTTTTGGGGACGGGTGTGACGTCATTAAAATCTTTGATCATCGATATCTCCGTAACGGTACATCGTACATAGGCGATCCCATACATTTTCTTGATCAGCTTTTAGAGCTCTACAACTCAGTGGTACCTATTCTTTTGGATTGTGTGATTTTATTTTTCGTCACCCTTATATTTTGAAAGAGGAAGATCATGGGCGGTATGTGAAGTAACACATGGAGAAAATCAACCTGGTAAAATGTTTTTACCCGGGATACTAGCATGTATCATTTATGTATGTATGAAACACATTTTACTGATTCACTTTCCCCATGAGTTACTGACCCCAGCCCCTGTGCTTACCCTCTCTCTTACAATATGGCGGTGACCATGGAGCTTTACAACTTAGTGATACTTAACCTTTTGGATTGTGTAATTTTATTTTCGGTCACCCCTATATTGATAGAAAAATCACGGGATGGTGGTAACTCATGGGGAAAGTGAACCGGTAAAATATGAAAAATATGATTGAAATGAACTGAAAATTATGTTTATTTATGACTTCTGGTCCATTGTCGTTGCTCCATGTGAAAGCAATAGAGGTAAAATAGGCTTAAAATTCCTTCACAAACAAGATTGTAATTTATTTATTTCTCGGATTATTAATCTGTCTACTATGAATCTATGCAATTAAGATGTTTCCATGCAATTGCTCCATGTGATAGCAATAGAGATGAAATAGGCTTAAAATTCCTTCACAAACAAGATTGTAATTTATTTATTTATCGGATTATTAATCTGTAAGGGGCATCTACTATGAATATATGCAATTAAGGTTTTCTATTCGTTCATTCTAAATATTCTTAAACATCAGATTAGACCTGCATATTTTCTCACGATTTCATGAAGATAGTTAGCTTACTAATTACTTACTAATAGTCACTTATTCTTCCAATTCCCCAGTGTAGTAGTTAAAAGCAATTATGAAATTGAAAACGAGGCGAAACTTGATGACTAGGCCATAAAACTGCGTTTAAAAATCATATCATAACATTGGAATTTTTAGTTTTTAGTTTAACTGTACAACTTTAGAAATCTCTAAATAGGCCAAATAGCACTGAAAAATAGGGATAATAGCATTCTTTGAATGATCGATCCAAAATATTTGTGTTAAATATGATATAATTTCAACATGGAGAAACACAACAATTTTTGTATATACACAGATTTATCATGGCAGTATTGCGTGTAAAAACAATTTATGGAGAAAAACTGTAAAATGTTTTTACACGCTACACTAGTCTTCTTATACTAATACTAAATCTTGCTTTTTTCTTACCTAACTTTGAAAGACAGAACGTTAGGTAAAATTTCTCGGGAAGTTCGTCAATGGATGTTTGTTTTTCCGTATTAGTATAGGGAGAATCTCCCATTAGGAGAATCTCTAGCTCCATCTTACGGGTTTTTATGACTTCGTGGATTGTTGTGCCTAAAGGAAGACATCATAAAGCCACCCAGAGGAGAGCGCAATGCAATGTTTTTTTGCGTTCGAAAGTTCATCAAATTTTCTCAACGTTCATTTCTTAATGAGAATTTCTTGTCTTTTCCTATAAAAGCCACCCTCCCTGATAAGTGAAAACAAAACATGTATTAATGGAGGATATTTGTATTTGCTCGAGACAGGAACGTACATTGTGAAGTGCTCGTGTTTTCCCCATCTCGTATAAATTGTTTTTAGTGAAAATGCCCGTGTGACGACGTCTACTCTCTGCGCTGTGCTTGATTTCATTATAGTACTCGGCAAAGCGGTACGCCGGATGCGCAAAACTCCCACTTGGGGAGAAACATACCCTTCGAACCAGTGCAGTACCGTATGTTCTCGAAGTATAAGAACCGCCGAAGCTCTACAGCGACTTTATTTTGTGTGTCGTCATTAAGAGTATTCGTTTCGTCGTATTTTTAAAGTTCATCTTCTTTGGTCTTTATCACCATTATCGTTTATGTATTTTGAATGTTTGTGTTGGTATGTCTTGTACTCCGACTTCAAGTTTTCTTTTTGGAACTTGTTCGGTTGATTATTCGAAAAACAGGTGCTTCGATTTTCACTGTAGTAAATGTTCCGGTATTGATTCTCTCATCGTTTGTGGTGACATGAAAGGAAACAAATAAAGTTGATTAGTGGGTTGAGTTTACCTCACGTGTACGTTTCTGTATCGCAGAGAATAAATAAAGCGTGTGCTTTCTCTTTTATATCCCTCCATCGCTGCAATTATGCGCATGTGCGATGTTCTCCCATTTTCGTTGCCGGAACCGAAAAGAAACTTCCTTTCCGACTATTCTTCGAACTGTCGGAAAGGTCGCTTCTTGTCTTTTCCTATAAAAGCCACCCTCCCTGATAAGTGAAAACAAAACATGTATTAATGGAGGATATTTGTATTTGCTCGAGACAGGAACGCAGGTTGTAAAAAAGAGAGAGGCAAATTTTTGGTAAATTAATATCTGTTAAATTAAATATTTATATTCTTTGTAATTGTTAATCTTTGACATTTCCCATCTTTGATATATCTGTCCCTGGAGCTACTTGTCAACCATCTGCCATGCTTTCGAATTTGTCTGTCTGAAATGCCCGAATTTGCGGCAGTAGAAGCTCCTCCGGATCTCAAAGAATGTAAACCGTAACAGTGTAAGTTGTTTCCCAATATAGGTTGAGCGAATCTAAGAAAAGAATCTCTCGCCGTCGTGTAAGAAATAGGCTTGGAACCTAAGGCTCTATGACCTGCATGGGTCTTGACCAGTCGGCAGATGAGAAAATTATCTGGGTTATTTCTTAGTTCGGCTTTGTCTATATATTTGTTCAACCAACAAACGGGGCAGTATGCCGTGCCTGTTTTGGATATCATGATCACGTGGCCGTCTCTTAGTTGGTCAGTTTTGGATTTTGGAAGTAAAATCTCGACGTGTTCAAGATGAAAAGACAAATGTTTTACTTGAACGGACAGGAGCTCGCTGATTCTCATGAAGCCAGCAAACCCAAGAAGGGATAATACGAGAAATCTCAAATGTAATAAATTTCCTTTGTCAAGCTTGTCGATAATTTCTTTAAGTATATTGGCTGTCAAAGGTTCTTTTTGATTTTTTGTAGAGTATTGAGCCGCGAGTCTCTTTGCCCCTTCGAATGCTAATTTGACGAATGGATGTTTTGTAGGCGAAATGAAGCCTGAGTGAATGTGACCCCAGCGTATTCCCATAAAAGCGGCTGTAACTGTGCCTGTTTTTCCTCCCTCTGCTATGAGATCATTGAAATATGTTGCGATAAAAAAAAAGGATCTGCTGGACAAGCTGCTACCTCTTCAAATTTTGAAGCCCATGCTTTCCACGCATACCAAGACGTTTTATATTTAGCTAGGGTGGATGGCGCGTATGCTGATTCAAGTAAAACCGGCAAGTTATCTGCCTTAGCTTTCAGCTCTTGATTTTGAATGTTATTTAAAGTTTTCCAAATACCACTCTGATATTCGTCTGAAATAAATAAAATTTAACAGTAAATTGGTAACGTGGTGGTAACAGGAGTGGGGAGTAAAGGAGTATGATATTTGTAGTGTGCTTTGTATATCTATTTAGACTCATATTTATATATAAATACATTTGTTTATTCTTTCCTATTCCTTTATCTGTTTGTTGTGATGGATCTGGAAGGAGTGTTCGCCTATTTGCTGCGTTGCCTCATGTGGGTGTGACGCTTCTTTTCTAATATGCGAGGTTCGTCTCATGTGGACGTGCCCTTTTCGCTTTTCGTGAAAATCGTCTCATGTGGACGTGCCCTTTTCGTTTTTAACGAGCGAAAATTGTATCTTGTGAACGTGCCTTTATGCTTCATGTGAGCATGCATCAACTTGCAAGGAGTTTTATGTAAACGAGAAGTCTATTAATAAAGCTATAGTGCGAAATTTAGGAAAGCCTTGAAACACGGAATGTGACATGGAGTAGTTGATGAAATAAGGGCGTAAGTACATGCAATCTTTGACAAAGTCCTGAAAGTCTTTTCCGTTCTTGGTGATAACAGGCCAGAAATGCGATGATTTCCATTCGGGAATAAGCAAAACGCCTGTAGCTTTGCAGAGTTGTAGATGTTTTACGGTTCGGATTATTTGACTTGTCGGAGGGCACAGCCAGTTGAAATCTCCTTCCCAGTTACATGTGAATGCATTAACGGCTCTGGTGTTGGGGCACAAAAAACGTGAATTAAAAACCTCTAACTTGGTGTTTAGATCATCCGCGAATCTGTCAACCGTGAATTTTCCAAAGTGTTCTTGAATTTTGTTGAATGAAGATAGATCTATTCCCCAGTTGTCAGTGTCTTGAAATTTAGATAAGCTATCGGCTACAATGTTTTCTTCTCTTGGGAGCCATTGAGGTTCGATTTCAACGTTGTGTTTTATGCATAGACCGTAAATGTCCAGGGAGATGTTATGTAAAGCAGCTTTTGTGCTGCCGTTTAAAATAATTCGTGCCACGTTTTGATTATCTGAGTGCCAAAGAATTTTCTCGTTGGAAAGAATTGAGCCGAAAGAAATGAGCAACAGTTTTACAGAGAGTAGTTCGCGGTAGGTTGAACTTTGATTAATTTCTGACGTTTTGAAATCTCCTCTGGCAATGATGTTTCCTAATCTTTCTACGATAAACCCTCCATAACCAGTGTCACTGGCGTCGGAATACACGACCTTTGTTGTATCCGGCTTTTTGCGAAAAGCAAACCCGTTGCAAAATTTTAAATTCTTTTCCCAAAATGTTAGTTCTTGAGCGACGTTATCACCTATATCCCGTATGTCAAACCAGGATGATCGGCTTTCGATAAATTTGTACATGCTCCTTGTGAATAATCTGGTTAAAGAACCGATTCCTAATCCCATAGATATGATGTGACCGGTTATTCTCGATAGAAATTTGGCGGATGTCGCTTGAGATGAGAGAACGGATCTAATCATATAGGTCAAGGCAGTGATCTTGTTTTCAGGTACGTAAAACTTCATTGTTGTCGTGTCGATCTCGAATCCTAGCCATTTTCCTCGTTGGGATGGGGTCAGTTTTGACTTTTCAATGTTGATTACGAATCCAGCCGATGTTAAATCCTTCTTGATTATTTCGTTACATATAAAATTAGCTACTTTAAAGGTTTTGGCCCCGGCGATCCCGTCATCTATGTAAATGGCGCACCTGATTCCCAAGCTTCTCCATCTTTTTATGAAAGGCCTGGTGCATTTCGTGAACACGTAGCAAGCAGATGCTAGGCCAAAAGGTAAAACCTTGAATCTATAAAATTTTATCGTGCCGTCCAAAAATACCCAAGCAAATCCCAGATAATCGCGAGAAGACTCGTGAATTTTTATATGATGATAGCCTGCCTTCAGGTCGAAAGTACCGAAGTAAAAATCCTGTTCAAAACTATCAGCTATTGTTTTAAGATTTTCGTATTTAAATTTAGTGATTTGGATGTTTTGGTTGACGTGTCGCAGATCAAGTACTAAACGCAGTTTGTTGTTCTTTTCCACAACAGATAATGGGTTGACGCAAATAGGCATTTTGCTCACTTCCTCGATGCAATCATTCGTTAAAAGCTCGGCAATACTTTCTTCGACGAAAGTTCTGTTCCTTAAGCTGGAGGCGTTGTTTTTGGCATAGAAAGATGGAGGTCGCGATAAAAATGGTAGACGATAACCGTGTTTGACAATGTTGAGGACAAGATCTGAAGCGTTAAGAGATCTCTCCCAAAATTGGAAATTTTGTTCCAATCTACCTGCTACCATTGTTTCTTGTTGTTCCCTAATCCAAAAGCGTTCGTGTGGACCTGGAGTGAAATGTGATTTTGAAAACATGGCGGGGATAATAAGCAAACAAGTAAGTATAAAACAGTTACATTATTTTGTATAATTGTCCCTCGAATGTCTAAGGTTTTTCATTTTATAACAAGACGATAAAAAATGCCCATTTTTACCACAACCCCAGCACAACTCTGACGAAGAAGGCTTATACTTTGTGTGGTAAGTATTGAAACTTTTGGCAGGGTATCGACGTTTCTCGGGTTTCCTTTTTTCTTTTTTAGAATTCGCGGACTTAATTGCTTTCGCTAACTGCTTTTCGTCGCCTGAATCGTCTGCCAGTTCGTCCCTTAAGTATTCTCTGGCAGTTAACCAATCTTCCCTATCAGCAAGCTTTATCACTTTAATGCGTTTAAGTAAGACTTTCTTACCCTTTTCCAACTTTTCTTTGGCTTCTTCGATATCGCTTTTCCCAAGGTCTTCCAATGCATCATCGGTTAGATCTAAAACTTCGGTGTTGTGCTGGAACATTTTCTTGTTTCCGTCTTTCTTGAATTCATAATCGTCCAATTTTTTCTTCTTCTTTAGGTTCTTGATGCTGTTGTGACAGACTTCCTCAGCCACACGTTTGGCTTGTCCGACGAGACGAAGCTCTGCCTGTTGGACAGTGGCATTGATGACTGCTTGTATTTCAGGAGAAATGTTAGACATCGCGTGTACGTTTCTGCAGTTTACCTCACGTGTACGTTTCTGTATCGCAGATAATAAATAAAGCGTGTGCTTTCTCTTTTATATCCCTCCATCGCTGCAATTATGCGCATGTGCGATGTTCTCCCATTTTCGTTGCCGGAACCGAAAAGAAACTTCCTTTCCGACTATTCTTCGAACTGTCGGAAAGGTCGCGAAGACGCTGTGTGTATAATTTTTTGTTTTTGTTTTAATTTTTTTATTAAACGCTTTATGTTCAGTAATGAAGAATAACAACATTGATAGGTATCAGTAACTATTCTATCCGACGAGATAGTCGATGTAGACCTGTTATGTGTTATCAGTTCATCATTTTCTACCGATGTCTATTTTTTTAATGTGTTTGAACGTAGCTTTTTCGTATCAATTAGTTTTGACTACTATGCTGAAATCTGTAGCTAGCAGTTTATTTGGTATTTCATTGTAGTGTGTGGATTGTTATTATTAAGGTTCGCTATTAGGGAAACGAAGGTAGCAAGATCATTATCATATCGTTTTGATAGTGTTTGATTGATATCTTTTTGTTTTAGATTAGAAAATTGAATAGTATATATGAATTTAATACAAGAAGAGAATGTGAAAATCTTGGTCATATACATATATACATGGTTTTTGTATCATGATGCACAAGTGACATTTCCTTGACATTTCCACAATTCGTAGCAGAATAAAGATTTGAAAGATAAAAACGTCTGAGAAGGTATTGTTTTTGTTACTTTTAGTTAATAGGGAAATGTGAAGGTATTTTCTTATGTTTTAGAAGTTTAATCGTGGTTTAATCTCTTTTTTAAATCTCTGAACATTGGAATTTTAGCTTTTAGTTTAACTGAACAACTATAGAATTCTAAAAAGGCCAGATAGCATTGAAAAATAGGGATAATATCATTCTTTGAATGATCGATCCAAAAGATATATACAACAATTTTGTGTTAAATATGATATAATTCCAACATACGTGTAAAACAATTTATGGAGAAAAACTGTAAAATCTTTTTACACGCTACACTAGTCCTATATATTAGTATCCGATTATCTGTCTGTCTGTCTGTCTTTAGTCTGTGTTTAGTCTGTCTGTCTACATAGGCTATTTCTTGCGCGCCGTCTGTGAAACCATTGCATTACGTACTAAATAGAACGCGACATTTAAGGGCAAATATCTCGAGAACTAATGGGAATAACTGACTATTTTGGGGTCCGCGACATTGGCGATGGGGTTTTAAAAATATTGGGCAATAAGTTGGGGACGAGGGAACCCTGACGTCATAAATATCTTTGCTTGACGATATCTCCGTAGCACTTGGTCGCCACGATCCCATACACTTTTTCTTATCAGCATTTTGAGCTCTAAAGATGGTACTACTTTCCAATAGCTCTTCCGAAATCTTATTTTTTCTGATCTGGGAGAACACTGAAAGTTTTCACTGAAAGCCCTTTTTATGGCGTTAATTTTCATGTTTTGGCGTTAACCCTAGGGTTTTTAGGGACTGTTCAGGACTTGGGGTCCCCTTCCTTAGTAACTTCAAAGATAATTATTGGTATGACATAACCACAGTGATACATCACCTCTTAACAAATTGAATGGAACAAAGACTTTTGTGCTGACGACATCAATTTCACGATGACGTCATCATTAATTAACTGCTATGAATAAACCGTTATGTTCGACTTAAAAGGCCGGCGTTAGATGTTTGTCTGTGAATGTTTGACCTTGGACTTTTCAAAAATAGCGCCAATATAATAGCGCCACTATAAAGATCGGCGTAAAAGGGGCAATAAGGTACGTCACAAGAAAAAAAAAAATTCACAATCTATCCGTATATATACGGTAGTACGGTGGCCTAATACGCTAAAACACTTTTTAAAAACTCAACACGGGAAATGTTTTATATAGACCATTATAATAACAGAGAGAGCGCGAAGTTTGGTTTCACAGTTGCGAGAAATGTTGTTTTTCAGCATGAAGAAGAAATACGTGTATATTTTTTTTCTCAAGGGTTATTGTGATTACGAAGACATTATTGTCATGTGTTTGTTGATTAAGGGACAAATATTTTGTGAAGGTAAATGGTGTGGAATTAATGAGTGGTTGTGAGCTCCCCTCCACACACCACACCACACCATCACCAACCACCACAATAACAATATTAAATTGCCAGACCCATTCTTATATGTTTAAACTGACCATATATACAAAATGTCTATGTCTCTGTAGCTATATTAGAGTTTTGCAGTTTCTTTGTTGTTGTTTTGTTTGGGTAGAGGGGGAGAACCGACCACCACACATTGCACTGTTTTTCATTCTGTGCTGTGTGTATTTAACAGCAAGTTTTAAGAGAGTCGTCAGTATTACAGTCAGCCACATAGCATGGTGCTGCTTGACATCCAAATTAACTTGGTTAACGATCGATGTAAAAATCAGGGCAAAAGACATATATATGATATATGATATCTTTCTTTTTTTTAGATCAGAAAATTGGATTTAGTAAATAAAAAATAACAATGAAAAGGAATGTGTTAATCATGGTTTCATATCATGGTATACGAAATTATGAACAGAATGAACTTCTATTTATAACCTTAGTAGTTGGGTACGTTATATAATTGTCAGATCAGTGGAACTTCTATTACATGTCCTGAGTAGGTAAGATCTCTTTTTACGATTAATTTTATTTAAGGGAATTAAGCTTTTTAATGGGATCACGGGTAAATTTTTTTTACGGTTTTACTTAATAGTTGGAATGACATAAAAATTGTTAGGTTGTGTTTTTAAATTTTAGATCAATTATATACGTGGAACCAGTAAAAACATTTAATCTGGTTGGCTTTGGGTTTTTATTTTACTTATGTGTGAATGGAATCAAAAATAGCAATATAATAAACTAATACATGAAATGTTAGCTTGATAAATTTTTACGAATAAATTCAGAGTTGCCCAAAATGTCTTGTGCAATCTAATACTGATGGGCGGGGAGCGACGCCGCCTTGGCGTCTAGTATTAACTATTAAAATATCACAATCTATATTAATTATTAAAATATCACTTGTAAAGGTTAGAAACGAGACGCTGATTTTGTGATGTGATTTATGGAATGTTATCTTTAACTGATATATCATTTGTTCTATTGAATGCTGTTGATTTTTTTAATGTGAGAAGAAAATGCAATATAGATGATGCAATTCCATATCAGTCGCGGTTTTGAGACAACCAATTTTGAGACAACCACATATCTGATATTCAGAAAGTAACCGACGTTGTCTTCAAGCAAGCGTCTGGGGTGGGACACATTCGAGGCACTTATGACTGAGTCAGTTTTTGTCTATTAGCGTGTATTTCTATTTGTCTATTATTTGTCTTGAAATTCACAAACTTCAGTTACACATTTTGAAGCCATGACGCATGCGCAATCTTTTATTCCACATTTAATGCTATTTTCATATTTAGTGATTTCATCTCAACAAATTTCAATACATCGTTAAAAAAAAGTGAATTTCCTCAGTCACTTAAAAATGCAGATGTTGTTATTATATAAGTTGTGATAAAATATCGTGTGATAAATAACACGTGAATACGAGTGACATTTAACGTGGTTGTCACATATGATCATGATATTCCGCGTTTTTCTGAATATCTAAAAGCACAGCGAGAAACATTGATAAGCGTTGCTTTGATAAAAAAAAATGATACAATAGTAACCATCCGGCATACAACGAACACTAGCATAGTCAGTCCGTAAAATGTACAATTGCTTATACGATATGGTATACCACACAGCCTATCTGTACATCTTATAGACTTAAGTTACATTATATCTCCACGTTTTTGTCTACCTCTACATTTTGTCTACTTAATGTCTATAGGGATGTGTATAATGGGCTGTGCATTTATTCATAGATATCGGTAACATGGGAGGTCTGTTGTGCAGTGAGAAGAATAATGTCATGTACTTTGAATAATGATATGTACTTTGAGTGCACGCTAACTCTGTAGGCAAATTGACTCTGTCAATATCTTCTGGCCAATGTTGCGCCTTTTCTTCCAATACTTTTATGAAAGAATCATCGATATTACTGCTCCTGTTAGTATAACCCACTTTGTTGTATATGCTATCATTCCCGTCAATTCGTGTAAGCTTTTGGCTATTTGAAACAACTTTTTTTCTTAGCAAACCAATTAGAGATAGAATTGATGAGTAGGCGTTGAAAAAACAGGCAATAACCGACTTCGATATTGGAGGGTGCTGTGAAAGGGCGGATTAACTGCGACATTGCACACAGACAGACACGGGGAAATGAAAGATCAGCTGACTCGCACCTATGACCAATGAATGAAAAGAAGAAGCAATTAAAAGGAGAATATAACTACTATCAAATCTGATGTAAATTTTAAGTGGTTTCACTCGTAACTTATTTGTTACTCAATTGCTTCTTCTTTTCATTTCGATTAAAAAGAAATGACTCTGTAATAATAGTGGTTTATAGTAGTTATATTGGTTAGTATTTTTAGAATCAATTTTTGTTCGTTTACATGACTCACCCGCGAGTGACATTACAAGTCTAGTCCCACATTTTCCTTATTCACAGTCTAACCAATGCGATTCCTCAATTGTGAAACTACAAGTCTGAGATATATTTCTATCTTCTTATACTAATACGCAATCTTGCTTTTTTCTTTTTCTTTTTCTTTTTTTTTCTTAGAAAGAACGTTAGGTAAAATTTCTCGGGAAGTTCGTCAATGGATGTATGTTTTTCCGTATTAGTATAGGGAGAATCTCCCATTAGGAGAATCTCTAGCTCCATCTTACGGGTTTTTTATTACCTCATGGAGTGTTGTACCTTAAGGAAGACATCATAAAGTCGCTTGGAGGAGAACCCAATGCAATGTTTTTTTGCGTTCGAAAGTTCATCAAATTTTCTCAAAAAAAATTCTCAAAAATTTGAAGGTATTTTCTTATATATCAGGCGTTTTATCGTGGTTAGGTAGGAGTATCCATTGGTTAAGTAGTATACGTTGTATTGTCTCTTTTCTAAATCTTTTAGTTCAACTGTACAACTTTAGAAATCTCTAAATAGGCCAAATATCACTGAAAAATAGGGATAATAGCATTTTTTGAATGATCGATCCAAAATATTTGTGTTAAATATGATATAATTCCAACATGGAGAAACACAACAATTTTTGTATATACACAGACTTATCATGGCAGTATTGCGTGTAAAAACAATTTATGGAGAAAAATTGTAATATTTTTTTACACGCTACGCTAGTCTATATACTAATAGCGAGTTGTGCATAACAAATTTAGTTCGGTCAGTGTGAATAAAAGGACTGGGAACGAAATGTTCTTATGGAAAATGTTAACAGGTTTTCGAGCTCTACAACTTAGTGGTACCTATTCTTTTGGATTGTGTGATTTTATTTTTTATCATCCCTATAATTTGAAAGAACACGGGTGAAGATGGGGGTGTAACTCATGTAACTCATTGGGGACGGGTGTGACGTCATCTAAAAGTGAACCGGTAAAATGTTTTTACCCGGGATACTAGTCTATATACTAATAGCGAGTGTGCATACCACTTTTATTTTAGAGAGTGATACATTTAGAGAAATTTCACAGTCATTTTGTCACGAGGAGCGCGTAAAACCACGATGCTGCGAAAAGCGTTTTTTCAGTATTAATATATTGGTAGTAGCAAATGACGCGACATGAATTTTTTGGCACGGGGGACATTGCATTGCACCCCCAAAGGAACGCGACGTTTAGGATCAAATATCTCGAGAACCAATGGGGATAACTGACGTTTTTGGGGTCCGCGATAATTTGGCGAAAGGGTGACGAAAAAACAAATTGGGTCTAAAACTTTTTGGGGACGGGTGTGATGTCATCAAACTGTTTGATCTACGATATCTCCGTAGCGGCACGTCATACACAGACGATCCCATACATTTTTTTGACCAGCATTTCGAGCTCTATAGCGTGGTACTACTTATCCTTTTGGATTGTGTGATTTTATTTTGGGTCACCCCTATATTGATAGAAAAATCACGGGATGGTGGTAACTCGTGGGGAAAGTTAACGGGTAAAATATTTTTACCTGAGATACTAGTCTTCTTATGCTAATACGCAATCTTGCGTTTTTTTACCTAACTTTTAAAGAAAGAACGTTAGGTAAAATTTCTCTGTAAGTTCGTCAATGGATATCGGTTTTTTTCGTATTAGTATAGGGGGAATCTCCCATTAGGGGAATCTCTAGCTCCATCTTACGGGTTTTGAATACTTCGTGGAGTGCTGTGCTATAAGGAAGACATCACAAAGTCGCCCGGAGGAGAACGCAATGCAATGTTTTTTGCGTTCGAAAGTTCATCAAATTTTCTCAATGTTCATTTTTTTAAACGAGAAATGAAGACGCTGCGTGTTAAATTTTTTGTTTTTGTTTTAATTTTTTTATTCAACGCTTTATGTTCAGTAATGAAGAATAACAACATTGATAGGTATCAGTAACTATTCTATCCGACGAGATAGTCGATGTAGACCTGTTATGTGTTATCAGTTCATCATTTTCTACCGATGTCTATTTTTTTAATGTGTTTGAACGTAGCTTTTTCGTATCAATTAGTTTTGACTACTATGCTGAAATCTGTAGCTAGCCGTTTATTTGGTATTTCATTGTAGTGTGTGGATTGTTATTATTAAGGTTCGCCTTTAGAGAAACGAAGGTAGCAAGATCATTATTATATTGTTTTGATAGTATTTGATTGATATCTTTTTGTTTTAGATTATTAGAAAAATTGAATAGTATAGATGAATGTAATGCAAGAAGAGAGTGAAAATGATAGTTGTATACATATTTACATGGTTTTTGTATCATGATGCACCAATGGAGTTTTGAGTTTTGAACATTTCCACAATTCATAGCTGAATAAAAATCAGTTTGAAAGATAGAAATGTCAGAAGGTATGTTTGTTTTTGTTTGCTTTAGTTAAAGATGGGAATTTGAAGGTATTATTTTATACTTCAGAAGTTTAATTGTGTTTAGGTAGGAGAATACATTGAATAGTATAGATGAATGTAATACAAGAAGAGAATGTGTAAATCATGGTTATATACATATATACATGGTTTTTGTATCATGATGCACAAGTGGAGTTTTGGGTTTTGACATTTCCACAATTCATAGCAGAATAAATTTGAAAGATAAAAACGTCTGAGAAGGTATTGTTTTTGTTAGCTTTAGTTAAGGTATTTTCTTATATTTCAGAAGTTTAATCGTGGTTAGGTAAGAGTATACATTGGTTAGGTAGGAGTATACGTTGTATTGTCTCTTGTCTAAATTTCTGAACATTGGAATTTCAGCTTTTAGTTTACCTGTACAACTTCAGAAATCTCTAAATAGGCCAGATAGCACTGAAAGGTAGGGATTAATAGCATTCTTTGAATGATCGATCCAAAATATTTATACAATAATTTTGTGTTAAATATGATATAATTCCAACCTGGAGAAACACAACAATTTTTGTATATACACAGAGTTATCATGGCAGTATTGAGTGTAAAAACAATTTATGGAGAAAAACTGTAAAATGTTTTTACACTCTACACTAGTATCTTTTATATTCTATTATAATATATTACTTCTATATCCCTCTTATCTACATTTTATATACATTATCTATAGTTTTTATATATACACTGCCTTCTTCACCAAATAAACTATTATTGATAATAATAATAATAATAATAACATTTTGTACTTGTTGTTGTTATTGTTGATTTTTTTCAAGGATTCTACTTTTTTCTTCTATTTGAAGTCGACATGAGTTCGATAGTTGTTCTTCAACTACAAAATTAATCGGAAAGTGTAATAGGTTTTCACCATCTTTCCACCATAACACCGGCTTCCCAACAAGAATACTTAATCACACCAAACATTCTCTAGAGATAAAGCATTATTTAGCAATTGTTCGTCTAGGTAATAGTTAGCATATACCAACACATGGTTTGCACTGATTGAACATCTTGGTTATTTGATCTGGTGAGGGACAGACAATGAAGAATTTGTTAAAGTTATTTGTGCTCATATGTTGTGTGATGTTTGTTATTACAAGTTGTGCAAATGAAGTAAGTCATTACATTCTCCATCTTAAGGCTGATTTTTATTCCAAGAGAACGAAGTGTCAGGCGAAGTTCTTTTTAGTGAAATATCATTCTTATTTTTCTCATATTCAGCACAAATGAAGGATTCTGATCGATATTTTTTTTCCCATCTGTTTTTGCTTGGTTTGAGGTTTGTCGAGAAATCTTTGCGGCCAAAAACGTATCTTCTTGCGCCTGCTCGCTCAGTTTTTGCGGAATGAAAATCAGTCTTTATTGCTCACATTTTAATGATGATGAAGTATAGTTCAGTTACTTATGGACTTTTATGTTTCTTTATGTTAAAAAACTTTATGTTAAAAAACTTTATGTTAAAAAACTTTATGTTAAAAAACTTTGGGTACTGAAAGCCTACCTCATATTTTTGCACAATAATTGTGAAGAGATTCAAAACCGAATACTAGATTAGCCTAGACTAGCACTTATCCTAGAACTTGATAAGATCCAATCAAAGAAGCGCAGGTAGTATAATTGTCAAGTAACATACAAGGCAAAATATATAGAAAAGTGTATATAGAAAAGTTGTTGCGGTTTGTTTCTACAGTTATGGGTTAAATGGACGCAATCCTTAAACGTCATTATAAATTTCATCATTTTGTTTTTATAGACGAACAGTAGTTCTAATACATGTAGAGATGGCACTAATACATGTAGAGATGGACGCGATGGCGTGCCAGGACGTGATGGTAGAGATGGATTGAGAGGAAAAGATGGGAAAGACTGTGTTGAGTGTGCAACAGGACCTCCGGTAGGTTTTTCAAAAGTTATGAACGGCTTGATAAATACCTCAAAATCAACATTACTCTTGTTGCATATAACTTATTGACAGTTTGAATGGACTATTTTACTTTCGTAAATTCTGTAATAATACCCATCAACGACGTTCCATTTTCTTAAGGGTCCACCTGGTATCAAGGGGGAGCCTGGTGTACGTGGTGCAAGTGGTTTGGTTGGAAGTACAGGAGCAAAAGGAGAATGCTATACTGGTCATAAAGGTGTGAAGGGAGATCGGGGACCACCTGGTGATTGTGAGAAGGTTGATATTTTCTTTATATCAATAATTTCTGGCTCCATTTCTTCTTCATCTTTTTTTCTCTCAGTAAAAGAATATTTAGAAATTAAGGGATTCACTATCATTCGTAAAAACACTTTTATTTCACTATTGGTATCCTTGACAACTGACTAGCTCAGTAACAGCAATGCACATTTGAGCCATTATGGTAATTGAATTCAAAAACGTTACAATTGCAAGAACTAAAATTTGGACAATTTGTTCGAAACCCCCACCCCCAGCAGTTTTGTGTAAAATGGAGTAAACCCTCTTCTTTATTTTTTAGAACTTAGAAGAAATGCAATTGTCCATCTCTAATATGATGGGAAAAGTAACTCACTTGGAAAGGAAAGTTACCACGGTACTATTATTTATTTCTGTTATAAATGGATGGTATGTAATGAATGAGTTTATAACATTGATTTTCACTAGGAAGATGTAGAGAAGGACACACAAATCATAACTATTTTCTCGTGTTCTATTCAAATTTTTATTGTTTATGAATTCTAAAGAAATATAACCATGTTACGCATATCATTGGATTTGCGACATTTTTGAGAAGGTTTTGATTTACTTCATCTTATGTACCTTTTGGCAAATCACAGATATCTCCCGAAATAGCAGGAAATGAATAGTGAAACAGCTGCCAAAAAACAAGTTTAGTTTCCATAAAAACAAATAAATTTATGCACGAAGCTTTTTGTAATATAAAATAAAAAATCTAATCTAATCTAATATAAAATTACATTTATCAAGTGCGATGAATAATAAGTTCAAAATCTAAAAAATCTAAAAAACTCTCTTATGAAGAGAACAAACGAGAACATTGCATTTTAGAAAATAAATTTATGTTTTTATCCTAAAATAAACGCAATATTTGTACTTCACCTTCCGGAAAGTTGCAAAATGCAAAGAAAGAAAAGGAAAGTTATTTTCTTTTACTGGCTAGAAAAATATATTGAAGACGAAACGTTTTGGTTTCCACCTAACTTTCTTTTCATGCCTTTAGATTTTCTATATTTATTGGCAGTGCAAAATAAAACTAATTTTATTTAAGAATACAGTATCCGTTTTGAGCATTGTTTTTTTTAAATTTCGATTTTTTCTTACAACAGTAAATGAACGTTTGCTTAAACTTATATCATTGGAAAGTATTTTATTATTACGGTAGCAGCGAAAGCAATACCGTATTAAAACACCCTTGGACGAAATGGCATTTAGCCCACGCTTTAGACTCCGCGAAATTCCCTTAACGAAACTATCTAAATTGTATGAACGAACGCATGCTAAGAATTTTCAAACTCTTATCAAAACATTCAATAAGTATTTTTTTTGTTGTTGTTATTTTACCAGTTTTTCACGAAAAAATGGATCTTATTCCCATGAAATACAAAAAGGAGGATTTCAGTTACTTCCAATGCGAAGTATATCACTTATTTTGTATAGTATATCACTTATATTATTTTGTTGCTGAGGCATTCGTTCGGCTCACCTACAGTTCATGATGAGAAGCTTCATAAGAAGCAGTTCTTACTGTAACTCTATTAAACAACCTTCTTATAACTATTCTTGTTTGTTATTTGAACTTTTTTGTTTACTTTGTTTGTAAAAGTTTAAAACCCAGTATTTCGGATAGATTTTCCGCTTTAATTTATTAACAAGAACCTGTGGCTTCAACAATTTCCGACCACATCGAAACTGGAAAGCAAAACCTTCATCCGAGATTTCCGGTTTTAAGCGAAGTATCATTTAGAAACCTTCCTTTTATATATACGTGGGCTTATACATGGTTTTATGTAGGTAACTACTATGCTCATGGTAGACTAAAATATAAGACAATGTTCAATGTCTCCACCAATTCTAACGTAAGAAAATCGTTAAAAAAGTGAGTTTTGATTGGTTCATTTAAAAAACAAGAGTCAAATGGCGCCAGCACGGTTGGTACTGGCCGTGTTGTCAGGAGAATCAGAGCCAGAGGTTTTCAGAAGCACTTTTTATATTCCTTTCTATTCATCAAATTTGAACGCGTACTTGTGTTCCTGCCTAAATTTTTTTTAAATGCTGTCCGTCATAAGCTTGCCAAATACGGACATTATAGGTTACATGGTTATGCGGTAAATCAAGACAAAAGCAGGCTTTCATTCCTGCGAATTTCTTTTGTTTTATGGAAAACTGCTCGTCCTTTGCGAATTGAAAATTTTCCAGCTTCGACATTCTTGATAAACAAAGATATAAAACCGACTAACGTAAACAAATCAAAAATCAGACATATCAACATAACGATGTATCAACGTTCTTGTTTTTATCAAACTTTTACAGACCTGTTTTACTCCATGTGCGTTACTAGTAATAAGCTCAAACAAAAGGAATTAAAATAATGCCCTTTGAAATTCGAATTAGGCCAGGTGTTGCAACATTTTCATCTGTAGCCAATAACAATAAGTTATTTAAGTTATTTAAGCGCCAATTAAAAACGTGAATAAACACGTGAATAACCTTGTGAATCATGCGTGTGTGTGAATGTGATTGAGAATGCGCAATCCATGACCTACACTTTTCAAAAAACATTACTACCTAGAACCTAGTACATGCAGAAAATACAAAAAAAAGTGAATAAAAGCTTCTCGAAACTTCTAGAATGTTCCACGCAAAATATATATGCTCCTCCTCAGTCACTGGCTAATTAATCAAAACATTTTGAACTAAAGCTCAAATGTCATAAAGCACACTTCACACTCTACTTCGAAAGTGATGTATTAAACTAATGAAAAACAATTTATGAAATGGGTGAAATTTTGAGCTTCATCTTACAACCATTTTAGTTATTCGAAAGACCCCACGAAGTAGTTGTTATGCAAAAAAAACTTTATTTATAGGAATGGAAGTTGCTTTAAATTTGAAAAATAATGAACAACTGAACAAACACAAACTTTTCGATAAGTAAAGAAACGTTAAAGGGATCCTACCATCTAAAACAATATTCTGTAAAACACTTCCTCAGACCATAAATAAAACATCCCCATATCTTAAAAGGTATAAAAAAAACCGCAAGGGTCGATTATCAGCCAAATTATATTTTAATATTGTACCTTCTTTCCGAGAATTCGCTTCTTCCTCATCAAGACAAACTTCGGAGTAGCCCCCAGTCCCTAATGATAAACGCCAAGTTGATCTATCATACCAGAGAGTTCAGTTTGGTGAGAATAACAAAGAAACAAGCGCGGTGCGTACTTCAATTCAAGTCTTAATTGCTAATTTGGTTTGGACCTTTTCATTTGACTGGTAAAGACGAAAGTTTATTTTGATTTTGCTTCTGGGAAATGACCGAAAGTCGATTCTTGGGAAATTCGAGTAAAATGTTGTTTTGTTTGTGGAAATGGATTTGAATTTCATTACACTTTTTTGTTATTTTACCTCTCTTATACTTGTGGTTGATCATGGTATAGATAAATGTGTTTAACGAGCCTTAAAAAGGTCAGAACAAGTGGATCTCCACTGGGTGAATACAGTCTTTCTATATTCGTTAGTCCACTGATACGTCACACGGCGCGTGGGGACTGGACGCTATAACTGAATTTTGGATCGAAGGAGCAAAGCGAAAGTCTGTAATGGCGGCTGTATTTTGCGAACGTTTTTGCAGTGTTGCATAACAGTGATTCACTTCTGTCAAAAAAGTCCGATGGCAAACTTGTTTTTTCCTGGTTTATAAACAAATAACAAATTTTCATTTTAGATGGTAGGATCCCTTTAATACAAAATTTCTGAAAATGTATGTAAGCCTAGAACATGTTGGCTGTGCTATACGTCCAGAGCTCTAAAAACGTACATTAACCGCTTGACATTAATTCATACAAATTACATTACTTCATACAAAGAAGAGTTTATCTTTTATAATAAGAGAAGTCTTTGCCCTAAAAACATTTTCTAAAAAGAAAAAGAAAAAAGAAACTCAAAATTTCAAATATATTTCATTATTCAACCTTTTTCTTTTTGTGTCGTATTTTAAAATATACCTTTCTTCGTTTAAAAAGCTTTCAGAATCGTTTACTACGGTCTTCTCAGCCAGCAAGTGAAGCAACAAACGAGGCACGGAAGTTTCCACGATTCTAATTAAAACCTTGGGTTTACATTTTAAAAAATAAAAACCTCGGGTTTACACTTTTAAAAAATTGGGACACGAAACATAGATGCAACGTCTATTTTAAACAGTTTCCTTGAGCTGCGTGCGGAAACTGAATAATATTTTTTTTAATGAAGACAGGTTTTTTTGCTTCATATTGTTTTTCTTTTGGCTGTTATACATTTTTTTATAAAAAGATATTTTAAAAAAAGATAAGTATCCATGGTTACAGCTCACAAATGTATATTTCTTTTGTTTTAAGCAATGCTGTTTCTTTATTAAACCTCGTTTACACTTAACAAAGTTTAAAACTCGTCTGAATGAGTTTGTATCTATTTTGTTCGTATTACGACTTAGTTTTAGAATTCTGCTACCGTTTTGTACCATATGGTTTTTGTTAGCTATCAAGTGTGCTATAAAATTTATTTGGAAAATTTTTTGTTCGTAAAAGTATAGAACACTTTGAAAAACACATACTCTATTCACAAAAACAACTTTCCTTACAATACTACTTAGTCTCCAGTACTAATTCCGGTGTAACGGGGAATTAGGAGTCCAGAGTCATAAATTCCTAGGCATATTTGTTTTTGGGGAGTCTTAATACACTAGTGAATTAGGAATGCGTGAGTAAATTAGGACTCCATCAAAAACCAGTCATTTTTCGCTGTTACATTAAGAATTAAGACAATAAGTACAAATGCAGGCTGTTCGGAATTTAGATTAATCCCCTCTGTCACCGATACTTTCAGGATAGGCTTCGAGTCTGATGTATTTTTCGATCGATTCAAAATCATAACGTTTTCTTTGCTTACTGCTTGTTGTTTGTTGTTTGTGGCCATATGCCATGTGCAGTATTTTCAATTAAAAACTTCAAACATTTGTGTTCGAAAATCAAATTTCGAGTTCGAAATCGATGACAAAACATAACGATAGCAATGAAGTTATTTTGCAGTCTGAAATGTCATCTATTGTGCATACTGATGAAATTTTAGTTCTGTCGACTCAATTTTTACGATCAAATAATGAGAAAAAACTTTTATTTGGAAATAAACCACTTTCCAGTAAAATTAAATAGCTTTACCATTGAAAAGTTTTTTAGACAGATTGCTGGAAAAAATACGTATGCTGTATACTTAACTTATTAAGTGTCTTTTGTAAAAATAAAAAATAAAAAATAAATGTCTCCACTCTTGCCTATTCTTGTAAAATGATCATGCAACATGTATATGACCACAAGAAAGGAAATGAAATCCATAATCACAAAGCAACATGTATATGACCACAAGAAAGGAAATGAAATCCACAATCACAAAGCAACATGTATATGACCACAAGAAAGGAAATGAAATCCACAATCACAAAGCAGGAAAAAGCAAAATGTTTGATTTCAAGATATTTCATTAAATAAGAAGATGATGAACTTGAAATAAGAAAGGTTGAGGACGTTTCCATTGTGAAATAACATGAGAAAAGAAATTATTCTCAAAAATTATTTCACCTATTTTCACAATGGACACCAAGCTTTACAGAGGCGGATCTAGAGGGTATGTTGAAATTTGAGGAGGAGAATGTTAGCTATTAAACCATAAAAGAAAAATGTACAAGTAATCCCATTGGTGATACAGACTGAAAACAAAAATTTGGTTTATGTGCTCCTCCACAATTTTTGACACCCTAGATCCGCCGCTTCTTTACATACCATTTGAAAGCTGACAAGGAAATGATAGCGAACGGTTGTAGAGCTGCAGGAGTATCTGAAGCTATCGAGAATGCCCAAATTATCACGGAGAAAGTTGAAAATCCTTTCAAGAAACTCTAGTTTTTTATTGGAAATATTTGTTTGGCTACAACAGAAAATGAGAAAGTTTTTCTTTGGAAAGAAAACATGTTGTGTATTTTCTTCCTTGTTACCTTCCCCTCTCCTGTAAACACCCGAAAGTAGTTAAGTGACTTCGGAACTAGATTGCTACATTTCAAGAAATAATTTAGATCAGTTAGATTAAGTTAGGCGCGGAAAATTATTAGTCGAGGATTAAGTTACCGTGGAAAACTATTGGTCGGGGGAAATTTGGTCTGAAAGTGTTTTAATCACTCTAACATAATATGAAAACAGTAAAAAACGTATACGGTATTGCTCAGTCGTGGATTTCTAGCTAACGAATTGCGCGTTGAGTTAAAGTTAAACCTAAGTATCAGTCCGATCAATGTGATCAGAAGAACCAGTTTAACGCTGATTTATATTTCATTTCAGCTTGAAACTGAACTCGCCAGACTTCGAGAGAAAAAATATGTTACCCTAAAAAAAGACAACAAGATATCTCAATCTATACTCCCTGGTGGATATGGGAAGTACAATGCATCTGATTTGCAGTGGCAATCATTGCATATGGCAGCTGCTGCAGCATGCCGGGGGAGTACCGCAACTGGAGGTTCAGGAAGCCACGGAAACATCGTCGTAACAGGAGAACATTCCAAGTCGTGCGATGAATGTTGTATAAAAACCGGTTTTAAACATTGTGACGCACAGGTAACGATACAAGGTAGTATACTTAAAGCAACTTCAGGCGCACAAGCTATTGGAAGTTTTTATAACTACTCTTGCAAAACGAAGAATAGATGGGCTGCATTCGAAAATGAATCAGCAGATGACGAAAACATATTTTCTGCAAGAATTTATTTTGGTTACTGCTGTTGTAGATTATGATTACTATAACGAAACCATATTCTTCAACATTTAATCGATACACTGCGGATTTTTTGGAACGTTTACCGTATACCTGATATAACCCTTATCTTCCAATTTAATTTGCTTTTTCCTGGTTATAAAAAGTAGAATACTTCGCATGTAGGAGTTTCTTCACCTTTTCACCACACATTTCAAATTGTTAACCAGATCTTAATAACTACATGGAAGGTGCGTCGTAATAGCGATCATTCCATCGAAATAACGAGTTTCTTCCCCTTTTCACCACACATTTCAAATTGTTAACGAGATCTTAATAACTACATGGAAGGTGCGTCGTAATAGCGATCATTCCATCGAAATAACGACATGACTGCTCGAACCTCATCCGTTACATAAGCGTAAAGTCTTATTAGTATCACCAGATGTAATTGATACAACAGAAACTGAATGACAGTATTCGTTTCTATGCAGGGAATTTACAAAAAATTTCTTAATAAAATTGATTTGTTAGAATTTGTAGATAACTCTGGTTTTTATCTTTTGCAAGTGATTGGTTTGCATCTTCTCGGGGGGTTTTCGTCCAAACATTTTTTCCATAGAAATTTCTAGAAGCTTTTTTTAATTTCTCATAAATTTCTTTTTTAATTTCTCATAAATCATCGTCAAAGCATCATCATTGAAAAATAGGGAAGTTTCCTTAATCTTTGCGTATATGCTACAGATCTCAGAAAACGTGATGGCTGACTACTTGTGGTCCTTCCTCTTTTACTTAGACATTAGTTTTATTAAGGTAGCTTCAGTAACTTTGTAATTATACATCATTGAAATCATAGGATTAGCTTATCTGTAATTTTATTTGTTGCTTTATGATAGTTTGGTTCAAACATAGATATTGATTTTTCTTTGTTGTCAGTTCCAGGCTTTTTTAAGAAGCACCAGGACTATTTATTGGTGAACATGTTTCTCCTAAAACTCCCACTACCACCCAAAGTAAATACCAATTAACTACCGCCTCCCTTCCACCCTAAACTGATAAAAAGGTAAGAAGATATGATTAAGAAAAGCTGTTAAAAATATATATAAAACATAAATATAAAAAGCTGTTAAAATGCAAGTTTCTAATATTATTGGTCCTTAAAACGTATATACTTGCATTGAGAATACATTCTCAGAAATTCTCTGATTCCCTGTGGAGAAGTGCAATAGAAAACTCCATCACAATCTCAGTAATCTTGGTGAAATTTTATAAGAGAGTATAAGGAAATAATTTGAGTTTTAGTGGAAAATTTCTGTTGCTGTGGTTTTATTATCATTAATGTTTATCCAGGATAGCCTCTTCATATAGAACTGTTATCAATTAGGGGTCTTGCAATGGAGGTTCCAGAGCATTTGAAGCTCCCATTTGGGCTACGAAGGCTGCAAGTATTATTTTGAGCTGTAAATATCCCTCAGTCAAAATTGACACGCACGGACGATAACACAAAAATGTCCAAACGACCGTTTTGGTTTTTTATCTTCACTTTTTTTTTAAGTCGTCCAACTGAAACACTCGCCAAAAATTCTGACATCCCTTAACATTAGCGATTCAAATGCTTATCTTTTGTTCCTTTTCCCAATGAATACAGTCTAATACAACCGAGACAAGTGAATACATAGTTGGATGACTTCATTTAAAAAGGTAACACAAGTGAATTTGTTCATTGACCTTTTGGATTTCTTCAGTTGCAAAAATAACAAAAGAAAGATAATCATGTCCTCTTATGTCTCCGTAGTTTCATCATCCGAATCATCATTTTAACGTGATCGTGTGCTCACCAAGAAAGAGGAAAAGCATCCATTGTTTATATATCCAAATCAGGGTCGGCGGCGCGAATTTTTTTCCGTACACCGTCCGCAGTATCAATTTTAACGTTCCCAGTGTCAAGCCGAAAGTTGGTAGCAGAAAAATTAATATGGTTATATTGTCCCTCTCTGTTTTGATATTTCAAAGAGTTACACCTCTCTGTTTTTTTTATTTTTCTGATTGTTTGAAAAGCTATTGCTTTATAAGTTGGCAATGGGTTTTTTAGTAGCCTTCGGAAAGAGACAATGTTCTTTACTTGTTAAATTGTATTATGGTTTCTGTGGTGAACGTTTTTGATGATTAGCAGTTAATCATAATCATCCTCGCCGTGCTTATCGTACATATACTAGACCTGATAAGCATTCATTCATTATCATACATTTGTGAAGAGAATGAGATCATGGTTGAAAACTTTTTTTTTTTTTTATGAAATTTATTTTTCGTTGACAACGATATTTTCAAATCGATATTTTCAGTTAGAAGTAACTAGTTTTTAGTAGTAGATCAAGGGTGTTTCGCTTTCGCTACTACCGTAACAAATGAAAAAAAAAAAATTTACAATTATTAACTGTTTAAAATAAATAGATAAATAAATAAAATATGCCCGAACCTGCTAAATGTAGCCTAAGCCATCAATGTACATTCTGCACAATCTGCAAGGGCATTTAACTTAGATCCAGTTTTTTATTTTTGTCTTAAATTCGTTCAGTGAATTTGAATTCTCAGTTTCTAAGGGTACAATTTTCCATAATTTTGGGGACAGGTTTGATATTGTTTCTGTCCCATAATACGCCTTTCCCGAATTTCTGTTTATATGTTGATGCTTAGAAGTTTCGCCTCGTTTCTATGCATTTTATTGTATTACTAACTTAATAACGCTATTACCAAGCAATAGTCATTTATTATCCCAATTCCCCAATAGAATAATTAAAAGCGATTAAGATCTTAAAAACGACGCCATACTTGTTGACTAGGCCAGAACACGGTGTTTAAACAGAAATTCGGCAACAGGTCTATTAATAGTTTTGGCTGCACGGTAATATAGCTCGCGATTGTTTCTCAAATTGTAGTTGCTAGTACGAAATCATTTCCCATTATTTCAGGCGAAAGATTATACTTTGCTTTGTAAATTTTTGTAACCAGCATTTGAAGATTTTTTTTATGTATTGTTTAAGAGTTGTCCCTCGTTGGTAATTATTCGAAAGTCGAATGGTGGTCGTTGTAGGTTTTTTCGAGTTGCTCTTTCGTGTAGCCTATTAATGCTGTTATGTAACATCCATACTAAAGGACAGTAACTGAACTGGGAATTTACAAAAGATTTCATAGTGCTTGTGAATGTTCCTGTATGGCGCCACGCGTGCTAGAGCATGTAGTTTTTGGCTGGTTTTGTCGCACAGGCTCGAACCATGCATGTCAAATGTCAGCTTTCGCCCAAATATGATTCCCAGTAATTTTTCGTGTTCATTGTTAGCTATACTAGCATTTCCTACGCTGGTTTGAAAAGAAGATGTGATTTTTCCTCGTTTGCTTTCATGCCATTATCTGCAAACCATGTGGGCATTTTTTGGGAAGTTTCTTCAAGTTTCTTTATGACCTCGTTTTTATCTTTACCATATGCATATGGTGTATTATCATTCCATAGTTACCTATATTAATGTAATCCGTTGTCAAAAATAAATCAATTAAGAAAATATTAAAAATAAGTGAGCCCAAAAATTGACCCTTTGTGTTACGTCAGACAATACATCTTTCCATGTACTAAATGAGTCATTTTCTCTTTGTTTTCTGTCAGCCAAGTAGCTATGCATTAATTTAAGGGCACTTTTTCAAATCCGTAAGCATGCAATTTAGGGGTTATTAGATTATAATTGATACAATCAAACGCTTAAGACCTATTCTGTTAATAAAGTGCGTATGTCACGCCTTTGTCTATACACTCTTTACACTTTTGTATCATTATTAAGGGACAGTGTTAAAGTGCTGTGGGTTAAATCCTTTTCTAAAACCACATTGTTATTGTTATTAAATAAATGATTGAAAAATGATTAACAGTGGAATTAATCGTTGATTTCTGGTGTTTTCAAAACTCACCCGGTTGCTTTAAAGGAAGGTTGGCGCTAAATAGAGGAAAACAATACTTTACTTTACTAGATGAAAAATATGTATTTGAAAGAAACATCTGGTAGATTGTAGAATAGTCTGTTTTAAATAAGCTAACAAGCTGATTTTACGTTTAAGGTGGAAAAAAAGGAAAAACTCGATTGCCCAATTTTTTGAGGTAGCGATCGTGATCGGAGGTCGTGTCGCTGTGCGAGGTCGTGGCGCCGTGCGAAGTCGTGGATTAAAAAGACCCGGAATTATCTGCTTCAAGCACGAACTCAATATTTTTTGTGCAGCGTTATATTCCTTACGAATAAAAAGTTTCACAATCTTTCTAAAAATTAAAACTTAAACAAATGGAGCCCTGAAATCTCTCTCTCTCATGAAAGTTCTCTCAAACAAAAGAAAATTTATTCCCGCTTGAATAATTTCTTTACATTCGTATGACCGGCAGACGAAATAATTAACATGATACTGCGGGACGTTTAAAATGATACTGGGGACGGTGGACTTTAAAAAATTCGCGTCGGCAACACGGTTTTAAAACGGTAAAACTTAAGTTGCGTTAGTTATTGCTTATAGCTTAATAAAAAATAATTTTACTTTGCAAAATAGTGAGGGAGGGGTGGGTGGGTGGGTGGTTGTGCAATCAAGGTCGTGTTACGTCAACAAAAAAATCAAAGCAGTATAATTATACATGTTATTGCTCTGACAAGAATGCCCAGCTTTATACATTCTCGTTTCTGAGTTAGTGAACTCAATTTTCTGGTTTACCTAGCAGCTGCTGTGAAAGCAAACTTAAAAATTGTAGATATTCTGAACCATTGAATGTACGTGTTTCAGTTTGTAGTCAGAGAGATCTGTTTTTGTTTCACTACAATGGTGGACGACCGATTTATCCGAAATTTCTAGTAGCAGTGCTAAACAAAGTTAAGTTGACAAAAAACAAAACAAAAAATATTCACATCAAACTTTCTCTGGGCTCCTTGTCGTAGCTTCGCTGATAACCCAGATGACGAAACAAACTCATAATAAAAGAAACTGATTCTTCCCTTCTCGTACAAACCACACACCAGATGATAATTTATAACGCGGTGAGAACATGAAGTGCTTGTAGTTTCGCTTGTTACGATATGAGGAACACTGACCATTTATTGCTCAAAATATACGTCATTAGCTATTTTAACATAATATTTCTCCCTTCGAGGAGATATAGAGATATAATTATAAAAAAGTCAAAACGAAACTTCAAAAGTATTTCGAAAAATCAACAGAAACTAATCAAGAAACCAAAGGAAACGAAACTTCCAGTAAGACAAAAAAAATTTTTTGTGCGTTGCCAATCAAATTTTTGGGGGGTTAATATAAGCTCTCGTTTTTTCACATTTTTCAAAATAGTGAAAAACAGAACTCGGCTATTCAACAAAGGACATAGGATGAAGAATTTATTGTTATTTTTTGTCTTCATGACTTGTGCAAATTTTATTGTTTGTTGTTCTCCAAATAAAGTAAGTCTTGCATTTTGTTTTTCATTGCTGACATTTTAAACGTTGCAACCGTGAATAAATTTTAGGAAGAGTCCAGTAAGTTATGAGTTTCACTTTTATTTTATTTTCTATTAAAAAGTTTTGAGCACTAAAATCATAATTTTTAAAATAATTTTTGTGATAATTGTGAAGAGATTATTATTTATATTGCCGAATATTTTTATACAGGATAAATTCCGGAGCAGTTAATTGTTACAATGGTTACATAATATAAACACTATTTTCAAGGAAGTCCTGTAAACTAGCTGACATGATTTTTTCCACTAAAAATATAGGTAATACAAGAACCATATGGTGCAAAACGGTAGCAGCATTTCTAAGTCACAATACGAAGAAAATAGATACATATTCTTCAATCCGAGTTTTAAACTTTGTTAGACTTAGTACACTAACGCCATTTTATGTTTAAAAAAGATCTGTTAGGGTAAAGAAGAAAAAACTAAACAAACAAAAAACAAAAACTTGAATTAAATTAAATTTCAAGTGCTTCTTCGAATTGGAAGGAACGGTCAGCGCCAAGAAGCTGATCTTTCATTTCCCCGTGTCTGTTTGTGTGTAATGTCGCAGTTAGTACGCCCTTTCACAACACCCTCTCGAGTATCGGAGTCCGTTATTGCCCGATTTTTCAACGCCTACACATCAATTTGGAAAAATGGCGTAAAGGTCTGGGTTTGTGGTTAACGATTTTCGAACGTGGGTGATGAAGACAGAAAGTTTACTTCAAAAAAGGTAAGTATTCTTAGTGTATTAATACAGCTTTTAATACATTATAGAACTAAGTTTTGTGCGTATACTTTGTAATGATGATGGGGATAGAGAGTCCTGGATATAAAAAGTGAAAGTGTAGCACAGATTCTTCACCACCAGCTCCAATTTTTAAGACTTTATTTTTATTCCAAATAGCTCAACAAATTTCTAGCTGCATTTTCTGTTGATTTTTAGGCTTCTGCATGGCTGGCAGATTTTTGTAGCTGACAGCGCAGCCACAAGGCATTCCAGTGTACACAATGTATATGTAGCTAGATACAATCATTTTTATCATTACTAAAGAAAAAATAAATAAAAGAGTAAACCAACTGCCGGTCATTTAAGGCTAAGAAAACAAAAGAAACTGCCGGTCATGCAGACAGGTGTCTCATCACAGTGTTTTCTCTGTATACATACAAAGCGAAAAGAAAAGTGAAGTATGGGGGACGATTTAACCTGTGAACCCCAAACATAAGGATGCTGATTGCCTTTGGTATCTTATTGACGTTGCACCACACTTGATTATTCTTACCAGACAAATATATCCGTCGATTAGGTTCTTTTGTCGGACAAATACTGTTTTTACTAATATTCAAGTTAATTTGAAATTAGGGAAACCCATGCCAAGCAGTTTTTCGTGCATTTTATCATTCTTTAAAAATAAATTAAAAAAGTCAACTGACATGCATATAAAGAAACAAGAGCCAAGAGGCGTGAAAATAGTTACAATAACCAGTCTGCCAAAAGGCGTGAAAATGGTTACAATAACCAGTCTGTTCTGTGCCATTGCATAATTCATGTGCACTTGTTAACATTTTTCTGCCAGAAATACCAAAAATTGCCATGTGTATGAAACAAAAGAAACTAACAAACCAATGGAATAATAAGAAAAAAAATAATAAATAAATGTTTTGTTTATCAACACATTGTTCTCCACCAAGGACATGCAAAAAGTTAACTTTAAGGGCTGATTTTCACTAGAATAAAACCATAATATAATCATTGTTATTTCTGTTGTTTATTTCATCAGAAAACGGGTGTGGCAGTTCGCTTTGTTTTTTGGGGTTTTTTTATCAATAAAATATCAAAGCATTACAAATTGATTGATACGATACAATCTATTATATCTATTATATATCATAAAAATTATAACCATTTCTCTCTAGTAGATGGGCGAAATTTCCGTTTCGCGCAGGAGTAGTCGAAGAAAGCCTATTTTAAACACGGATTTCCACTGCGTTGCAACCGTGAATAAAACAATAGAAACAGCTGTGGAAGTCGACATGGTCAAGAAACAATAGAAAGGGATGCTAAAGCGAACATGGCGATGATGATAAAACATAATGTAGATAATTAGATACAAAATGTTTTCAAATAAGTAAAAGAATGCCCGGGTGGTTATTAATTTTTTTTGATAAAAATAATAATGAATATATACACAAGCAGCGGCGGATGTCAAAAATTGTGGAGGAGCACATAAACTTAATTTCTGTTTTCACTCGGTAATTTTTAATAATTCTTTATTTCTTTAATAATTTCTAGCTCCATTTCTTCTTCATCTATTTTTTCTCTCGGCGACAGAATACTTTGAAATTAAAGGATTCACTTTTTTCGTAGAGACGATGTATATTGCACTATTTTCATCAATGGAAAAATGACTAAGTAACAGATATGCACATTTGAGGCATACTGGTAGTAATCGCAAAAATGTTACAATTGCAGGAACAAAAAATTACCAAAAAAGATCTCAAACCAATCATTAGTTTGCGTAATGTGGAATAAAACTTTTTCAAAAACTTTATCCTTTAGACCTTAGATGAAATGCGATTGCAGTTATTTGCCTTGATGAAACACTTGACAAACTTGCAAATGAAAGTCAACACGGTACCATTGTTTATCTCTGTTAGAAATAATTGTTTGCAATGAATGACTTCGAAACATTGTTTTTCCTAAGAAAATAAGAAGAAGCAGTTCCACTTTTATTTGTATTTCATTTCAGCTTGAAGATGCACTTGCCAGTTTTAAACTTCAAGAGAAGAAATATGTAATCCTACAAAAAGACAACAAGATATCTCAATCTGTTCTCCCTGGTGGATATGAAAACTACAATGCATCTGATTTGCAACTGGAGGTACAGTAACCCACGGAAACATCGTCATATCAGGAGTAAATGGGAAGTCCTACAGAGAATTGTGACGAAAAACCAATTGGAAGATATGACACACAACTATCGAAGAATGTTAAAAGCATATTCATCCTCAGACACCATTGGACTCTTTTATAATTATACTTGCGAATGAGAGAATTGTTCTAGCTTCGAATATATCTCAACACCGGAAAAAGTATTTCATGAATCAGACTATTACTCCTTACCGCTGTGTAGACGTTGATTGATAATACGTTAAATATACCTAATAGTGTAGCGTGTAAGATGTTTTTACAGTTTTTCTTCATAAATAGTTTTTACACGCAATACTGCCATGATAAGTCTGTGTATATACAAAAATTGTTGTGTTTCTCCATACTGGAATTATATCATATTTAACACAAAATTGTTGTATAAATATTTTGTGTCGATCATTCAAAGAATGCTATTATCCCTATTTTTCATTGCTATTTGGCCTATTTTGGAGATTTCTAAAGTTGTACAGTTAAATTAAAACCTAAAATTTAGAAAATTTAGAAGATTTAGAAAAGAGACAATTGAACATATACTCCTAATTAACCAATGTACACTCCTACCTAACCACGATAACACTTCTGAAATATAAGAAAATACTTCAAATTTCCCTATTAACACTAAAGCTGAGACATTTTTATCTTTCAAATCTTTATTCTGCTATGAATTGAAGAAATGCCAAAACCTAAATCTCCACATATGTATATAACCATGATTTTCACATCTTATTTTTCTAATCTAAAACAAAAAGATATCAATCAAACACTTTCATAACAATATAATAATGATCTTGCTACCTTCGTTTCCCTAAAGGCGAGCCTTAATAATAACAATCCACACACTACAATGAAATACCAAATAAACTGCTAGCTACACATTTCGGCATAGTAGTCAAAACTTACTAATACGAAAAAGCTACATTCAAACACATTAAAAATATAGACATCGGCAGAAAATGATGAACTGATAACACGAACACATAACAGATCTACATCGACTATCTCGTCAGATAGAATAGTTACTGATACCGATCATAACATATCAATATTCTTATTCTTTATTCTGATTATATAATTTATTACTTTATTACTTTATTTCTTTATTACTTTATTACTTTATTACTTTATTACTTTATTTATTTATTACTTTATTTATTTATTTATTTATTTATTTATTTATTTATTTATTTATTTATTTATTTATTTATTTATTTATTTATTTATTTATTTATTTATTTATTTATTTATTTATTTATTTATTTATTTATTTATTTATTTATTTATTTATTTATTTATTTATGACAAAAAAGCAAGATTTAGTATTATAATAAGAAGATAGAAGATGGGATGAAGATGGGATGAAGAGCCGTGTAAATGGATAAGCCCTGAAATAAACCATTATTATTATTATTATAGAAGACTTTACATTGCAGGGTTACAGAGCTAGCTTATTGATTACGAGTTATGATGTTTATTATCCCTGCAATGTAGAGTCTTCTTTAATTAATAATTGGGATAATTAAAATTGACATAACATGGCCGGTCGCTATTTTCTCACGTGTTCGCTCCATTCCATGATGTTCGACAAAATAGTCACTTTAGTTAGGCGGCTTTCACAAATATGTGTTGTTTTAGGTCCCAAAATAGGGTGGGTCGGTTGGGGAAAAAAGAACAAAAAAAGACGAAAGAGAACCCATACATCTCAGGTGCAATTTTGAGTCGGAAATATCTCTGCGGTATTCAACGGTATTTATGATATTTAGGTAATACCATGGCCGAATAGGATAGCGTGGCCAAATCTTTGCGGTGACAAATGTTCCCACTGAACGTTCAAAATTTTTACGGACAAAAATGGCAAAAACAAATTGTGTTTGTCGGATGACTGTAACACCACTTATTTGTGATACCCGCCTTATTAGAATTAATGAGCAGAGGTGAGTTATCCACACATAAATGTTTGTCTAATCACCTATCTAATCACCATGTCTAACTACATACCATGCTATTGCATAGATTGTGTGTTGCGTAAACATTGTTGGCCAATATTTCCTTGATGAAATGTACCTGCTGATTTCATAACAGAATTACTTTGATCCAGGATTTTTTTCAACATCGAGTTGTAAGTTGCTTAAGATATCAAACAATGTAAATAAAAATGTGATGATTCACTGACAGTTATACTTGAAGTGGTGATATCTATAAATTTGAAATATACAGATTGATACTCCAGAGATCATCTTATACAAAGTTCCAACTTGTGTTTACAATGTTTAATTATTTACGATATTGTTTATTCTACATTGGCAGTAGGGATGATGTTATTGTTGTTGTGGTAAGTGTGTTCGTGAACGCAAGTCTTTCATATAGTTTTGCTACGTTTAAATAACTGACCAGCTTTATGCTATATGTAATTCGGTAAAAGTGACTAACCAGACAAACAAATGTTGAAGAAATAGTAATAAAATCTGCTTTTCTCCTTATGGAACTCCTTATATTTTTCACCTCTTTTTCGATTTCAAAAACAATGATAGAGAGCAAATCAGTTCATATATTATGTAGCCAGACAGCGACCAGTTAGGGTTAGGATTAGTCTCAGGGATTGAAAATACTAATCGTTATATTACTTAATCTGCAATCTGTTTATAGGTAGCTACAGCTATTTTATTTTTGCATGCATTTTTGTTGATTTTAAGTTTACACAGGGACAGGGTAAAGCATGTAATTAACCTGATCAAAATAAATGTATATATATGTTTCAATCTTGCTCTGATAATAAGCTAATTTTAACAGAAATTTACCGAACAATTGTCTTGATTAAAGGAAGAGTTTGCCTTTGCCTTTTTCCTGTCCTTCGCTTTCTACCAACACGTTACATTAGGCTAGAAACACACTAACCAAATGGATCTACAGAGTTCTCGGGGGATGAAAATTTTCCATCGTGCATCTCAGACCATAAGATGCCGTGTAACGATCGCACAAGTCACTTTTGTAATTTTTCAGGATCATCATCATCCAAGGGTATTCCAATATCTGCTTCCTCTCCGCGCTACAGATAAATAGTGTGCAAGTGTTTTATTTTTATTGCAATACAAAGTTCTCTGTGTGTAAAAATGTTGCGTGGAAGCCCTTTCAAATTAACCATTATATATTTAAGGGCAGACAAGTAAAATTAGAAAAAACGAGCATATAATAAGTATATTTTGGGCCTCAAATTCTGGAAAAGACATAGGATAATTGAGGCCGAAACCAAATTACGCGAAGCTTATAAAAAAGGTGTATAAAGTAAATATCAAAGTGATCTGACTGTCCACAAAAATCCTCTATTCGCAAAACTAATCTATATCCAAAATACAATCAGAATCAATAATAAGTACAAACAAAAATTTATCACTGGTTTAGTGTGTATGCCCACAATCATCTTAATGAAAACAACTTATTTACAATAACAAATCACCTTTTTCCAAAAAAAGAACATGTATAGCAAAGCGCTGATGTTAGAAAATTTTCGAGACAGATGATGGCATATCTACAGTTAGCCAACAAACCAAAAATTTGCATAACGGAATGATTTGTTAAGTTAATTTTTTACAGATGATACACATTTAAGCAGCAAAAATGGCAATAGAATGCTGATATATTAATCAAACTTTAAATAGAACTTTTCTAACTAACGCATTACACTGACCCGATCAAAGAGTGACATGCTGGAACCCTGAATTCCCCTTTCTTTCACAATCAAACAGGAACAACAAGGAATATCTCAACCAAACATGACTGTAATATACTAACTCTATTATAAACGAAGTTGGTAAAACAAGATACACTACACCAAAGCTCGAAACAACTCAACGCTTCATGGAAATCTGCTTACGACGTCTCGCTAGCCTAAGATGAAATCATTACAAAGATTGGGAAGAAAAGACAAATGACGTCAATCCTACATAAATTAAAACCACCACTATTTGTATTGTTTTTTTTTTCGACCTTCTTAGGGCTAGGGCTTTCTTCGCCGCCATCCAGTATATCGAAAATGCAAGAAGCTCTGGGGACGAGGTTGAAGTAAACAACTCACGAATATTGTGAATCTTTCTTTTCGTCTTAGTAGAACCAGTAAAAATGAAAGTGAAATAATATAAGAAAGATTCACTTTCCCTGAAAGATCTTAGGTAAAAGTCCCCATGAAAGATTACTTTACTAAAACATTTTCTATTCAGTCATCTATTAGTCAAAGTCTAAAATGTGATGGCACCAGTGATGATGAAAATTATGTTTTCGGAAATGAATAAAATGATTTGGTGATTATATATTAACTACTTCTTTACATTTTCTGAAAGCTTTTCTAAAATTTAACGTAATTTTATACATCATCATCGAAACCATGGATATAAAAACATTATTGGAAAAAAATACGCTTCTCGACACGGACTTCCACCATTTAAAAACTGATAACCGATTTGGAATGGGCAAAAAAACGGTTGCAGCGCAACTCTTAGTCGATAGACAGAAAGCCTAAATAAATAAGATTTCTCCCTTTACGGGAAAATCTTAAAAATCAAAGAATTTCGTTCGAACCATTTTATTCTCTATTTCATTATTATTAAAAGGAACATATTACACAATGAAATAAATCATTCACGTTTTGGGGGCTTTTTCATTTGGGAAGTTAAAGTGTCATTCTATACACATCAAGCACCACTTCTTGTTTTTGCAATTAACAGTCGTTCCGTCAACCATATCTTTCTTCGTGAAATTAATATCCAACATTCTACTACACATTCCATTCCCACGTCTATTGACTGATACAATAAAAAATCACCAAGTGTACCATTTGCAAGTTCAACATTCACTGCATCACTAATTAAATGTTAATTGTTGTGACATCTACCAAGATACCAACGCAAATATCAGATAATGCAAGAAGTTTATTGGGAATGTTTAGAAATGTTTTTCTAGGTTATGATTGCCACTTGGATTGTCAAATTCCATACGTAACAGAAGTTACAGTGCATTTACATACAGCAGTAATGCAGCGATTAAATTCTTATTTTGCGTAATTTTTGCAATATAATAAATTAATCGCAGAAACTTTTGCGAGAGAAACATGTGAATTCACGATTTTTTGCATTATTCGCAAACGTTTGACTCGAGAAATTATTCCAAAATTCCAATTCGTGACAGTTTGTTACAGGAAAATATTTCAACTTGCTGATTCACGAAGGTTTATCCAGTCGATATTTTTAAGAATTGTGTTCCACCAATATACCAAAATAAGTATTTCTGGAAATTTTGGATAATAAATATTGGCAATTATTACAAAGTCAATTTATAGTCAAGTCTATAAATACCAGTTTTTGTAAAAATTTTACTTGTGTGGTTACCTTTATGTGTTCTACAGAGATACATGTCCTGGGTACTCAGATTGTAATGCGTTACTCGTACGTGTTCCGATTCTGAGATTATTGCCATTCTGAATAAAATACACACTTTATTGAACATTGCGTATCTAAAAGATGCATATCCAATCCACCTAAACGACACCGAAATATACAAAAATACCTTGAGTTGAGTTTCAACTATTATAATTCTTTGGTTAAAGCTGGTTAAAGTTTTACGAAAAGAATTTTCAAAAATTAGAAAAAGATTCACTAAGAGTTTGTATACAATTATAGTCTTGCTTTCATTCCACATCTTGCTTTCATTGCACTTTGTTTGTTTGTTTGTTTGTTTGTTTGTTTGTTTGTTTGTTTGTTTGTTTGTTTGTTTGTTTGTTTGTTTGTTTGTTTCAGAGAACTGCTGAGAGCATGTGACAATTTTTTAGTGTGAAATGATTCGCTGCTTTGGCATCATATAAAAAGGATATAAAAATGTATCATATGGGATATAAAAATGTATCATATGCGATATAAAAATGTATCATATGTGATATAAAAATGTATCATTAACTAATATATTGTAAATTCGGTGCCGTTTCAGGTATTACAGCTTCCTGTTCGTCTTTGCCATGATCTTCGCTATCTTCGCTTTCCTAATCCATAGTATCTTCTACGATTACATCGCCTACATTATCATCCTCTAACACAATGGTGTTATTTCCAGATTCAACTGTGAACTCGACTGCTTCGCTCGTCATCCTGATCTTCTACAGTAACCCCAACACTTTCAAATAAACTTTTCAAGATTGCCTTTATAGTGTTCACCTTCCAAGAGGCAACAAACACTTTTTACTTTCTCTTTCAAAATATTCATTGATGTTTCATCAGACCACCACACACCAACTTTAATCGGGATTTCTAGACCGCCTTGATACAATGGTGATGGTCTGTATTATTCTGATGCCACCTTTCCGTTTATGGTTGCTCCTAGTTCAATGGCATACCAGATGTACCTGATCAATTCCCGTGGAATGTGTCCGACAACTTCAACTTTTATTTTACCAGGTAATTTTACAGAGCCAGAGACAGCAAACCTGTCATAACTTTTGTTTCGTTCTTGTGCAAAATGTATCTTCTGTCCTACAAATGGTTTCCATATTCTCCGATACTCGTGGCAACCACGCAATCCACTTTGGAAATCGAAAACTGTGTTTTCAACGGTAATAGTATCAGTGGACATTTTGCTTTTTCACGCACTGACAATATTTCGCTAAAGAAACTGTTCAGACGTTCGAAAAAACTCAGACATCTGATTTGAATTTAAATTTCAATGTCTTATTTCAAATTCGAGTGTTTTAGTATGAAACAAATAAAACATTGGAGGAGTTTTGCTTGAGTAACAGCGAAATGTCAATTTTAAATTATTTTTCTAAAACGCCGAAGAGCGGGGAAAATAGTACAGTTTTATCCTCTTTTGAAAAATCTGGAGTTTCATCTAAAGGATACGCCAACATTGCCGAGTCTGTTAAACTGCTCTTTTTTTTTCTTCTTTTTTTTTACCTGTACAAGAAAAAGGAAGAAAGTCATACAAAGAAGAAGAAAAAATGATAATTGTGAAGTATGCTAATTCTCATGGAGTGTCAAACGCCGTCCGGAGGTGTAAAAAGGAGTTCCCAAGTATTAGAGAGTGTACGATTCGGGGATGGTTGACAAAGTTTCGTTCGGAAATTAAATTGAAGAAATTGTGATTTCAAGCAAACGTGGAAGACCGCTCTTACTCCCAGATGAGCTAGATTCGAAGCTTAGAACATTCAGTTTTGCCCAGAGAAAAGCTGATGCTACCATAAACCGTCATACACTGTGTGGTGTTCTGATGGGCCTTATCAAAAGCAATTTTGCAGAAGTATGGGAGTTTCTTATGGTTTGTTGTTACCAAAGGTTGGTTGCAGTACTTGTATCGGAGAATGCGTTTCGTGCGAAGGGCCTCAACAACTTCAAGACCAGTCGTTATCAAGTCCTTATGGATTGAAATATGCGCATTATTTTTACACGATATTTGTACCTATGTAAGTAAATTTAGCATTCCGGATTCCGGATGAGTTAATTATAAATGCAGATCAGACACCTACAAAGTATGTACCAAAACGTTCTTTGCCTTCTGCTACATTTCCCGAGGGCTTTTTGTTGGGCTTCAATGATGCACACTGGAGTAACGAGCAAGAAACCTTGCGATTAATAAAGAAAGTTAATGTACTCTACCTTTGCAGGAAGAAGGAAGAGTTAGGACTCCCTAATGATCCGAAGTTTTGTCTTATTCGGGATGCTTTCAAAGCCCAGTCTACAGAAAAGGTTAAATTAGAACTCGAGAAGTTAAACATCAAAGTTTTAACTGTACCCAAAAATATGACGCATCTTTTCCAACCTTTAGACTTGACCACTAATTTCAAAAAGATGGAGCAGCGAGAGTTCAGCACATATTTCACGACATGCATAACGGAAGCTCTTCTAGATGACCCGACAAGGGATGTGACAACTATCAAGGTAGATCTGGAACTGTCATATACGACATGCGAAAACTATTGCAAATGTGAACAATTTTTAGGAAACAGAAAGGGAAAGGAGATAATCTTGAACGGCTGGAAAGCGGCTGGGATCACTGAAGCTGTACGCTGCTCGAGAACTTTTATGGCAACTAAGGACAATCTTAATCCGTACATGCAAAGAACTTCATGTGTAATGTTGATATTATGTTTGTTACCGTGGACGTTAAGAAATTCTAAAACTTTCAAAAACCGCGTTAATTTTATGCCATAAATGAAACTCTTTCCCCAATTCGCGTTAAATTTATTTGAAGATTTAAATATTTTGGTCCATTCGCGTTAATTTTCTTCATGTTAATTTCACTCGCGTTAATTTTCTTCGGCATTAATTTCCTAAAATAAGGTATATAAAATAAAATTTTAAAATGTACAATCTTGTTGTTTCTTAAGGTTAGCTTTAAGGGCCGATCTTCACTATATAATTTTTGTTTTTTGTTTGTTTAATCCAAAAATGGGTTTGTTTGCTTGTTTTATCTATAAAATATTAAAGTACTACAAATTAATTAACGGTACAATCTACTGTAAAAATTATAATTATAGTGTAGATTGGCGAAATTTCCGTTTCACGCCAGGAGTAGTCGTAGCAGTCAGACAACACATATTTTAAACACTTCGTTGCAACCGTCATAATTCAAAGTATAATTCCATTGTACAGATTTTGAATTTGAGGCCATTTTTCATAAAAGTTGATGTTTATCGAATAGGCAAGAGACCCTGGGTTCGAGGTTGTCTAAATTTCTATTTCGAAATAGTCGGGCTAATGTCCACTTGGGCTACTGTCCGCCTGGTAACGTCGGGATAATGTCGGGTTAATTTCTGAGTTAGGAAATGTCGTTCGGGTTGCTGCCTGTCGGGGATGTGTCCTCGGGTTGCTCCCTGGCGGGGATGTGTCCTCGGGTTGCTGCCTGTCGGGGATGTATCCTCGGGCTAGTGTTAGGATACTTTATTACGAACATCATCAGATTCCAAATAACCCATAAGTGAAGTTTGCACCAGTTCAGTTTTGTTACAGTTTCGAAGAAAGACTTCATGGGTTTTTATATTTGATACTCGTGATGTAAACTTTTCCTCCTGTTCCCCAATCTGCGCCAACTGTTTCATAGAGCTATGTAGGAATCAAAGATTATACATTCTTTTGCATATTCGTTGTCAAAGTTATAAAAATCTGAAGGAATATCTGGAGAAAATATGAAGAATTTCATTCAAATATTTCACTAGTATATCATTTAAATAAGTCACAAAAAAAAAACATAGAAAAAATTGCTTAAAAATATATATAAAAAACGTTGATCGTACTGATCTTACTGTCGTAACACGAAAAAGCAAAATCTAAAATTATTATACAGAAAAATTCAATATTTCTGATAACCACGAGTGGATTAATTTTCACGCGGATTTAATTCACCTTCTGTTTAATCGCCGTATTTTGACCTAGTTACTACATCCGGCCTCGTTTTAGATATCAAAATTGCCTCTAATCATTCTGCTGGGAGTTTTAGTAATAGAGATAATTACTAAGTAATAAAGTTAAAACATTATTAACAATAAATTTAATTAAAACGAGGTTGGGTCAAAACCTGGCGTTTCAACAGAACTAGGGAAGCTGTATTTCCAAAAATCACAAATGTCATTGTTCGTAAGTTTTAAGTTTTAGCTCTTCATTTTCATTTTTCAGAAATTAATCATGTTTTTTTTAGTCGGATTAAATTTCACGGCGAACGTTTATGAGATATTTCGCACAGGATAATATTTCGCAGAAAGCCAAAAATTAATCCACCTTCGCTCTCTAGTTCCCGAAACTTTTATACTTGAAAATTCATAACGAAGTATAAACAAATGAATGGTTCGATAGATCTGTTTGAATGAACAGCGAACGTAAATCTTTTAATAAATGCCCTTCCTATTTCAAACGCCCAATTCGTTTTGTTGAAAAGTTTATAAACACCTCCCTAGAACCGAATCTCAAGAGTTGAAACGTTTAAAATAAACTTAATCTGAAGTCATTTATTTACCAGAGTAACTTCACTGTCAATATAACCAAATCTCTCTAGCTTTTATCAAATGAAGAAAAAAAGTAAAAAGGCAATGAAATAGAGGCCATAAGAATCGAACGAAATAATGTTCTGTATGAGAATGAACGTCCTTGTGTAGAAACAAGACATCATATATCATAAGATTGATCATTTTGAGAAGCATGATCTATTTGCAGAAACAATCCATTATCAGAGAAGGTCTGGGGAGGAGGTGGCAACATGTCAATCAAAACATCTTCATAATCTTCAGAGTCTGACCAATCATCAACAGACACGTCATCTTCAAAACAGATATCTAGATTGTCATTATGGTCATCGTTGTTGTCAGCTGTCTGTCTTGCCTTTGATTTAATGTTCTTGTTAACAAAATATTGTTCATCATTTAGTTGGTAGAATATGGTGGCCTTTCCAAATTCATCCATCATTTCATGTTCCGTATTGAACACAACTTTCTTTTTCTTTTTTGTAGATGATTTTTTTAATAAACCACTTAGTTTCTGCTCTTTGTTTTCGAAAAGTAAACCAATGTTGTCCATTTTAACAATATTGTCCGATAGCATTCTTTTTTGGTTTAAGGTAAACTCATCACTTGGGTTTGTTTCTTCGATGACACTATCAGAACTTTCAGGATTTGAATTACCTTTTATATATGAGATTTTTCCATTATTGCCGAATATACTCAACGAGTCCACATTTGATTCTCGCTTTCTTTTATTTTCCAATTGATCGTACTTTAAACAGACCCTTTGAACATTTTCATCTTGTACACATAACAGACGTTCTAACATTATTTGATCTTTCAAAGCTTCCTCAATTTTCTCAAGAACTCCTTCATCATCATTATTATTATTATTATTATCCTCAATAAAATCAAATGAAAATTCCTCCTGATTGTCAATCCAATTCTCGATATATTCAAAATCTTTCATCACATCATTTGCATCGTGGCATTCTGTTACACAAACTTTCCATTTTTCCAGTAATGCTGATAAAATCTTCCAACAACTGTTCAATTGCGACTCTTGGTGTCCAAACGCATCACCACAATGTGTCATGAACCTCCGTAGATCGTCTGCTTCCTGCACCAGTATATCGTATTGTTCCTCACGAGACTTATATTCGTTAAAAGCTTTTTGAAACTCTATTAGTGAAGATTGGTTGTTTCTCTTGTTCTTACGTAAACTTGCGATAACTCGATTTCCGTGTGATACAAATTCTTCAGTCCAAGAGCTAAAAAATCATTGAAAGACACAAAAATTTGAAAGGATACTCACCACAATTAATTTATATTTTATATTATGAGAAGCCATAATGAAATTATAAAACAAAGGAAAAGAAAAGCAACAAGTTTATTTAAAAGTCAGCAGAAACTTTTCGACATAAAGGGATTGTACATTGTACAGCACTGAGGATGACTTTATGTCAAAAAGTTTTTACTGACTTTTAAATAAACTTGTTGGTTTTCTTTTCCTTTGTTTCACCACAATTTAATACTTAAAAATTAACTTTTCGCACCACATATGAACTGCTTTAGCAAGGTAAACCCTCAGGCGTTCAGCATTGATCAATGCACTTTCATATACTTTGAATTCTTCTTTCAAATGTGTATACGCTTCGGATAAAGCAATCATAGGCGCAACACTCCACTCATCCAAATGTTGGCAAGTTGGTGTTACAGTAGCTTCGTCCTTTCGCAATACATCCATGTGTATACCAATCGCATGAAATTCAACCTAAATTCCGGAAAAACAATCCCCATTTACTCTGTGACCTTCATTTTTTTTATTTTTTTTTTATTTGAGATCCATACATCAAAATTCATAAGAAGATCGCACCTGCATCCTCGCATATTTGTTTTTCGCATTTTCCAAATCACCAAGAATGACATTGACATCGATTACTCCAATATCTTTCAAACAGTTGCAACATAGTTGAGTTACTTGTGACATTTTTTCATAGTAAATATGCATTTTGTAAGCTGCTTCTAACTTATGAAGACGTCTTTGTAAAAGTTCTTTCATGTCATTCCACATTTCAAACACATTTTCAACGTTTCTTGAAATCTGCTGTAGATGAATTGCACCAGTTTAAACTCTGGTGGTTCATTATTACCTTTTCACATATATACCCTGCCAGGATAAATTAAAAAAATAACTTACCTGAAATACTGTCGAGTGTGGTTTTTGGTTTAAGATCTCTTGTGACAGTTCGCCGAATCTCGTTACACGGTATTCGTTCACCAATATACTTCTGACTAACTGTTCGGTTTCTTTGAGTAAACTCTCACTTTCCGTTGAATTACATCCAACCCCATCTATTTCAATCAAACCTATTTGGTCTTGAATCCACTTATCGATGGATGTTAGTTCCGTTTTGAACTGAAAGACTTTGGCAGCATTTTCAAGCATTTTTGAGCGTTTCTCAACTATCACTTCGGCATTTCGTAACTGCGCTTTTAAGGATTCCTAAAATCATGTAAAAAGCATGAGAAGGATGATAATGCAGTCATATGATTGAATGTAGAATACAGGAGAACAAATGGAATATTTAATAAGTGAGAAGAAGAACAAAAGTTACTTGTTGTTGCAAAATATCGCTAGAAAATATTTGGAATTCCGTCCATTCTCGAAATTGAAGTATTTTTTCATCAAGCATTTGGATATCTTTGGAGGAATCTTGCACTTCATTCCACAAGAAGCAATTGCGTTTCAATAGTATAATTGCAGAACTTTCGTCATAACCTGTATCTGACTTTTGAAGAAGTAAACTTTTTTCTTTGATGATGGAAGCAAGAACTTTTTGATTCTCCATTACCTAAACCAACATAACCAATTTCTAAGGAAACGTATCACTTCATGGATAGCAATCGATGAATATATCACTTCATGGATAGCAATCGATGAAACTAAATTGCATTTACCTTTTGAATTTGATTGGTTCTTTTAAGGAAAGTTATTTTTTCCGTTAACTTTTTTTTAAACTGATCCTGAACACTTTCGACATCGCGCAGCAATTGTTGAATCTTTTGTGCAAAAACGCCACCAGTATCGGCCATTCCTTCCGAAAGTTTCGTCATTTCGTCTTTGAAATGTTGATTTTGTTCAGCAAGTAACATCTCAAATTTCTTCAACAGTTGTTCAGGTCCTATCAACAACAACAACAACAACAAAATGGCTGTAACACTATTCTTTCCCATATTCAACAACTCGAAAAAGTAAGTTTAAGTCCTCCGGTTCCCATCTGTTACTGTTGGTTCTTCTGCCCGCCGACAAGCAGAAAGTCGATATTCCGCCATAGATATAGTATAGCATTGTTCTAACTTGCCTTTACGCAGATGTAAAGTCAGTCAATGGCTCCAAATGGGGAGAACGCTGCTTTTAAAGCCCATTGGAGTAAAGTATTGATGTGCGCGAAGACTTCGCACTAATCACTACACCATGGGTGCACACCTTACATACTTACAAGTATTGACTTACCTTGCATGTTCCCACCAATATCAACATTTTCAACACATTTATATTTTTCTTTTACCCAGCGTTTAGCTTCTTCAGCAGCTTCCTTTAGGTTCAGAAAAACATGTGCTTGTTTTACTATACTTTCCTTCTCCTCACAGACACCCAGCATTTCATTGTAACTAAATAAGAAAATGGTAAATTGACCCAACATTAAACTACATGAAAACAACAACGAAATACTCACTTCATCAACAGATATTGTAGAGCTTTTTTAACATCAATTTTGAAGATATTGTCAGTACTTATCATCTTCAATTCATCCAATTTTCCGGTAACCGAAGTAAGGTCTGCTTTTATATTGACAAGTCTTTCTTTCCAATTCATGATGACGCTTTTCTCTTCACTTATTTCAAATGTTTGAAGAATGTTTTTCTGTTTATCTATCACTGTTTGGATCTTCTCAACTTCTTTCTGCAAACATTCGGATTTCATCATATCAGTAATAGCATGTTCCCATTCAGAGAATTTTTCTTGTAGCTTAATCATAACTGCATGCAAATTATTATAATCGGAAAGACATTCTGATTGGTTCTCTTCGCTTAATTTATGGAAATCCTCGTCAACTTCTTGAAGCATTCTTTCGTAACTTTTCAGTGTAGCCCCAAAATGCATCAATGCGTTTTGCATTGACTTGGTAGATGAACAGCTCTTTATATTTGCAAGAGATTTTTCCTGATCAGTGAGTAGGTTATGAATCTAAAGAAAAGCAGGATGATCCAGCAATACTCACAGCAATACTCACAACGAAAAAACAAACTCGGTGTTCGATGTTTGGTACATAAAAAAACTTTGCAGATACCATTGTTTGACTTCTTTTTTAGGGGAAGAAAACTTGGAAAGCATTTTAATATATCTCCCAACTTCACGATTATAAGCTTTTATGACGATGGAGATTAAATAGACCAAACCTGAGCCAATCTTTCTTTAAACGATGACAACCTCAACAAAATAAGAAGCACGCCTTCCTTCATAAGATTGATGTCCACACCACTCTGAAGCTTCACTATTAGATTGTCACATCTATTCAAAATGGATACTGGGTTAGCTTCATTGGTGAATGAAGAGATGGTTGTTCTAACATTCCTTATCTCAAGTTGCTGATCCTTTAGACCGGATGTAGCTGTTTTTAACTGCACCATTAGCTGCTCTACGCTCAGTGATAACGATGCACTGGTCAATGCATCGATTAATCCGTGGAGTGCATGATTTCGCTGCAAACATGCCTCCGCATAATCACACTTTTCTTCAAAATTCTGAATCAAAAACAAATATTTTTCTGTTAATTAAGGGATAGGGATTTTCAAAAAACATCCAGGTGGACAGACTTTTTTCTTTTTCATAGAGATATGGGCGATTGAGAGCTCCAGTAATCCAAGAACATTTCACACAAACCTTCAAAAGAGTTCTTTTATTAAAAGTCGCCTCGTTTGTCTTCAGTAATTCTTTCAGAATTTCAAACCCATTCTTCAATCCATTCAACCTAGGTTCTAACTGAATGGATGATAATTGTCCCTCTTGACTTAAAGTTTCACCAACTTTCTGTACATCTTCCTGTGCTTTTAGTTGTAGTCTCAATTCTATTGCTAACTCAGAGTATTGTCGATATTGCATTTCTATCTCATCAGGTGTGTTTAAAGAATTTTTAAAAGAAAGTTTATCCATGGTGTTCTTGATCCAGTCCTCAAGGGTTTGGACATCATTGAAGAAGGAAGAAAGACGATGTTGCGCTTCTAAGTTGAGCTTTCTAAAAAATCAACATCGAATACAAAATAAAATGGAAAGAATCAATCAATCAATTAATTAGTAACTTAACACTACTATATTCAGGTGGTTTGGAATTAAATTACATGATAAATGAGTAGGTATGACACACCTTTTCCTAACCTTCTCGTCCAATTGTAAGAAGTACCTTTCAATTTGTTTCAACTGCTTTTCGACATCAACTTTGAACCTTGGATTCAGATTATCCTTTTCCAAATGTAAATTATCTTTAACGTTTCGAAATTGAAGAACATTGGCTTCAATGATGGCTTGCTTCCTTATTAAGAGTAGAATACTTTTTAAGTCAGAACCAATGGAAGTGTTAGAAGTTTGCTGAATCTGCAATTAATGAAAACAATAGTTTAAAATTCTCCATTGCAAAGATATAACATTATTTGCGTTCACAACTGATAAGATAAACATAAACATTACCATATCATTCATTTTTTCGAGAAGATTTTTTGAGTTTTGAATGAATGTTTGATAATCAATAACTTCCTTTATGGATACAGATCTTTGTTCATTTAAATCTTGTAGATCAGTCAAACATGTTTGCAAAGTGACCAGCATTTTATTCACTTGAGAAGAAATACCATTATGTTTGCACGTGACTTTTTTTACATGTTCCTCAAACTGTTTAATTCGTTCCAGATCACATACTAAACCCCTTTTTACATTGTCTAACATCACTTTATTCCTTGTACACATTTGTAGATTATCCTCGTCATCATGTACACTACACTTTTCGATTGTTATCATCTAAAAGCACAGACTAACAAAACTAGATAGAAATTCAAATTATGATTTTCTTAAACATTAATTCCACTGACAACAAAGGAGAATAGCAGAAATGAAAGAAAGTGGAAATTTATGATAAAACAAGGTAACAGATCGTAGAACATAATGTACCCTGTCATTAAGATAAGATTGAATGAGGTTATAGCTTCTTGTGATATCAATCAAAGCTTTGGAATCTTCAAGTTCAATATCTCTTTGTTGAACTTTCTTCATTAAGTCTTCCCATAGCAGGAACAAACTTGACAATTTCTCTGTGATGTCAACATCTTGATCTTCACACAGGATCTCTGCACCAGTTTTCGAAAGCATCTCAAAAACACTTTTTTGGATTCCAATTTCAGTATGCAATCTTTTATGTGTTCGTATAGAATGGTTTAAATTGGATAAATCTTTACTGCAGCAGGTTAGTTTTTCTTCAATCCAATTTTTCAGCTGAAAAGTATGACAGGTAAATTTGTCATGTCAACAGTATATCATCACAAGTTTACTATTGGTTAAACTAACAATTCCAAAGCACTTGTTCTTTGGTGGGAAAAAGTTTGGAGAGATGTCCCATTCTTTCAAACTTTATTTATAGAGTTTTGACCGTGAACAAAGAGTCCTTTAAAGTTTGACACAATTGATCATAATAATTGGCATCTATTTAGTTGAATTTGGGGAGCATAAAAAGTGGGCTTACCTCAGTATATGAAGCACAAAATAATCTGAATTTTTCTGTTTTCTCCATTTGATTTTTAGACTGGAGAACTATTTCACTCAGTCGTTTTTCCAGTTCAGACAAACAGGTTAATTCATTTCTGATGACGTCATTGTCTTTTACATCAACTCTAGTGTTAACATCACAAAGATTTTGAATTTGTGCAGATATCAATGCCAAGTGTTTTTCTGCTTTCTTTAATCTTTGAGAATGTAATCCAGGATCTGCATGTTCCATACTTAGAGATACCTTAAACACAGTCACCAAAGTCATTCAGAGAACATTTAAAAAATCTGTTTCCAAACTATATATTGTAAAACTCAAGCAAGAACAACTTGGGTGTATGGAGGATGTAGATGAAAAATACAAAAAAATTAACTTAATAGAAACCTAGTTCTCTTACTTCCAAGGATGATAAAGTCTTGTTTACTTTATGTACATCTTTTTTCAATGAAAAAAATGATAACTTGACAGTGAGAAGTTCCAACTTGTCTTCATAATCAATCAAGTTATGCTGATTACTTTGATTGACAGCATCAAGTAGACCAGTGAACTAAAAACCATCAAATGTAGGAGAAATACATCATCTATTGTTACAATGAAATCAGAGTTGGAAAACATCTTTTAGATCAAATTATTACCATTGATTTTATCATTTCATCGTTTCTGATTTAAAGACATACCTTAAGCTTTTCTTTTTCATGGACTTTCAATTGATCCAATGTTTTCTGCAAACATTTAAGTTTATCTTCTTTCGCCTTCTGCTGATTCAGTATAACAGTGAGATCAGAAAGAGCATCTTTTGTAGAATCGTAATCAACTGCAATATTTTCTTGTTGAGAAATATTTGATTTAAAAGTATGACACCAGCTCTGTAGTGACTGGATTTCTACTAAGAAATTTGCTGTATTGATTGTTTCTTCATACTCTGTACACAAATGATTATGGTGCCCTTTTTTCAGGTTAAGTGTTATTTCCAAATCACCTTTCTGTTTCAATAACCTTTCCAGAGATTTTCCTGGATATAATGATACCATTTCTTTGCAGTTAGTATCAAGCTTTTCCAGCTTTTCAGTCATCAAATTTTCTTCTTGCACACAAAGTTTCAGCTGACGAAGTTCATTTTGTAAATGATAGCTAGATTTTTCTTCTGAGCATTTAAATTGTTCTAATTGCTCTGTATAGTCATTTAAATGGTCTCGCAAGTCTGTTATATCATAATTTAATTTATGAAAGTAACAGGCTTTTAACAATCTACTTCTTCTTTGGCTAACCTTTCCATCAAAACGTTTCCACATATTGCAAAGTTTTTCCAAAACACCTTCAATTGTTTCTTTATGTGGATGATTTTTCTGGCATAAGTTATTACCAAGAGTGCAAACTTTTTGAAACAGTTTTTGTGCAGATGGAAGAGAAAGGCAACAATGTTCAAATTTTTCATTCAATGAATAAGCTTGTTCATAATTTTCACCATAATCATCATTGTTGATATTTTTATTCAGATCCGATAAAAGCAATTTTAAATTTCCAGCTTCATGATAAAAATATAGTAAATTGTAAGAATCATGCAAATGTCTTTGCCTTACTTCGGTAATATTTTCTAACTTTTTAAATTTGCTCTTGATGATCTTTGATTTGCTTTGAATAGCTTTTGTAATTTCAATTTCCTTTCTTGACTGAAAAAAACCTTTAAGTAGTTTTTTATATTTTGAAATGTCAACCAATAGAACTTTATGTTTTTGGAGCAGTCTTTCAGTTGAAGATAAATCTTTTCCATATTCTGCTGAAGAAGCACGTGATATAGTTTCATCTATCCATTCAATGTGCACATCTGCTTCTGAAAGGTATTCAAGTTCATCTAAACTCTTGCAACAGTCTGATTTTCTATTAAAAACTTCTTTTGTTAAAGCTTCCCATGAGCTTTTAAGATCATTAATATTTTCATTGACTCTCTGAAAGTTATCTTCATTATTGTTCATAAGCTTTTCTCCATGTAAAATAAGTTTGTCAGTACCTCTTGGTGACTAATAAGCTGATGTTCTATTGCTGTAAGAGAATTCTTCATTTGTCGTGTGGATGTGAGATCTTTTGCTTTTGATAAGGAAGACAACATTGAAAGTTGATCAGATACCCAAAGAGACTCGAATGAAGTTTTTTGGAAAAATTCATGACACTCCAATTCCTTGGCAATGATACTTCTCTTTTTCTGATACATTTCATTAAGATCATGTAGTTTTAGCTGAGCATTTTTAACATCATCAATTGACTTCCTGCCAATAACAGAATTTCGTAGTTTCTTGCAATCCTCTAATGATTTCTGAAGTTGATTCGATTGAGTTGTGATCTCACATTGCATTTTGGTATGATTTAATAACATTGCTCTTGAACTACCTAGATCTGGTGCACAGACAGGTTTAGCCAACTTTTTCTGTGAAACCTCTAACCAAGCAGCAAAATTCTTTATGTTTTTTATAATTTCATCGTGTATCGTAAAATCGGTCCATTCTTCTTCCTTACATTTAAATATTTGTTCCAATTTAAACCATTTGCCATCAATCTCATGGAGAAGATCAGTGATCTTATATGATGCAAAATGACAATCCTCAATCAACAGGAATCCCTTACTTTCTAACTTTTTCTTCAAAGCGGAATGTATGAACATTTCAGCCTGGATGTTTTCGTGATTAGATTTTTTCTTTCTGACATTTGAATCTTTCAGACCATTGCATGTCAACAGATCCATCTTCTCCTGTATCCAAGTAAGAAGCTCATCACATTCTTCTGTGAAATATTGAAACGCTTTTAGTTGAATCAACTCTGATTTGACCAGATCACATCTCAACTCTACTTCGCACTGCAATTTTTCATTCTCTCCAACCAAATTTAACACAGTCTGACATGTTACAGAACAATGTAGTTCAGATTTTAATGATGTCAACTTTTTAACATCTGTGTGTATCTTGTGTTGCACTTCATCATGCTTTTGTAGAAGCCTTCCAGCTGAAATTTGCAAGGATTCTTTTTCGGAGTTGATATGGTCAAGTAGAACATTATATGCCGACAAATGACTTTTTATCTTTTTAAGGTCTTTACAATTTTTCAGAAAAGTCTTTTGCTTTTCCAAATGATCACTACGTGATGTTATTAAATGGTGAATGTTTTTTATACCATCTTTGAGTTGTTCCATAATATCTTTGATAGATGATTTATCAGAAATATCATACTGTATAAGTTCATTCACATCACTTTGAAGCTGCCTCACTGTATCCTTTTCTTGCTCATTCAAAGTAATACATTGATTGACATCTGAAAGTGTATCCGCAATTAAAGGTTCAGAAAGAAAAGCTGCTTTTTCTTTGATGCAGAATAGAAGGTCCTTTGCATCGGCTGTAAAACCTTGTATACCATAAGCTGTAGTTAAAACATTCAATTGTTCAGATGACAATGACGTTAGACTGTGAAAACTTTCCTCAACTTCTTTTATTTTTTCATGAACTAGCTGTGGCAATATGTTTCCAGTTTTTACTAAGTTATCGTAACCTTTCTGTATTGCTGCTTTCTTGTTTTTTATAGCATCTATTTCCTTTTCAAGTCTTTGTTGTTTCTTAAGTTCACGACGAACAGTATGCTCATTATTGACATCATATTCAGCATAGAGTTGGCCTTCCTTATCTTTTATCCAGCAAGACAGTTGATTACAATGATCAAGAAATGTATTAACACCATGAAGTTTGAAGATATTTCTCTCCAAATTTTCAAGAGATACACTTAATTGGGAAAACATTTTGATTAACTGTTGTTTCAATAATACAACATTTTCGTAATTTGGGTGAGTTATAAAAGTGGATATCTGATCTTCAATATTAAGTGACATGCTTCTGTAAATTTTCAAATCTTCACTACTTTGTTTCGCCTTTCTTTTCACGGATTCGATATCATCATTCACCACATCAATCATACTTATTGTTTGCTCCATTTCTTTAAGAGATACCATTACTTCTTGTTGACTTTGAAGGAAAACGTGATAGTTCAAATGTAATTGTAGAAATTGCATTCTTTCTTGACATGTTTGTTGGAGATTTAAATAACTAGCAGATAGCTGTAATTGTCTGTTAGACACATTTTCCCGATCAAAATGAGTGGCACAGCATTCCTCTTCTCGACAATATTGAGAAAAAAGCAATGGAAAAGTAAGGACATTGGAAAGTTCATTTTGTTGATTACTGTCGTCATGGCAAACAGATTCATAAAGGTCAATTTCTTGGAATTGTCTTTGTAGCATATCTACTTCATGTTGAAAAATGGATATCTCATAATAAATGTCTGTCAGCCTTTTTAGAAAGAACTAAAAATGATTTGAATAACAATAAGCATTAGGAAATGAAACCAGCAATATTGCTAATAAATTCTTACATACTTCTGTTTCAGTCTTACTGCCAAATGCATTTTCAGATGTTATGATTTGTAGTTTTTCTTTGATCCACAATTCTGCATAACTTGCATTCATGTAATACTAAAATCAAAAAATGACCAAGGCTTCAAGATTCTATGTTTACCACAAAAAGTATAATTGTTTTAAAGCATGACTATATTACTGTATTTTCTAAATTTTGGGAATTTAAGATGGTGTTTACTGGAAATGGGAGTTTATTTCAAAAAAATTGAAATTTTGTTTGTGCATAAATGTTTTCTCTTGATGACAAAAGTGCAGTGTGATAGAAGCATGCAAAGTAATAAAAATATTTCAAATAGGGGGCGTTTAAAAGAATGGGGGGGGGGGGGGGGGGGGCTTTAAAGGAATAGTGGGCATTTATTGGAGAGTGTCATTTAAGAGAACAGGGGGTGTTTATTAAAAATATGAAAGTGAAAATTTTTGTAATAAAATATGATCTATAATAATACGCAACTGTTAATGAAAATGTTGCTTCTGTGAGTAGTTTACTTCTATCATTAACAAGCTTATTCAATTTGTAACTTGTTTCTTGTAAAACTGTAATTTCTTGTTGAACATTTTGAACATCAAATGGTGCTGTTGATATCGATTCCCACTGTTGTAAAAGCTGGTCACACTGATAAAAACATGAATTTGCTTCTGAAATTAACACCTAAAATAAAATGCAGTTGCAAGGATGTTTTCTGATTTACCAACAACTCATTAAAGTAATTATTTTCATCATCACCTCATGTTTTCGTTTATATTTGTTTAAAGACATCAAATCCGCTCCAACATCTCTTGTTTCTGCAAGTTTTAGTTTCGAACTGAGTGTTGCATTCAAATCAATCAAATTGCAGAAAAAGTAATTTACTGTTTGAGACAAATTTAAATTCTTGGTCTTCTGATTACATTGTTCAAGTCGAATCTAAACAATACATTGTAAGAAAACTATTCTGATACATTAACAAAGTAAATTGAAATTGCCTGTTAGGGACTATTCTAGAAAATTATTTTGGGTACTGATAGCCGGCAAGAGAAAAGCCTGAAGTCCTTTCCTCAAATACCAAAATCTTCGTAATGGAGCTGCGAGAGCCCTTTTCAATGCAGACCTTGAAAAACAAAATAAATTCCCTATATGTTAACACAACATTCTTTCATCTTCATGCACATCACATTAAAATCGTTTTGCGAAATATTTTATTATGAATTCATGTGTCAGCAATTGGTGGAAACAGTTTCATTTCAGTATAAAATTGCATCAGATATATAATGTAAACACATCTACCATTTTAAGTTTTTTCTCTGACACATAGTTTACAAATTATTTAATTTGGGCACCCAAATTATTTAATTTGGGCACCCAAATTATGTGCGCCCCAAAATTGAATAGTGCCTGCCTGTGTGAAATCAAAAGTACCTGTTTAATATTGGCAAGCTCCACTAACTTATGGTTCATTGAATTTGATAAGTGTGAACTGGACTTTAAAAGTCCCTTCACTTTATTTTCTAAGTCTTCAAATCGTTTACAATAACTTTGAAACTGATTGACATCCTGTTCATGAATGTCAATCATCTCCTCAACCTCCATCATAGTATTACCACAACAGTTCAATGAGAAGTTCTAAATAACAAATAGAAATTATGAAAACTATTGAGATTTTCATTGTCTTTTTTTCCCCACTAACATGTTCTTGATGGAAACAAACCTGGAATGTGTCAACCTCAAATTTCAAATCATCCAAATCTTCGATAATACTTGAAAATTTCTTGTGTGATAATAAAGATTTTTTTCTAGCTGATATCTTTTGAAGGAGTTTTTGCCAATCTTTCAGAATTTTCTCTTTTCTATAACAGAGAAGAATACCATGTTAAGTTTTCAAAAAAAAAGGAGATTTGGGAAAATTAAAAACAGAAGAATAAAATATATACCTGTACAAGAGTTTTTTAACATCGTCGTACTTTAAAGCATCTAATTCTTCCAAAAGCTTGGTAAGTACAGAAAATCTTATTTCCTGTAATCAAAATATCAATAAATGAAAACAGAACTGCCATCGTATCGATGAAATGGGGTTGCTAACCAGGTTTTAACCAGATTTTTCTTCATACACTCTTTTTTTCACCACAGGAATTTCATTTGTTTGAATAGTTATTTAAGACAAATATTTATTAACATTTAAATACATTTTAATAAATAATGTCCTGTTGACTAATTAAAGAATGATATAGTTGGGGGCATCCTCAGATTCCCTGGAATGAATAAACGAGTTCCTGATTTTTTTCTTTCACTTACTCCGGCTTTAAGGTCTGCTTCAAAACCTTGGTGCTTTTTTAAAGATGAAGGAATGTCTCTTGGTGAAATGTTATCAGGTTTGCTTTCTGTATCAAGTATTAAGTTTTTGTCAGATAACCAAGATTCACGTAATGATGCCTGGAAAAACAAATCATTTACGAGAAGGCATACCAACAACAACAACAACAACAACAACAACAACAACAACATAAAAATAATTACACAAACCTTGATGTTAAATTTTTCCAATAACATGGATATTTTTTCTTGCCTAAATCAAAGTTTAGAATGATTTTTCCACTGGACAGAATCATTCAGTACAGAACTAGCTGTCACTAATTGACCCCTTTGAATGATTTCCAGATCCTAATTTTCCATGGACACTTTCTGAATTTATTAAAAAACTTAAGCTGATAGACTATAGAATATTCCAGCTAGTGGAAAACCGGCTGTCACATATCCAACATATAATTACCGCAATAATTCAGCTTTCAGCTTTCCCTCTTTTATGTATTCAGTTCTTTCCAGATTCTGCCAAAGAACATTAACATCTGCAAGTGAGTAACCTTTAGTTGGAATGTAATGCTTATATCTTTTGCCTGTCAAACGTGCCTGGATTTCGAAAAAAAGAATTTCAATTTTCATTCGATCCACAGATCTAAAAATACAACAAAAGTAAAATGCTGAAGATGAAAAAAATTTGTAAACAATTGAAATTTTCTTTCAAAAACCAGGCATTATACTTTTTAGGTTTTTCATCTGTTCTGAACAATTTAAATTCATTCATGTCCATTTGAAGTTGACTTATAGTCGTTGGTATTGGCTTTGATAATTTATCTGTTGCTTGGCGTAACCAGAGCAGTAACTCCTCAACCATTCGAATATAATTTTCTTTCATCCCATCCAATTCCATTAACTCAATCACAAACTAAAATTTTAACAAAAAAATTGTGGATGTTACTTTTCATATCATAGTGATTACTATTATAGGGAGTTGCATTATGTCAGACATATTGCATTGCACCACTAAATAGAATGCCACTATTAAGCGAAAATATCATTTGTTGTGAAAGATATTGGCCATGGGTAAGCAAAAAAAATGACGTCAGTTTTAGACCGTTATTTTCCACTTGCCATTCCATGTTTTTATTTTTGTCCCCTTTGAGAGAAAAACCACATGTGGGACTGTAACACACACAAAGAAATGAACTGGTAAAATATTTGGCCGGCTAGTTGAATATGTGAAATGTGAAAAGAGTATGAAAAGCAGGACTGGAAACAAAATGTTTGTATAATGTTAGTACATGGTGACATATGGTTTTGTGAAATAAAATTTGGAAAATGATGAGCCAATGATGCAGGAATTGTTCTGCGTCCAAGGCCATTAAATTATCTTTATTATCATCCAGCATAAAACTCTCTCTACCCCTGTCTTCATCCCAATCATTTATCAAGTAAACAAAAAATTGTGTTTGTATTCAAAATGGCAGAACAACTCGCTGCCTTTGAGAGGGAAAGGAAAAAAAACATAAATTTTTTGAGGTAAAATCATAATATTGATTACTTGTGAATTTAAAATGTTGGTGGATGACTTTTTGTGTTCCTCACGGTTTACGATGGTGCATCAATTTTAAAATTTTAGTTATAAAACCCCATACATTTTTTCATCAGGTTTTATAACTGATTATTACCTGGAAATTATGAAAAGTGACAGTACAGCCAAATGAGAGCTTCTGATTGGCTTATACGCGTTTCTCGGTAGAGAGGTACTGACTGGTTTGCCTCATGGGTTATAAAATGGTAGTTTAAAAGATTAACACATAAACATAAAGTGAAAAGAAAGCAAGCAAGTGTCACATTAAAAAAACTGTTAGGTGTTGTGCTTGGACAAATAATAAGTGAATCAGTTAAGGGAAATCATTGCATTGCATTCTTTCTACTTTTAATAATAAATCGAATGTCACACAAAAATGAGAAAAAAAGTTTGTATATGAAGCAAAGTAATTTCGAAGTATCAAACTCAAATGGTCTGACTCTCTTTGTCATTTTTACCAGGTAATAAACGGGATACTGATTGTTTGCGCATCTGTACAGAGGAAATGCAAAGCCCTCAGTCTGAAGCACTGGTCACAAGATTTGGACCTCGGGCTTTGTATTTTTCTTTACAGATGCGAAAACAGTCAGTATCCCATTAGTACTACTTTGCGTTTGCTATATTTTATTTTTGTCAATTCTGTTACCCAGGATGTTTTAACTTTCTTTTTCTTTTGAAAAATGCAATGAAAAAAAAGCTCTTTACACTCTAACTGATATAAAAAATCAGCAGTGAAGAATTTAACAAAAGGTGTTACAGCAAAAATGGGACACCGCTTCTAAACTTCAGAGTTCTTATTTCATTAGTATTAGAAGTGATTGATCTGTATTTTCTTATGAAAGCTTTGTTTTTGAGATATTTCAATTTCTTTTTATTGCTCCATTTTTCACATGAACTCTTACTAAGATTACTCATAGCAACCATTTTATATATTGAGTTTCAAAGAAAAATCAAAACACCATTAGAACATTAGATCAACCCTTCGGTTTGTACTCCAGAGCTTAAATGTAGTTTTGTTAGAAACTTTAAATGCATAAGATGGCATAGTGAAAATATAAACACTGAGAAAAAAGCTGTTACATAATTATGTAATTTAAGTAATTAATTAAATTTAGCTGGTACTTTTTGTGGATTATTTTCATTGTAGTAAATTCCAAAAAAACACTACTATTTCATGAAACAGGTTTATTCATTTTGTGATCAAATGTTGAAATGTTTTTGCAATAATGAAAATATGAATAAACAATTTATACCACAAAACATTCAGGTGTTATTTCTTCCAATAATAAGATGAAAATGTTTAAACTCGCTTAAATATCCTAAATGAAAGAATAATAGAAAATATTGACAGACTTGAGTAATGACTTTGAAATACATACTTTGTTCAACCTTTTACCACTCATTTTTTCTTGTTGTAACTTTGAAAAATACTGATAAATCATTCCAATATACATCATGATGGATTTTTCATCAGGTCGAGGAACATCAACATCTATTTAAAAAATTGCTTTCATTTTACCAAAAAACTTACAAGAAATTGCACCACTTGCATTCAATTTCTCAGGCAAAATTGCACTTGATGAAATGTCAGAAAATTTGTTATAACTTTAGTTGACAATTAGTTTTAACAAGAAAAAGGAGCTAATGGTAATTGGAAATGTAACAGATTGGAAACAACACAGATTCATCTTCTTTTTCTTGAAAAGGAAAAAAGTGACGTACCTTCTGGATCAAGAAGTTGAGCAATTCCTAACTTTTCGCTGGCAACATCAAAGGCATGGGTGAGGTTCTTGATGTGCTGGCTACCATTGAGCACATTAAAATCAAACAAATCTGGTCTGTAATATAAAATAAAGTAAGTTAATTATTATACAACATGTTCCTCTAGTCTTGAGAAACATATGATTCAAAGACTCATAATCTCATATGTAGTAATTAAAGCAATGTATTGTGGTACATGCGGAGATAAAGAATTGTAACGTTTTCGGTTAATCTCTGTCTTTAGTACATGATATATGATATAGAAAACTGTCTATTATTTTTTGTCTGGTACAGTTTGTTTATAGCCATTTGAAAATTCCCTCAGTTTATCTTGCACTCAATTTGATCACATGACTTATTACAACTAATTGTAATAGGTAATTATTTACCATCATGTGATCAAAATGAGTGCAAAATAAAGCCATCTTCTAATGACTTTGGTCTAACCCACTGAAGAATTTAGAAATTAAATTCTTTCGCTTGATAAAGATAAATCATAAAGTGAAAGTGAAAGCAAAAGAAAAAATCCTTGAACAGTGTAAATGGTGAAATCCATTTCTAATATTTAAATGTTCATTGAAATTCATAATTTCATACTTTGTTGTTGGATGTACAATAAATTAGAGATTATCAGGGTGTAAAATTTTTTTAAGATATGCAATTTATGAAGAATAGATCTGAAGTTTACAGAAAATCAGTTTTTCTTGACATTTTACAATTGGTCATAAATTTCACGTTGTAAGAAAAATTTCAATTTTATTATTTTGTAAGAAAACCAGCTAGACTAAAAACCTAGGGTGAAATAAATGTTAAAACCGGCATTTTCCTTTTTCTCCTCCTCCTCCTTCTCCGTTCACTTTTATAGCCGGAGTTCCGCAATAGAACTTGTCCATTAAAGCTTAGAGGTTGAAACAGGGGGTAGTTTAAGTGAAGTAGCGCGTGTGATGTAGTATACACCATTTTGTAAACCTTTCTCTATTAAAAGAGCCCTGATTTGTATTGATTTTTCATCTGTTTACTGGTTTCGCATAAAGGTACTGGCAACAGATAGTTTGTATTAAACCCAATGCTTGTCAACAAAGCAGAAAAAGATTTTGAAAGTTGTTTTTTGATCTTGTTGAACTGTTTATCATATCATATGGAATGTTAAAATGTTTTCATTAATAAAACATTTTATAAAATATTTTAAGACCAAAATGTTGAGGCTGCAGAGTTTACTTTCATAATGATATATTTTGGTGTATTTGTGTTGCCATTAAATTAAAAGATAAAAAGATAGAAGCCAAGTGGGTACATGTATGTTAATGATGTTTTCAACACGACAATAACAAAGTAATGCCTTAGAGGGTATACAACTGAAGTGACAACTCATAACAGAAAAGTTCTTGATGCCACTTATACTTTTGCAAAAAGTGTAAAGAAATATGCAAGAGTATTATCAAACTTTAAAACAAATTGTTCTGAAAAAAAAGAAGATGTCCATGAATGAAGAACTTGTAACGGTTTTTGGTCAATCACTGAAGCATGAAGACTACCTTATTTCTAGGAATAAACAGCCCTGCGTTTATTCGAGACCATCGTTTATTGGAGGTTCGTGTTTATTCGAGGAGATGTGTATATACTTCATGTCAAGATGCGACTGTTTTTTGTCAGGATTGAAACACAAAAGTGATTATTGATTTCAGTAATAAAATACTGCAACTCATTAGTCTATGCTGTTAGTGTATATAGTTTACTAGCAGTTCACGAAATCAAATCCATACAAAAATTGAATCACTAGCTTTGATGTTATGTGCCGGTAACATCACTTCAACAGTGATTCAGGGTTTCTCGTAATTTGCACGGATTTATTTTTGTGGAATATCTTATTGGACAAAACAATGTGAGACAAATTGCCAGGATGATTGCCGGGATGGGACAAAATATGAGATCCGGCTTCACTTAACATTTCCCTCAAAACTACTGCTGTGTTTATAATGAAGAATTTCTGTCTCGGGACGATTTCCTCCCGTCCCTTCAGCTGTTATTGTTGTTTTTCTCATATAAATCTGGATGATTTCTAAAAAAAATTGAAACAGCTGCAAACCATAGAATTTTTTTCCTGTCAATGTCCGGCCCATCTTCCATATAAAACAGCCTCTAATTTGGTGTTGATCTAACTACAAGTGAATGTAAAAACTACTCATCCAATCATACAAACACCTTCTTTTTCAATTATTTCTATCTTTCAATTTATTCTGTGGACATTGTAAGGTTTTGTAAGCCCTAAGCCAATATTATTTAATTGTGTAGAATTTAGAATCACTGCCATATTGAAAATATAGTTTTTATCGAAATTAAATTGTTTTTTATCTCTTTATTATCTCTATTGCTATCTCAGATTCCCTGTAGGGTTAGTTTGGAATTCAACTACTGAATAATTATGTATTTGTTTTTTACGATTTCATCACTAACTCTTGCAATTCCCCGGTGAAGAAGCTAAAAGTAATTATAAATACTGAAAACTTCTTGATCAGGCTGTATGATTTATTCATGCCAGTTTATAGAGCAAGTATGTGTCTCAGTTTATCAAGCAAGATAATATCAGTACGGTCATTGCCATTTTTCTACTGTTCAGATTTTTCGAAAAAAGAGGATAAAAATGGGGAAATATATCGCATCTTATGCGAATCTTGTTTCTCTTAAAAAATAGAATAAATAGCTGCAAATAAATAACCTGTGTGCATGAATCAGTGCATTAAATGCTAATCCATTTTTCCAACAACTTGTGAAATTAACAATATTTACTCCAGCATAACTAAAGAAAATAGATGAGAGTATCTTTTATTGGCACTACAGAGATATAATATAACATGGTTCAGAGTGGATTTTAATATGAATATTTTTCCCTGACCTTTCCCTGATTCATTTCCCAAAAACTAAACCTTTTTCTAATATTATACTTTTCCTTGACTGCAACAAACACACAAATATTCAATGAAATCTGTTTTCTTTATGAATTTTCTTATGGCTTGTTGCATACAAATAATTTTCCCTGACTTTTTTCTGACATAAGGAAATTTTCAGGAAATTTTGTGGACTTTTCCAGGCTTTCCCATACTTTTCTTTCAGGTTTTCAAAGTCCACCCTGAACCTTAAATAATAATCAGGCAGTAGTTATACAAGAATGTAAACAATGGAGAATACAGTTAAACCACATACCCTTTAGTTTTTCGTTGACACCATAACAACAATGCATCTTTAACTGATTTTGAATCTTTTGACTGAAACCAGGAATATGTGGCGTAATCAAAGATTAAAACAAAATTGATTTTATGTTATTATTGTATATTATTGTAAGTGCTTGACAATAGAATTCCAATAGTCAGATATCAAAAGTTTCGATTTAGTTTTCATTAAGTTACACTCAGAAAGAGAAAGAGTTTTTAAAAAAATGGATAAAGCCATTTAATTTTAAATCATATATATACACTTTTATTTCAGCCAAAGTTGTTTTTTTTTATGTTAAATCTTCTTGACATAGTTACGTGAAAGTATTTTATTACCTCTTCTTGTACATCTGCAATTGAAAATCTTAAGATAATTGTCCATAATAATCCTAATATTAACTCCTCCTTTCCGTCAACAACATCTTCTGCTCCAATACTCTCAAGTTTGATCTATAAAGAAAAACTAGCCATTAATTGCATTGCCGTTGTTCTACTACAGTACAGCCTGAAAGAAACTTTACATATTTGCAAAGGAATGAATTTTTACAAGAGAACACAAAAATTTTGGTACAGTTTTATGTTACATGGAAGTCATTATTAAAATCTTTTGTATTCTACACAGTTTATTTAGACACACAACCAAACTGAACATGAAAATGCATGCTAAATAAACTGTTAAGTTCAAAAGATACAGACTATAATGAAAGCTAATTATCTTATGCAGACATGTCAAATTTCTTTCAGGCTGTATAATTTAGAAGAATAGCAAAGAGGATTCTTTTTTGTAACCAATAATTATGATGAGATCAAAGGTAACTTACAAACTTTTTCAAATACTCAAGGACTCTTGATACGTTTTCAAGCTTGTGAATACGTTGCTTTCCCCTTGCTAAAATGGAATAATGATAAAATTAAAACTGCTCTTACAGTTCTATGAATACTAAAGATACTATAATACTTTATAGTCCAGGAAGAAAATAAATCTTAACAAATAATACATACAGACAATCCCAATTTTTTCACCAGAGATATTTTCTAGTAACTTTATGAGCAATTTTCCATCAGTAAAGTCAGTAAATATATTTTGCACTTGCGTGCCAGTTTTTTCAAGAAACGCGTTCACCCATTTTGTAAAGGTTTTCTGCTGTAATGCAATCCGTTCCCTCTTTAACTCACCAATTCGATCTCTTTCAGGAGGTTCACATTCATCCATTTATGATCATAAAGATTCGTGATATTTTACATCCATAGGTTATTAAATACTACCAGATAAATTTATTAGGTATATACATAGAAAAAGCTGATTAATTCAACTTCCTAAGAACGACATCAGATTCATTTGATAATCTTTTGGGCCTAGTATACTAGAAATTGAAAAAAGAAGGTATAGACACTAGAGGCACTATCCCGTCATCATCATTACTACCGCTTATTTTTTCTAATATTGTACATTGGGATTTTAGTATTCCAAAGATAATCCACCAAAAACCATTCATTTATGAATATTTCTGTGTCCTTCTTTTCTTGCCCATAATGAAAATATTACTCCTCAACACCTTCTATGTAAAGAAAGACACTCTCTGATTGGTCAGAGTTTTATGGAACTTGTTTCCTGTTTTCCATTCCAACATGTCTGATTCTTTAAAATCAATTTATAAAGATTGGATGGGAGAGAAAAAAAATATTGGAAATTTTAGAAATTTTTGACTGCCCCTGGGGGGCATCTATTTTTTCGTCGGTTATGCAGATCCGTTCACCATTGTTACTACGGCACGATATAAAATCGGAATTTTGGACTGCCGGGCATCTAGTTTTTCTAACTTGTTGACCGACTGTCGGGTATGTATACACATATTTTTTATATAAGATGAAAGACAGCCTTGCCCCATATATATTATATGGCTGATTGCACAAATAAAGGTTTCCATTCTTTTCAAGGCTGTGTTTTAGATAGAGAAATAGCACAGTTAAGTTTTTTAGTCTCCCAATTGATATAAATCATGATCTTCAAAAATTCTGTCAGGAGAGGGGGAGGGGAACTGCTTTAAAAAGTACCCCTCTCTCGTCTCATCCATCATATACCACCCTGAGAGTAAATTCTATCGTTGGTGTGTTAGCCTCTCTTCTAGCTATTAATATAAATACACATTTTAAAAAATATTCCAGGGGGGGGGGGGGGGGGGCACCCCTGGTACGGCACTGCGATAATAATGTAGGCATTGTTATGACGATCAAATTTCTACCTCTCTCTATCTTTTATGAATTTCCCTGACCTGATTCAAGCGTGCTCTGATTACCCAATTAGCCTGTAGTCTGTAGGATATAATTATAGGCTAGTGGAAATAAATGAAACTAATCCGGCAGCCGAATTACCAAAACATCATAATCATGCCATCAGCAGCGCCATCTTTTTTGGAAGGCAATGTTGTGGTTGTGTTAATGGTATGAAATACTGCTGTTGTTATGTTTGTGTCGCCAGTAAAAGAAATATAAGGAAATTTTAAATGAGAAGCTAAATTCAGGGGTGCCACTCATCCTGGAATAACTGGAAAACCTGGAAAATAGGTATAATATTAATAAGCCTAGACGACCTTTTTTCATGTATATGCTGGTGTTATCTTTTACGCTGTATGCCTTAAATGGCCGACGGTTGACTTGCTTACTCTTTTATTCTTACTCTAAAGAACGACAAAAATCTTTGAATGGTACACTGTCAGAGACACAAAAAACTGTCGGGCATGCATGCAGACACTGTATCTTTTACTGAGTAAAACTTAGAGTGCGCAGTGTATAAAGATATTGAGTTTTTAGAGGATAACTTTTCTTGTCGCATTTTGTTTTCAATACCGTCAATGTGCTTATTTCAAACAGCGACCTCAAGTAATAAACAGACCTGTCTGGTTAACAAAATATACATCCATACCAGTCAGGGACAACTCCTAATTAGGCTTCGAAGTCAAATTAGACTTGACACCTCAAATTAAACTTCCATTTTTTTCAAATCGCAAAAAGGCACACTTTAACTCTTATTCGCAAATTGGGAACACTACTGTTGACAAGGTAAAGCTAGGTAAGGCTAACTTACTGTCAAAAAACGGAAATTGGGTGTAAACTAGGAGAGATGTTGACGTTTTACGCTCTTACACCAAATTAAGACGAAATACGCCTAATTAGGATTCGTGTTACAGAAACACTAAACATTTTGAGCCGCTACTAAAGGCGGGTTTACAGTTCTCTCGCGAATAAAGTTTAAATTCACTATTTCGTGCATGTGCAGAGTTTAAAAACAGAAATTTTTTGTGGTCGTTGGCGTATGGCGAAAAAGTTAAAAATTTAAACTTCTTCGCCCAGTCACAAGAAAATTTTGTTATCTGATCAACAGAAAGTGATTCAAATTTTTGCTGAATTAACAAAATTAGCAAATTAGCAAATTTTGTACATTCACACGAATGAGTCGCGTGAACTGTTAACTGTTTTGCAACATTCGCGCGATCGAGTTGCTCGATTTGCGCAATTTATTCGCGAGAACTGTAAACTAGCCTTAAACCTTAAATAGGTTGAATTACGCCAAATTAGGTGGAAAACAACAATTTTGTAGATAACTAATTTTATATACATGGGAATATCGAAAAATTGCACTAGAGGCTTCGATTCCAGATTGGCTATAGCGTCTTGTCAAAATATACTTGCGACCAATGGCATGGAAAGTGCAAATTGTACTTCCTGTTTTGATGAAGCCTAATTAGGAGTATGTGTTCATAATTTGGATCTCTGAGACAACTAATTAGGTATAGTAAGCTTAATTTGAATTTTTCAAATTTTGAAGCCTAATTTGGAGTTGTCCCTGACTGCATACTCAACAACAAAATTGCAGAAAATACGTTGAACACCAATTATCACCGTGAAGAATCACTTGTGCGGTAATAATGGCCTACACCATTTCGATATCTCTGAATGTATATACCCGTTGAAACTGGAATTACACAGCTCGTAAAATTATGCGCGAGTCTCAAGGGGGCAGTTTATTGAAGGCAGAAGTTTTTGTTCGTTAGGTTTTGGATTTAGTTTGAGTGACAACGCAATATATAATCAATCAATTAATCAATATTTTCCAATAGCATAATATATACATTTAATCAGATCAGAAAAATTACAAGTTTCAAAGAAAGAAAAAAAGAAAAAGAAAATATATATATGTTAAAGGAGGAAGACCGTTGCTACTAGTAAAAACTAAGACAAAGGCAATGGCCACCCCTTGGGACAAATACAGGTGGATAAGGAACAGGACGCACTAGACAACACAAGACACAGGATAAACAGTAGATCAAGAGTGTGGATAGTGGGAATGGAATTAGTAAGAAGCTAAGGCAACTTTTTAGGTTACTTTTAATGTTGTGGAAATTAGTTAGCTTAGTAGGTAGTAGGGACTGGATGTGATTCCAAGAACAAAGTACATTGTATCTGATCGAATTTTTGCCAAAACTAGTTGTATTGACAAGGGGGAGTTTTAAAAGGCCAGATTCATATGCACGAGTAGTTTTGCCATGTAAAGGGTTAACATTTTGTAAATGAATTATGTCCAAGAACTTAAGTACTTTAAATTCAGAATAGAGACTGCTTGTAAACTCAGTATGAGGTTTAAAAGCCATGAGTCTCATTGCATAGTTTTGAAGGACAGAGACTCGTTTGATGAGGACAGAATTAGGTTGCCGAAGTCCAAATTGTTGTTTATACAGTGAATTATTTGCTTCAAGAAACCCATATACACGTTTGTACAGGAGTTTCTCAAAAAATTTATCTATATTACATGGTAGAGAAATGGGTCTGTAGTTTGTAAGCTCCATGTTAGATCCTTTTTTGTGAATAGGAATAACTTTAGCTATTTTTTAGTTATTTGGAAATACACCAGTAGAAAAGGAAAGGTTAATAATTTTAACAAGTGGAACAGATAGTTCAGTCTTTGCAGAAGAGAGGATGTTAGAAGGGATACTAAATGGACCAGTTGATTTCTTAAGATTAAAAGAAGACTAGTGTAGCGTGTAAAAACATTTTACAGTTCTTCTCCATAAATTGTTTTTACACGCAATACTGCCATGATGTGTATATACAAAAATTGTTGTGTTACTCCATGTTGGAATTATATCATATTTAACACAAATATTTTGGATCGATCATTCAAAGAATGCTATTATCCCTATTTTTTAGTGCTATTTGGCCTATTTAGAGATTTCTAAAGTTGTACAGTTAAACTAAAAGCTAAAATTCCAATGTTCAGAGATTTAGAAAAGAGACAATACGACGTATACTCCTACCTAACCAATGTATACGCCTACCTTACCACGGTTAAACTTCTGACATATAAGAAAATACTTTCAAAATTTTCCTATTATCTAATAAAAACAATCCCTTCTGAGACGTTTTAATCTTTCAAATCTTTATTCTGCTATGAATTGTGGAAAGTCAAAACCCAAAACTCCACTTGTGCATCATGATACAAAAAACATGTAAATATGTATATAACCATGATTTACACATTCCTTCTTGTATAACATTCATCTATACTATTCAATTTTCTAATCTAAAACAAAAAGATATCAATCAAACACTATCAAAACAATATAATAATGATCTTGATACCTTCGTTTCCCTAAAGGCGAACCTTAATAATACCAAATAAACTGCTAGCTACACATTTCGGCATAGTAGTCAAAACTAACTGATACGAAAAAGCTACATTCAAACACATTAAAAAATACACATCGGTAGAAAATGATGAACTGATAATACGAACACATAACAGGTCTACATCGATTATCTCTCGGATAGAATAGTTACTGACACCGATCAATGTTGTTATTCTTTATTACTAAACTTAAAACGTTGGATAAAAAAATAAAAACAAAAACAAATACTTTTACACACATCGTCTTCATTTTTCGTTTAAAGAAATGAACGTTTAAAAAAATTGATGAACTTTCGAAGGAATAACTTTAGCTATTTTTTAGTTATTGGAAATACACCAGTAGAAAAGGAAAGGTTAATAATTTTAACAAGTGGAACAGATAGTTCAGTCTTTGCAGAAGAGAGGATGTTAGAAGGGATACTAAATGGACCAGTTGATTTCTTAAGATTAAAAGAAGATATACAATCCATAACTTCAATTTGGTTGGTAGGATAAAGAAATATAGAATTAGGCACAGGGTGATTTAAATAAGCTGAAAAATGTTTAGATGATGGTGGAATATTTTCTTGTATAGATTCTGCTATTGAGGTATAGTAATTGTTAACTGTAGGGTCTGTGACAAGGGTATTGTCAATATTGATGCACATAGGTGAGGAAGAAGCAGAAGGATGAAGAGAAATTAAAGATTTAACACTCTCCCAAACCTTGCTAATATGTTTCTGGTTTTCATTGAAGAACTTATTGAAAAAATTCATTTTGCTTAGTTTGCAAAGAGAGACAATCTTATTGAGATATTTTTTAAAACACTCGAGGTAAAAAGATTTAAGTAAAGGTTCTATTTTTTTTAATGAAGCATTTATGCCACTGGTCTCTTTTAATAATTGATGTAAGAATTCCTTTGGTGATCCAGGGGTTGGGTTTTTTCCTCTTTTTGTGGTTTCTTAATATTTTTAGGAGTGCATATTTCTCCAAAAGGCACCCGACACTGTTGAAGAAAGCGTCAAAAGAAATGCTAGGGTCTTCTTTGTGTAATTCCAAAATGGTATCCCAGCTAATTTCTCTAGTTTCCTCAAGGAACTTGTTAAGGGAGAATTTACTCCAGTCATGGACAGAGTTATTTATAATATGTGTTGGCATGGCAGGTTTAGGGACATTTTGTAGAACCAGGAACTGTGGGAAGTGATCTGAAATACTGTTTATAAAGTTACCTGAAATGGTGTTATATTTAACAGAATTAAAAAATATATTGTCAATAACTGTACTAGAGGTAGCAGTGACTCTTGTTGGGAGAATTATATGAGGGAGAAAGTGATATGAGTAAAGCATATCTAGAAAGTCACCAGAACCATTTTGTGAGGTGGCTTTCAGAAGATTAATGTTAAAATCACCAATAAGCAGAATCAATTTATTTTCAGAAGAGGCTTTGTCTAGAAGTGGACCTAAAAATTCACTGTTGAACTCATTCACAGGCATGGTAGGATGCCTGTAAATGCATCCAACAATAACATTTTTATCATTAGGGTGAACAATTTCAATGAATTTAGATTCAAGGTGACCATCTTTATATGCCAGGCTATCGAGGTCCAGTCGTTCAGAGAAATACAAAACCTCTGAGACATAAAGTAGAGCACCACCTTTTACAACTTTTGCTGGAGTATGCACAAAGTTATAACCAGGGAGGTTACAATTAACACGAGGGTTACTATTTTGGAATCCTGTTTCAGTGATGCCAATGATACTGAAACTATGCCCAAGCAGTTCCATTAATGTCCGAAGTTCATCAAAGTGCTTAGACAAAGATGTAATATTAAGATGAACCAGTGAGAAGAGCTGATTAGAAGAATCAAGAGCAAGATTATTGAAATCAGTTGTATCGTAATATTTACAATTGACTCCACTCAAAGTCTTAGGGATCACTTCAACCTCCCGAGAATTCAGTTTGTCTAAAAAATCTTTTATTTCAATAGTGGTCAGATTCTCGTTAAATATCAGTGGAGGAACAGTTTAACGAAATGGTAGATTAGATTCAATACATTTAGAGCAAAACCATTTTTCTGAGGAAGGTGAATTTAGTAAGCGATCATAGTCATTTGAACTAAGACCATTACATGTAACATGAACCCACTTATCACAGATATCACATAATATTGCCTTGTGATTAGAATGAACAGATTTCCCACAAATCCCACATGGATCCTTAATCATGAACACAGATTAAACACTAACAAGAACATAAAACACAGAAATACAAAAATATACCAGTAGAGGCTAGCTTGAGCTACACTGGTATAATAATGAACAACACAGAAAGAGGGAGTTTTTTGGGGATGCAATTTTATTTTACTAAAGCTGTTTTATTGGGAATGTTAAGTGATTATTTTTAAAGAAATATTCCCTAGTGAACAGTATTTCAAAACAAGTAGAACAAACCTTTGGTTGATAAGAACTATGTAGAATTCCGTAAATTATAAAGTTAAATAAAAGCTAACATGACACAAAGCATGGCCGCCATTACAACAGCATTCTAATAAGCCAAAGTGACGGTATCAAGGCAAAGCTGTACGATCAAACATCATCTTTTCCATACGTCTCGCTTGTCAAAGGCGCGAAATAAAATGACACTCCTTAATTTGGCAAATCATCAATATTAATGTGCGGATTATTATTATTATTATTATTATTATTATTATTATTATTATTATTAATGTTTACCCAGGATAGCCTCTTCAGTTCTGATAGAACTGTTATCAATGAGGGTCCTGCGAAGGAGGTCCCAGAGCATTTAAAGCCCCCATTTGGGCTACGGAAGCCGCAAGTATGTTTCAACCGCTCAACCAGACAACCCCCTTAGATATCAATCCCGCTCTCAAGCTGAGTGCTAAGCTGAGTGGATCGATTCACACTGTTATAGTCGCTGGCATGACTCGGCCAGGATTTGAACCCTGACCTCCCGCACTGAAGGCGAGCACTCTACCACAAGGCCACCAGTCGGAAACGACACTTCCAGATCTTGATCGTGTAATATTGATATCGGTTTATCATCTTCGTTAATTTTAATTTTGACCGTCCCATTAGAGGTCCAGAAAGCAAAAAGATGTTTATTTTTAAACAGTTTCTTGCATTTTGACCAAATGCCTCTGTACATACCACATAAGCTTTCATTAACATAAATTTTGGGAGATTCCGAAAATCCAAATGTCGAAGTATCCAGAGATTTCATTTTACTCTTATTAGCCAGGACTGAACGAGCAAGTTTTCTTTTCGACAGTTTAATAATCGTCCTACCTTCCTTACCGATTCTATGACAGGCCTCAACTTCTGAGTTTGTTATTTCAGTGCCAGTTTTATTTAAAATCTCTAAGACCTTATTCTCCAAATCATCGCTATTTACACTGGTTGGGATGCCATGGATTTCGAGACATTCTCTACGTGAGTACTGTTCTGACTATCTGCAGCGTTTTTTCAGAGATCTAATTCGGGAGAGAAGTAAGTTGCTAGTGTTTTTCGATATTGCCAGATCACTACTAAGTGTATCAATTTTAGCGTTTATTCCGTCCAGTTTATCGTTCAGTTCTTTTAAGGTGCTATCAGCTTCACGGTGAAAATCTATACACATATTTATTAATTGGTCCTTGTTAAATTTACTAAGTTCAGATTTAGAGAGAGGCATGTTCGAAATAGCAAGTAGTAAAGCAGTATAAGTACAAATGACAAAGTAATATACGATGAAAAAATTGAATATAATATTTCCGTCACTGAACAGCTTTAGTAATGTGTTTTCAGTGCATCTGCATCTTAGTACATCGGCAACTTAGCGAGGAAACGTCCGTTCGCTACAGTGTCTACTTGCGGTGTCTCAAAAAAAAAAAATGTCTCAAAAAAAAAAATGCATTAAGCATTATTGATTTACAGAATGTATTTTTTTACGTTCCGAATTAGGAAGGCTGTTCGAAATTAGGCACATTGACGGTAATACATAGCTAGATGATAGGTGTAAGGTAACGGCTTGATAGATTTCAGGCCTGGAGAAATATTCCTTGGTACCCTACGTGTAAATTGCAGCGGACTAGGAATTTCGAACAATTTTGAGTACGTTAACATTGTTACTTGAGTACGTCATTCAGGCTTCTCATTTCGACCTTTGACCTACGCGATCGTCGTGTTCCTAGCCCGTCATCTATGTAGCTATATGAATAATCGTCACACTTCACTCATCCTTGTTATTACTAGTATGTAAAGTTCATATTTTTTCACACTTTGTAACAGTAAACATAAAAAACTTTTCTTTTAACTTTTTTTAAATAAATAATTGCTTTACATTAGTTATCTATCCATTTAGGAACACCTGTCAACTTATCTTGTCACAGAAGTCAGCAAATATACCGATTAGCATATTTTGATTTTAAACCAATATCAGAATATTTCATTATTTTTTTCATAATCCCCACGTGCTATAGAAAAAACTAAACATTTAAATTTATTGGAATTTGTTCTCCATTGATATGGATGCGTTGTTTTAATTAATTGGGCTTTTAGATGATAATTCAAATTCTGTTTAAGTCTGATTCACTGAAAGACGAAAAAACATTTGTGAGTGACGTACTCAGTATATGAAAATTTTGCGTACATCTTTTAGCCAGCAAATTCTATACAATGAAAACTCTATCTAGTAATTTGACCTGTAATTTGGAAGGCTTTTTATGATCTGCTGAAATGTTTGATTTTAGATTGAGTTATTATAAATAAACTTGAATGTCATAAGGAGCATTTTTTTTCAAGTTTTTTTCAAGTTAATGTTAATTCAAATGTTAATGTGAAAGTTTAAATGAAACCATGGATAACGACAAAATCCATAATGATTTCAATTTCCTCTTGTAGATAATAACAACAAACATCGAGTGTATTCAAATGTATTCCGAAACGAGTAGTACATGATTTTTGGGGCATAGAGTGGAGGGGGGGGGGGGGGGGGGGGGGGTGTAAAGTGCAAAAGGAAATGCGTGATAATCTTGAACCTAAGCCGCATAAGGTGGTGACACAGCAACCTGACGTACAAATTATAATAATATTTAATAATGATTATAATGAGGAGGTTGTGGTGCAAACCATATACACGTCAGCTACTATAAGCACTAGAACACACCCCAGGATGCATCTTGCATCCTCCTCTAGTAATTCCTAGCCAAGCATTGAGAAATGGGAAAACCTAGGGGCTATGCCAAGAGCTGTCACAGAAAACCACTGATGAAGTGCAGCTAGATTCGTGAATGATGATCGAAGTACCTTAAACAAAAATAAAGAATATTAGTTACTGTCACAAACAGGGTGGGGGGGGTGGGTAAGCAAGCAGGACTGACTGACAAAATGTGACATGTGAGGACATGAACGTAGGTTTATATATGGGTGGGTGACTGAGTAAGCAAGGCATATAGCAATGAGACATCATTATGTAAATTGCACACACTAATATCACAACATGACTGGCAAGTACACTGCAATTAATTTTAGTTAGTCCCTAACTTTCATTAATTATTTATTAACTTTAATTATTAATTGTATTTCTGTATTTGTGAAACATGTTCTTGAATAAATTACTTAAATATTACTACTACTGCTATGATGCTACTACTCAAAGTTTATTTTAAGTTTCTTCTTCTGTTCTGTTTGAACTGTCTAAAAGTTTCTTTTTCTGAACATAAAAAAGGATTTTTAAGATAAAATGAGCAAAATTCTCATAGAACTAGTGAATTAAGAAACAAAACTAAGAAATATATTATATATATATATATATATATGTAATTTAATTCATTTCAGTATTTTCTGGAACATGTTATATGGAAATCCCAATAACCTTTTTCCTCTGTCGACTTTTTTTATTTGATGTCTAAGTGTAAGGCAGTTTTTTTAGTTTCCTTAAATGTCTGGTAGTTGACGTGCTTACTTTCTTTTAAGAACAACAAAAACATTTGGATGGTACATTGCCTTACACAAAAACTGCTGAGCATAGTTTTTTATTTTAACAGTAGTTGAGGATACTAGCTGCCTGGGTAACACATTTTTACTGATTCATTTCCTGTAAAGTTACAGTCCACCAGGGCATATTAGTTTAGGCAGAAGAATTTTTGAATAACTGCTAGTAACATTCATATAGAATACACATGATCCCCTTGAAAACTAGGCCTGATGTATTAAAACAGATTTAACCAGAAAATCATTTGTTGAGTGTACTCATTTTTCTCATTTTACGAGAAAGTTCAAAAACCTTAGAAAAGGCTGAGTAGTAAAACAGCTGTTTTTGAAAACATTTCAAAAACATCTATTCAATTTACAAAAAAACTCTTAACTAAAATTAATAATAAGAGAAAGACATTTAAACAACACTTAAAGAACATGTAATTTTTATGGAATTTGCATAGTCAAGGGAAAAAACTTGATTTGAAACCCGCGATTTTTACATTTGAAATTTGAAAAGAATAAGTAATCAATCAATGTTTGCATGAAATTAATAAGTTGGGACTCTCCCATAGATATTTATGAAACTTGCATATGTTTGGACAGTAAGAATATGAAAAACAAAAACAAAAATGGACGATTTGTTTCCTTTCAAGAGATGTCACCTGATATGTTGTGCATTACGACCGATTTGGAAGTAGGTCGCACTTTGTGGCCAATTTTGAAGCAGGTAGAAGATTGCCCAGCTGTAAGTTGAAATTTCACAGACCAGATTAATACGTTAGCTTGACAAATTTAAAACAAGTTTGCGACCAACAAGGCTATGACCACTTAACATTCAGTCATACCTTTCAGCTGAAGCTGTGGCCACCTTTGAAATTGAGCGCAGAAATGGTTGACCAAAAATCCCATTAATCTCCACCATTTTACTAATTTAAAATAGAATAATACATATGACAGTGTAAAGTGAAACGTCAGGTATTCTGTTATTTTTTTAGTGAAAGGCTTGTTGCATTAAAGATCTCTCCTATAAGAAAGTCTTGAGGAAAAGAGGGTTCCTGTTGACTGAAATTCATATTTGCATTTTATTCTAGTCTGGTAATTGTTATTTTTGTTATTTTCTCTGGAATGACAAGCTTCCACCCTTCAGGTCAACCAACAGGTGCATTTTTGGGATCACAGTCACAATAATATATAAACAATCCCCTCTTTTGACCAATCAGGTGCGGTGGTTGCAATCAAAGGAGCAAACTCCACTTTTAACACGTTCAAGTAACTTTTGCTTGGAATTTTGAATTGACTATCCCAGTAAAATTGACATTTTGGCTTTAACAGAATGGTTGCATAGCATAAGCCCATCATTGCAATTTGGTTGACATGTATGGTTTTTTGGGCAGTCAAGGCAGTTGCACTCCCAGATACCAAGCAAATGTACCCTTAGTTCTATGTGTTTAGGAGACACCATTGATTCCATTTGTAAGAATCCATGTGTAAGGTGAACCAGACCATTTTTTCTATTAGAAGTCCTGGAATAATAAGATTTCTTCATTTTGTCGGAACTGATTGTACTTGTATGTACTTTTATAATCAATTAGTCGGCTTTAGCAAGGATTATGTTTGAACTAATTGAATGGGTTCCAAACAGAAAACTGAATGTGGTAGGGTGAATCTGTAATGTTGACCGGTGAAAGTACGAATAAGAAAGAGGTGCATTAGCACATGCCCAAGGCTTATAAAGGGTGCGGGAAGCAAGACCAATAAAAAAAGTCATAACTTGGAACACTGATGGCAAAGTGTACTGGGCAACAGAACATTGTAACAAGGTTATAGGTTAGAACAACAGCACAAAGTAGATAATAATCTAAAATAAAACAACAAAATGGCAGATGATGGTCACCTCAATTAACATGAGTTTGGCTTGCTTTGTTACAATATTTTCAATGATCTTCATGAGGATATGTTATGAAAAATGATCTTAAGGGAGTCTGTTTTGTTTCTTGTTTGTTTTGTTACAGTTGATATGCCACCTGTCCTGGTGCAAGCGCTGCCATGTTTTTATAAACAGTCCAATTCATGAGGAATTTTCCAAATTGTGGGTGTGTCCTTCAGATTGGATTGGATAATATTAAGAGGTTTGGATGGGCAGGTGCAACTAACAGTGAGTGCTCATTGCATGAAAGAGTTGATATTTCAAACAATTGCAGAGCTTTAAGTCACATTAGTTTAAAGACACTATGACCTTTACCAAATAATAAACAAATAACTAAATAAAAATTCTGAAACCAAATTCATAACATTCTCATTCAATTCATAACATTCTCATTCAATTCATAACATTCTCATTCAATTTTAACATATCTGATTCACAAAACTGTATTATTATTGGAAGCAGATTCTCTGTCAGAGCCATAGTAATACAAATGGATTATCCAAAAATCAACAAAACTATGTTTTTTGAAAATAAATGATACTTGATATTCATTGAGTGGGACCATTTTTTAATTCTTTTTTTTTAATTCTTCTGGTTTTTTATATTTTATTGATTAACTTTATTTTATTGCTCCTGTGGTATTACATTATTATTATTACTTTGTGTATTAGTATTAAATAGCAACGATTTATAAGTAATCTTCTGTATTTGTAGAATAAGAATGTAGTTGGCGTGTTTTTTAACCTGACAAACAGAAGGAAAAGCAATAGCTGTTTAATTTTGTATGTGCAATAAATTGTTTCTTAACTTTATTATTTTTGTTTCTTGTATGTCAGCATCTCAATGATAATGATAATCTAGTTAACACAAGGAACTGAAGCGCAAATGTTTGCTCATATGGTTTAGTATGTCTCCCATGTTAGTAATGTCTCCCATGTTAGTATGTCTCTCATGTTAGTATGTCTCCCATGTTTGTCCAGCGCTCTCATCCTTTATTTTTTTTCTCGAAAATTGGTTCAGTTTTGAGATAATGAAAGGAGATAAAGTTTTAAAGATAATGTTGACATATAATATAGCTTCTTGTTTCAGGTGTTAGTAATAATAACAATAAGAATAACAGCTGCTGAGTTTTTATTACGTGGTGGTTTTGTATTGGTCAATTCATGATGTGGTATTACTGTATGGTATTACTGTTGTTTAGGAATTTTTTTTAATGGTCCTTCTTGCTCCTTCTTGTCGTAAGGATGACTTGTGTTGCGTGATGACATTGATGTATATGTGATTAAAAAATATCATTTTTATCAGTCTTTGCTGTTCTTATAATGTGAACCAGAGTTTTTCGGTGGCTGTAGAATGATATGCTTTCCATCTATGGCGCCTATTGCATTTGGAAAGTTCCACCACTGATGAAATTCTTTGGATACAGTTATCCATTCCTCGGTTGTGGTTGGTGTTTTAAGATGTTCTTTCCCAAAAATTTGACAAATAACTTCAGCTACTTCTTTTATTATGTAGGAGATGGCTGTCTTACTTAACTTAATTTGTTTTTTAGTGATCGGAATAATTCTCCACTTGCAATATATCTAAGAAAAAAAACAACATTTTATCTGCCTTTAATACACTCTCGCATAGTAGTATCTTGCTTAGATATTGATGATTTCAAAAGCTCCACCAAGTGGTCAAAATGACTCGTATCCATTCTTATGTATCCTTTAAAGATGTCTGCGTCTTCTTCGTTCTTTCAAGATAGTATGGAAAGCGCTGTCAGCTTTCCTTCTCAACATCCAAGGCCTTGTCCAGATAGTACGCAGTTTTGATTTGGTTTGTTCTTCTTCATCATCAAGAAGTAAAACCATGGATGCAAAAACTATCTTGTTGAGCTTTGTATTGTCCGCATTTTGCTTATATATTACAACATCTAAAGCATTGCAGTTCTTTCATCAAGAAATTTCGACAAAGTCGAGGAACCAATTGATTTGATAATTTTTTTACCCTAATGATCAGCTAAGGATAAGATAAGAACACATTAAATAGGTTATCTTCAGAATTAACTAAGTTAATGAGTTAACCAGAATCAATCTTATGTGAAATTTAACTAATACTGTTTTTCAAGGGTGATAGTCTTACAGATTTTTTGTTACAAGCTTCTTAATTTCAAATGCGGCGCATAGCAATAGCAATTACAATTGTTTTCCAGATTTTTTAAAATCCAACAATATCATCCTTGGTTTTTACATTGGTAGCAGGAGTTATAATTGATATGTTTAAATCTGGCATTGTTTTATTGTTTTATTGTTTTGGAACAGTTGAAGATCTCAAATGATGATGATGACTGTGGTAATTTCAGCAGATCATCCCTAACTCGCACAAAAGCTACAAAAAATATCTTTATTCTTACAACCTGTGATTTGTCCAACAGTTCAAGAGACACAATGTTGGGAACAAGATGTAGAAAATACTGTGTGAAGTGATGCTGTAGCCTTAAGATCATATATTTTTAATGGACTAACTTTTTGGGACTTAGCCCCATTCTTGTGATTGTTGGTTTCCAGGAAGAAAAAAGTGTGGGTGCAAAATCCTAAAAGTCAATTTTCAAACAGACAGTAACGATCTTATCCATTCCAAGGATATTTTTGTTTGAAGTTTCTTCATGGCATTAATAACAAGATGGTTTATAACAAAAGGAAGTCACAACTCTGTGCATATTTTCTTCTCATTATGGCTGATATGATATCTTAATTCTCTGATTTAAAGTTTTCTGTGTTATCATTAACAGCTGAAAGATGCTTCATCTAGCTTTTGTTCTGTGGGTCGTCATATTGAAATGAGATGGTCCCCCTGATTACTTATACCAATGTTTGTGTTTCTCAAGAGTTTTTCTTGTTGATGGTCATCTTGATCTGACTTGATTAAGTTTCGTTTCGATATCTTATCTATTATTACCTTCCCAATGTTGCTTTGATTCCTTCTTTATAATAACTGTAACTTTCTTGTTATTTGTCAGTTTTTTAAATTTTTTGTATACTTGTTTTCATGCTTAGTTTTTTATATATTTTTACTTACATAGTAATCTTTGGTGTTGTTGCATTTTCTATGCAGTTATCGAATTAATGGTATTATAATGGTTTTGGTTCCTGTATGTTAGTTCAAACATTGAGAGTACAAACAAAATTCTTATGAAAGTAGCAGATGAAATGTTATTTGCTTTTTGAGGAAACGTTGTTGTTGTTGTTGTTGTTGTTGTTGTTGTTGTTGTTGTTGTTGTTGTTGTCATAAAATTGCATTATTTGATCTACATCATTTATTAAGGAATCCAAAATAAATATAAACATTTCTTAAATGTACGTTACACTGCTCCTGAACTTGTCGCTGAAATGCAGCCATTCTCTGCTGTTGCATGAATTGAGGTGCTTGTTGAGGAAATCCAGTAAAAGGATTCGTAGGAGACATAAAGTCCTGAATAACATAAAGCCATAAATAACATAAATTTTATGACGTTTGTTTAATCTCATTCTTTTTGCTACACAAATAGTTTAGCATAGTTTGATGTTTAACCTGGCAGTAATTGCATTTCATAGTGTAGATAACTCTAGAAACGAATAGGTGAAAATAATGAGGCCTTTGGATAATAGTTAGTGTTTAGCATACTGTACATAGGACTTGTGTGTATTTTTGTTCTGTGAGTTGAAACTATCACGTGATTGATTCTCCATACAAAGTACTTTCATATGAGGACAAAGAGGTTCAAGAGACTTATGGCGACTATATTTGGAGTACTTAAATACGTCTCAAATACATCTATTTCAATAAGCATCAGAGATTTACAACAAATTTCTGGCTATAAGAGGATGACAGGAATGGCGAATTAACGTACTTATAATGTTCAAGACTTAACTGAAACTTAATAAACTTTAAATCTTATTGTATCTTTTATTGTATCTGTCGTTTTAAAACTTTTATTAATAAAAATGCTTTTGTCATTTGTACTAAACATTAATCAGGTCTTTTTTTTTTTTAATTTATTTGCACATTACCTGTTGTCTTGGATACTGTTGTCTGTATACTGTATGGAGGAGGTTGATGTTGCCGTAGTAACTATTCTTTTATTGTTGTCGATTGAAAGATTTCGGATGTCGTTGTGATTATAACCTGACACTGACTGCTCTATTCACCTCCTGCGACCTTTGAAATGAAATCACTTGATTCACGTGAATTCATGTTAATTCTACACTCTAAAAGACGACTTCTTTGTGTTTATAAAAATTCCTTCATGCAAAAAGCTTAATAAGTAGGACGTCTGATGATGTCTTGCAAAAGAAGTCAAATTATTTGAAAGTTTGGTAAATTTTTCAACTTTCCAGCTGAACAAACAGTTCCTGCATCTGGTTTAGAGTTTTTATACTTTCAGATATAATTTGTTTCTGTTTGAGCTATGGATTTTTGAAGGTGATTCTCGATTAAATAATGTATTTGTAAAGTTTTCTTTATTCATGGAAAGTTGTGGTGGAGCACATTGACTAAATTTCTGTTTTTAGTCTGTATTACCAATTGTTTTTTATTAATTATTTGCACGTTTTTCCTTTATGCTTTAATAGCTAACATACTCCTCCACAAATTTTGACATGACCACTAGATTAGCGGTGTGGGTGTTTCCACCATAAAACGTTTCATACCAATTTATTTTTGTCATCGTATGTTTGAATAGAGCAAGTTTGAATAGGTTCATAATAATGTAGCATTGTAGAATATTATTGATTTTATCTTCAAACATGACACCTTCATTTCCGCTCACTGGTTAATTTTTTATACCATGTGGTATTTTTAATCCTTGTGGTAAACATTACTTCATGGTTGAGAACACATGTTATTAGGATACAGTGGTTTTTCATGTTATTAGTTTAATAAATGAATTTCACAGTAAATCAATGATTATTCATTAAATCTTTATATAGGCCTACGTACACGTTAAGGTTTACAAATTAAATGTATAGTTGATGGTTAAAATATCCACAAAATGACACCATAATATTTAACGTTTGAATGAAAGTAACTGCTAATTACGTACTCCAAAATTGATTCCCATTAAGGTAAAATAATCTTATTGCATCGTGTATCAAGGCCTTTAGAAAGTATTTTACAAACAATTTTGACAAGTTGTTGACAATCAGATAGAACACAGACGCTTCAAAACCGTTCCATTCTTTTGATAATATTATTATCCAGTAAGAATGTTTTTTTTTTCTAGTTGAGTGGTGTACTTAATCCTATTCTGCCCACGCAAATGTCTTAACAGACAATTTTATTCAATCGATTCAGATATATAATAGACCCAATTATTGTAATCAGTGTGCTACGATGAATAATACGAAAGATATAGATAATTTTTTATAACTGAGAATGAGGAAAAGTTTTGGCTTCTTCAGATTTGTGATTCTATTTTTTCATATATTTTTTTAATCAAATTTCAGTTGAGCTTAATAACTTGATGACTTTTAATTTTGTTTATTTAATTTTGTTTCAATTAAAATTCACATCGTTGTAAACAAAACATTTGGATGGATGAAGTACCGATGTATCTCTAGATTCTCTTCGTCTGTCTGTTCGTGTTTGTTTATCATGGAGAAAATCCATTGTGAATGTTGTTTATTAAAACCAAGTTCATATGAAATTGTTTTTTATTCAACAGAAAAAGAAAACAAATACTCGCATTCATCACAAAAATGGTAACTGGTATGTAAATGTAGCAGCTGTTGTTAATTCCATCAAAAATATGGTTGAATGTATAGCAAGCGGTGATGAAAGTACTGGGCTTTTATTTCGCCTAGAAGATGGTATGTATGACTTTATTTGGAATTGTTATTGTGATGCCACTTGGCGTTGTTTACTTTGCATTGTTTCAGGAAAAGATAAGAATGAATTGTAAACAAACTTGATCCTTTGTTTGTTTGTTTTGTGTATGTTCGTTTTTTTCTTTCATAAACTCTTTCTTTTTATAACTTCTTTTCTTTGTTGAAGCAAGCAAAAATTGGTCAAGCGAGGAACATGTACAATTGTGGATCGATAATCTAACAGACAGTGATTTTGTTGCTCGATCAAGCGTGGCTAGTTCACCTACGAAGACTAGTTTTGATAGTGACGTTTTTCTGCATGCGCCATTTTCTGGTAAGTCAAAACCTAAATTCATTTCTGCTGTTATACAAGTTTCTGTTGTTTGCTTTGTTCAACATTATTATGCTTCGCCACTAGATGACTTAGTGCTTGGTGCTGAAGCTAAACATTATGGAGCTTGTGGTATCATCTCACCTCGCCTATCTCCACTTATGAGGGAACTAACAGATTGTGGCGAGTATAACCGAGTGACAGAATGGTAGCTGATTTGATTTTTCATTAAATTAACGTTTTGAAAGTTGGATACGAGGGAGGGGGAAAAAAACTTTTCTTAATAAATCTGTTCCAGTTGTCACCGATGATAACAGAGAAAACAAAACTGACTTTCTTTGTTTTGGAAAAAAAACAAAAAAAATGTTGGGTATTTGTATAATAAGATTTTGTTCCTGATACACGTGAGATTGTTTATGATGTGTTAGGTATAAGAGGTTAGGTTATATAATAAAAAAATGAAAATATTTTTTTTATTTTTGTGTCGTTGATTTTGAATTGAGAAATGATTACAGATAGTTTGTTCAACTGTCCCAAAAGCTAACAAACGGGATAAAAGAATATTTTATCAGAATATTTCATTTTCAAATATTTTTAATCAAATTTAAGTTTAGTAAGCTCGTATCTTTTCACGTTCTTCTTAGCTGTGCGAATGGCGAAGTGTGTGACGGACCAGTTGATATTACGTCAACCAGAATAAATCTGGAGACGTGGCTTCAAGATAGAAGTGTGGAAGATATAAAAGATGATGAAATGATGGTTAAAAAGAAACAAATGGTATATGAGGGAAGTTCAAGCACATCATGGGCGAGTAGGTGAGCTGAAGAAGGCTGAACAGTTTTCTTTGCACCTTACATCACGAAAATGTGTTTTTGGTTTGCATTTTAGTTTTACTTTTGACAGACCAACATCCTTAGCGGCTGCAGCTCATTTTACTGACCCAGAACAGATTCTGTTTGAGTTGGGTTTTTGTGATCAAGCTTGTCTTCTCGACATCATACCATCCAGATTTTTCGCACAACCTTCATCTGCATTTGGTATTGATGTTGAAGAAATACAACAGATTCTGAGAATAGACAATGAGGTGAAGCACATATTTGATAAATACTTGGTCAACATGATTTGGTGTTTACTTATTTGTTTCTGTTTTTACTTATTTTATTTCTTTCTTCAGTCTCCAAGTTTCTCTTGTGACGACTCTCTCTCCAATCCACTTGCTCAAAGATTCAGTGAAAGCAGTGTTGACGTATTTAGTTACACATCAAGTGATAGCTTGAAAAACAAACGCATTTTATTTCGAAGTAGTCGAAACGACATACCATCTATACACCTTTCACAAGAGGAGAATGACAGACCCTTATCCCCTGTATCAAGGACCACCTCTGGCAGTAATAACTGGAATCGGCTTGAAACGCTGGAAGAAGTGCCGGAACCGCTTAGTCGAAGTAGTAGTTTTGAGTCTGATTTGCTGACTCAGCAAACCATAGCTTCATTTCTTGCAGCAACCAAGGAGACTCTTCAAAATGGCGATAGTGCTGTTCCAGTATTCACATCCAGAAAATATTCTGAAGGAAGCAGAAATGATACTTTAACTGAATCTATCAATGAACAAGAACCTTCCAAAGACTCCAATGTCGAGAAAAACAAACTACGCGAGTTGAATTTACACGCCCCAATCACTTTCACACGTTCAAACAGCGATAAAAGTACGACAAGCGTTGTAACCGTTGTCGACACAAGTCGTCAAGAATCCGACATGAAAAATCAAAGTGAAAATAGCATATCACTCGTAAATAACTCAGTTTTCATTTCTATGAGCCAAAATGAATCACAAGACGAAGATAAGAACGATGTGTATGCGAAGGAAGGAAGCGTATCATCTGTATCTCGTCGCGATATCTTCAGAAAATCTAAAAGTAGTAACTTTGATCTAAACGATAGCGTTTTTACAAGCAAAGATAGTAATTCTGCAGATGAAAATAAAATTTCTGAAAATGCAAGTGTGACAAATAGAACGGTTGAACCTTGTAAAAAGTCTCAGCCAACATTAAACGATACTTTCAGAGAATTTTTCAAAAAATTAAAAGGAGAACACAGTCACACTCCTCCGCAAGTTGTTGATGAAAAGCCGTGTATACAAATTATCGTCACTTCGCCTGAGAACTGCATTAATGAAGCAGTATTTCATACGGAAGACAGTCAAGATTTAGAATGTCGAACGGATAAAAAAACATCGAAAAAAAGTTATTTTTCATCTGCGTTGTCTTCCATATCAAACGTCCTTGGGAAGTATCAAGACTTGAAAAAATCCTCATGTCATGAAAAACTATTGGAGGACAGTAGTAGCGAGGTTTTCAATAAGATGAATACAAGCAAAACAGAAAGTAAATGTTTCAAGTTTTTTAACCATCAAACATTTTCCACACATTCGAATTCAGCATTTACTTCATTGGCTACTGGTCTCATAGATGGAGAAATTGATTTAGATAAGGATGATGAGGATTGGACCAATCAAATTCATGCTAGTGGAAGTTTAAAAGAAATGGCTGACGAACGCCGCTCTGTGGTGATGTATCATGCCAATCAGCCTTTGAGAACTGCTGAAGAACTGCCAGTAACTATATCTGATTCTAGTGTAGAACCGAATCTTCAAGGTTATGATGCTGACTTGGCATCTTCAGATGAGCATGATTCTCACGATTTTAGTCCTAAGCGGAAACGAAGTGCTAGTAAAAAATTGATGAAGCGAGTCAGTGTGGAAAGTAGCGGCTTTGATGACGAGCTGGTTGTTAGAAAATGCCCTTTAGGTAAAAAGTGCACCATAAATCACGCTACAAATCGACAGCGAAATCCATTTACGAACGAATGGAGCCAGTCTTGCGAAGTTTGTCGAAAAAATCGTTTGAAAACCTCCAATCAGCAAACGTCTGGGAATGGTATTTTGCTAATGACGCACGAACATTTTGATTTTTTGATTCAGCAGTTTACCAGTCTGAGAAGTGAGATCAAAGAAGAATTTCGTAAACAGGAATCTAGAGATAATCTCATTGAAGATCGTTTCAATCAAAAGCTTAATCAGGTGAATTCAATATTTTCTACCAGTAACTTGATTAGTTTTTTTCACAGTTTTCGGTTAACGGAGGTTTTCACTTTTTAATCATTTGTTTTTGCTAGACTAAGGAGAAAATCGAGAAAGAATACTTAAGTTGGATTGTGAAGGAAATGATGGAATTAAAAAGCAAATTAAAAGTAAGAAATATTGTTTTCTTAGAAACTAGATAAATGTGTGGAAAAAAACCCGTCTGTCTGCGAGTGAAGAATTCAACCATAAGAGTATGTGAAGCTAACAAGAAGCAATCATTAAAGTTTTAAGTCTTTCTTTTATGTTTGAAAGAACGAGCCATAACCATTACCTCGTTTGACCAGCAGAAATAAGTCGGGTTTTACCGACAACTGATGATAGCAACATGTGTTGACATTTTATAGGAAAAAGACAACGAAATTCGAAGATTGCGAGATTTGATCAATAACTACAACGATAGGTGACCTAGTAAAACTTTCACTGACACTACACTGTATAACCCTGAAGTCCAATTTGTTACTTTTAGTAATGTCGATAAAAAATGATATTTTTAACGAATAGCGTTATGAGCTAATTTAAATGAGGTAATTTATATATTATGACGTTAAGAGTTGCTATGGAAACGAGGAATGTAAGGTATGACAGACAAAAGTTGTTCATAAATTTTGTGGGCATTTTATAGAATAAAAAGAATTGTATACATTTTCACTGTTTTCTTACGATTTGTAATATTCTTTGAGAAGTTCGTGTAAATATTTTTTAGTAAAAATGAAATATCTTTTGTTTAAGTTACTTTTCGAGTGTCTTTGATTGGGAAAAGGATGCTTGTCCAGTCTACCTTGTTGGCCCTTTTTACGCCTGTCCTTAATGGCATTTAATTTACATGAGTTGGCGTTAACAGGGCGGCGTTAGATGTTTGTCTGTGAAGGTTTGTAGGTTAAAAATAACTCTAATAAAGACCGGCGTTAAATTTCGGCTGGTGTAAAACATACTCTTCCTGAAATCAACAAGAACGGGCTAATATTAAAAGTTTGTTGAAAAGTTGGCCAACAATTTAATCCCAAATTATGGAGTCAAAACCAGTTGTATCGACATATCACGTTAACTTTATGGACGAAATGTTGGTACATTTTGTTGCCGATGGGCAGAAGACTTGAATTTCAAATTTTGGGTGAATTCTAAAAAGCCATATTATGGTCGCTCTAATTCTCTCAATATCGGAATTTCTCCTGTTTCCATGATTTCATGATTTTTGACGTCATTGTTATGGATTGAAACAAATAGAAACAACTCTGCCGGATATTTAATATATTAATTTTAATATATATAAAGCCCCTGAATAAATAGATTTATTTCTTTATCTGTGAAAACATAAGTAAAGCAGCCTTTTGATCCTACATCCATTTTTATTCCATTCAAAGTGCTAAACACACTACTTCTAACGAGTAAGGGCTGCATTACATTTCTCGAAAACTTTCTGCGGACGGGAAAGCGTATTTTTTTATAACGCTATATTGTATATAGTGACCGAGCATTACAGGTAATGTTTACATCACGTGCTCAGAAAATCTGTAGTTCCGTTCCATAAAAAGGTGAATCGAGTTCAACTTTTTCCGCGGAAAACACGAGGAAAAAAGAAATTAACCAATCCTATTCTTTTTGTTGTTGTTGTTCCATCGTTTAGAAAACTTTTTCTCACGGGTAACATTTCGTTCTGTTTAACGTTCAGAAAATGTTTCTTTCCTGTCCTGTTCTTTCCTGTCCGTGGAAACATTTCGAGAAATAGAAAGCGAGAAAGTAAGACGATGTGGAGTAGTTAGTATAACCCATTCATTCATTTCAGACATTATAAAAAGGATTTCCCTTCCCAAACCCCATGCTATGACTGATAAAACATTCAGATGACGTTTCACTTCCTTCCTCCAAGCCCTATCAGCCTGGTAGGAATGTCGATTTTCTTTCTTTCTACACCATTCCAAAGACTGTCATTTATTGATTAATTGGCTGGTATAGAATTTAAGCGGTCGAAACTTTATTTCTACCTGGGTTAAAAACGAGGTCATGTTACGTCATGCCTAGAGGTTACGTTTTTGCAAGCAAAAGAGGCTATCAACCGAAAATTTTTATGATTGCATCTTGTCAGCCTAACCAACTTTTGGTGGGGGAAATGATAAAACATTTTTGTGTGAATTTTCACTTCCTTTCTGATGAAAAATTTTAACTACAAAAAAATTACCTGCTTTAAAAACTTATTAACAACAATTTACTGAGGAAATCAAAAAGAAGACCTTCCCTGAATTTCTGTCATTTATTAAGCTTATTAGGTTTTTATGATAGATTGATTGATTAAAAAGTGCCTTTGAGCTGAGCTGACCTGAGATCATTCATTTCCACGCACGCGTGAACAGAATATTCAGGAACGGTCTCATAAAATAAGAGTACAAAATTAAAAAGAGAAAAATTACAATTCGCTTAGTGGTTTAAAAAAAAAAAGAACTGGGATAACACATATCCGTGACTTAAAATATACGAAGACTAAAAAATACTTACAAATACATTTACAAAAATGAGAGCGTGAAGAACACTGCACATAACGAGCGCCCGCCCTGTTATCACATATTACATTCTCCACAGACTTCTCTTCTTTATGCAAATGTTAGTTAATCAGTTGTAAAGAGACATTTCCACCGGCACCCAAATATTTCTCTCAAGTCCGGCGCGTTCATGGAAAGGGCTGTTGACCATGTGGGGGTTGGTACTGAGGTGGTGTATCGGTTTTGCCACTGTTGAATACACCACCATATCCACCTTGCGGGTATCCACCTTGATTTCCTCCTAGCCTTTCATAGTTGGAATCTTCCTGACCAATACCTCCGACTGAAATAATCAGTACATACACTTTCATATCAAATTTTATCTCAAAAACAAAAACAAAAATGAAATACCATTAAACTTTGTAACAAACACACCTTTTTTATAATGTACGTTTAAACAAATGGTATAGAATGTTCGCGCAGAATAAGAATAAAACGTTTTCAATTTTTTAATACGGGCAATAAGTCCGGAACCAAGGTGAAAATCGAGATAAAATGATTAGTTTTTACGAAATGACAAGTGTTCCCCACCAAAAAGCTTGTTTACTAAAACTCAAGTCATTCTCATTTTATTCTCATCCCATCTGAAGTTCGTAATGTCCCATTAACATTGCAGAAAAAAAACCTTACCTCGTTCTTGCCATTCCTTGTACACGAATAAACAAATCAAAGGTTTGACTAAAACCAATATAATAGCCATGCTATGTATTAAACGTTAAAGAAAACAGAATAGTGGAACTAAATATTTTCCATTCGAAATAAAACCTTTATAGGCGAATGCCTTTCTTTGTCAGTACAGTGGTTTCACCGTTTTTGAAGGAAAAAGATACGCTGCATTGAACTGAAAGTTTGAGCGCAAATGACCACGAGCTAAAAAAAAAAAAAAAGAACAATGGTTTCGAACATTGTAGTGCATCTACGGATTTCTAACCAGCTGAAGTATATGGTTAAAACCTTTTAAAATTAAAACCTTTTAAGATTTCTAACCAGCTGAAGTATATGGTTAAAACCTTTTAAAATTTGTTGAGGGAAGCAAGGGTCAGGGACGGATTTAGAGGTGAAATTGAAATTGCGACCATCATGCTGCATAACTTAAAAATTCGTGCGTCATAGACATAAAAAAACTCTCGTTTCAAATTTCAGCTTCAACTTTTGGACGCGGGTGCGCGAAAGGTTTTCTCCAGACGATTTACATCAAACCGTTTTTTCACGCCCCGTATATTTCCCTGCCCGTCGTTTTGTCAGTTTCCAGTTTTGTTTTTGCGAAACTTTTGGCGTTCAATACAAAATGTAATATACAAAACTTATTACTTTTTTGATGTACTAGATATTTTTATCGTCATGGAGGTTTGGTATATAGACGTATGGAATAGATTATTCATTTTGTAGCTGAACTGACAGATCGCTGATACTCGTCATAACGAAAGGACACTAAGTTTCCCTAAGTTTCGCGTATTTTCTTTGCAAAAAAGATTTAGATTGGGCTGTTCGTAACATTCAAGATGCAAGATTTAGAGAGCGATTTGAGCGATACATATTAGATAATGTAATGATAATGTTGGCTGTTGGAACAGTTATTGTTACAAGCACTGTTATTGGGAAAATAAGTCATGGGACATTGATGGTTAATACATGATGATGTAACTAAAGATGTAGCTGTGTGAAGCTAAACATCAATAATTATCAAATAATTAAACATCAATAATTATCTACACGATCCATCAATTAGTGCTAACTTTTGAAAGACTGTGTAACTTGGTTATTTCAATGTATATCAATATTTTCAATATCCTGCATAATCTTGCAGTGCCAGCAGTCATGTTTATATTATTGTGCTCATTTGAACGATAATTAGTTTGGGGATAAAATACCAAAAAGAGATGAAAGATGTGGAAGATTCTGAACGATGATTTTTTGCATGGAATCTTTCTTACTGCTTCTCAAGGGCAATGGGGTGTTTTAGCATATTTTTATGTTTTATGTTTATTTTGGTGTGATAACTGGTTTATTGCGATTGATCTTTTGGACATTTTAATGTCAACAAACCTTTTGTTTATGTTCTTTTAGTCTATAAATTCATTTGAAATTATTAGTAATATTATTAGTAATTTACCACATTTTTATAGTCCATTTTCGTATGTTTTCCTCTATGTGTTACCCATTATACTCACAAGTCTAGTTCTACTCTGACCTATTTAAACAGTATCGTATGTTTTCCTCTATGTGTTACCCATTATACTCACAAACAGTATCGTATGTTTTCCTCTATGTGTTACCCATTATACTCACAAACAGTATCGTATGTTTTCCTCTATGTGTTACCCATTATACTCACAAACAGTATCGTATGTTTTCCTCTATGTGTTACCCATTATACTCACAAACAGTATCGTATGTTTTCCTCTATGTGTTACCCATTATACTCACAAACAGTTTCGTATGTTTTCCTCTATGTGTTACCCATTATACTCACAAACAGTATCGTATGTTTTCCTCTATGTGTTACCCATTATATCGTATGTGTCCTTAATGACTAACAATATTCCCTTTAACATGCTGGTAGTGCCAGTACTACTGGGAAAAATAAATATAAACAATAGTCATGATCCACATTTAGTATCTCACTGCTTTATGACCAAATGAATCAATAATAATAATAATGATAAAAACTCACAGGTGAAGTCTTAACTTAAAACCAATAAGTCAAATTCACAAATATCGATTAAAAAAATGCTGTTAGCTACTACTTTTAACACCCCTAGGACTTTTGGATTTTCCAGAATTTGCACCAGTTGAAAAAACTCCTACACATGCCTCTGAGGGTAAAGGGGTAAGGTTTTGCTTCATTCATTCAAACAATTTTAAGAACCTTATAACCAAGAGGTTAGCTGCTTAGAAATCGGAACATTACATTGGAAAATCTTCAGAGAAGTGTAGCTATTAGTAAAAAGACCAGCCTGGTTAGAGCACTACTTTGACTAAGTAATAAAACAAAAAATATAAAAGTCCAACCATAAATATCATCAGCATCGGAAAAACTAACACCCAGGGATATGATGTCATTCAGGACTGTGAACAGCACACCAAAGAAGAACTAAAAAGAAAGTTATTCACGACATCAAAACAAAGAATAGAATCTCAAAAAGAGCAATACGAGAGGATAATGGTGAAGAGGAAATATGAAACTTACAAATTGAACAGGTACAGGAGAAGCATGGTCAATTTCCCCCCATAAACCCAATTGGAGGACGACAAAATTTGTAAGAATATATGATAAACCTATCCAAGGTACTCCAGGGAAAACCGTTGCCCTAAAATAAGAATCTTTATATTATTGTCACTGACCAACCAATATGAATTTTATATAAACACAAAGAAAACAAAACACATACCATGCAACTAATATGAACATAACAGCTACCAAATTCTACAACACAAAATAAAATTTCTCTTTACAGAATAAATCCAATTCTAGTGGCTACCGGATGATTCAAACATCCATACAAAAATGTTGTACACATCTGTACACATTTGTTCAATAAGGACACTATATTTCAGATTTGGTCGGGATAAAAGTTCAGGATCAGACAACATAACAGTGATAATAGGAGGGTCTCAACAAAACGTAAATTTTCAGGTGGACAACTTCATAATGAAGACGAATAGTTAAGCAAAGAAAATTCATACTGGAAGCAATTAGCGAGAACCAACGCAATATTTAAAGTAAATGAGCAGATCTGCAAAAATTAATTCCCCAAATTTAAGGTTAAAAGACAGATCTGCAAAAATGTTTTCTGATGACAGCTGACGGCCTAAGTGTTTTTATTTAGTGATTTTATTTTTTTTATTTTTAAATTTCTTCCCTTAAAGTTACATTTCAGCTTTCATGGGGATAAAATATAATTATATAATTTCATTTTCCCAACAACAAACTCAAGATGAGCAGTGGTGAGATGGATAAATATTGAGATTTGCAAGTTTTTTGTTGAAATCATCTCATTTTCACGAGTTGAACGAACATAGCTTGGTTGCCCATCTGGCAACTGTGTCATTCCCCCTTTTTTGGCACAAGCATGACGTCATGAATAGAGCAAAAAAATTGGAAATTGGAAAAAAAATTACCCCCTCAACCATCAAAACACAAGAAAAAATACTATCAGACCATACACAAATAACCTAAACCCTTGAAGTTATAGCGATTTTTGAAATCATTGTGATGTCATTAACTAAAAGAGACTAAGTCAGTCCCGTGTGTTTCAAATCATTTTCATCAATTTCAATCGTTTAAATCAATCAGCAATTAAATAGTTTAGAACACACTTCTGTCAAAGTTATCATGTTATGAAAATTACTCAATATACAAGTTCATTTCCACCTTTAAAGACACACGTTTCAACATCACACACAATTTTCAAATCAGTTGCCATTATTTTCTGAAAAGCGGCAGATACCTGATGTTGATGACAATTCTGCCTTATTAATGCAGTAACACAGTAGTTGTACTACAAACTGACATGTTAGGGTTCCACATCTGATGGCCTAACTTTAATGTATGAAATTTTTATTTGGACCTTCACTGAAGGATTCACCAAGTGTTTTCACCAAGAATGAAAACATTAAAAAATATTTGTTTTCATTGTTCTATATATATCTTATTATATTAAGACGATAACATAACTTGCTGTACCTATGTGCTAAATAAAAAAACGAAACAGGTCAACCTTATTACATCTTTCCTGTTCCTATCCTGTTCCTATCCTGTCTTGTTCTGAAAACTCGAAAACAAAACAAAGCAAAAGAATAATTTATTAATAAAATGTGAACCAATCAGGTAGAAGTATTTATTCCTTTCCCATTCCTTTTACAAAATGGAATAGTGGAAACACGCCCTATCATTCTCATTTTCGAAGTAATTCAACAGTTTAGAAAATTTACCAAAACGACAACATTTGCAAGTTTGAAAATGAAAATATTAACGAAAGAATTAATATTTGCCTCAAAATTTTAGTTACACCAATATCCACAAATAAAAAACCCTGATGAATGTGGGATTCCTAGGATCCACTGATGGTTTTCATTCCTGTTCCTTTAAGAGAGTTCAAATTATATTCCCTGAATATTTTATATCCCGAATACTATCTGGTAAAGTGGAAGAAATATATAATAGTTAAACAAAGAAAAGATGGAAATCAAGGCGGATAATCTTAGAGTAAAAAACACATTATCATATCTGATTCAAAGGTTTCTATGGTTAAGAAGTTATGTATATACCAACCATCATTACGCATCCACTCTTTAAATTTTAATGTTTTAACTTTGTAATAAATTCACTCTGATGATGACCTTTGGAATGCGAGGTAAAATATATAGGATTTAAACAACCATGAAGCTTCTTATTATCCTTTTTCTCAAAAAACTTAGAGTTTAGCAGTCATGACATCACAACTTTGAGTTTACCATTATGCTAACTTGAAGAAGTAAAAAAGTAGAAGTCTCTTTTGAGTTAATAACATGAGATAGGAAACATAAATTCTCATCGGATATCAGGATTTTTAATTTTTGCAAGAAAGCAATTTAAAGATAAATGGTGATACACTACTGTTTTTTAAACAACGTAAATGAAACGCCTGAAACAAAATATGAAGCAGAAGATAAATGAATTTATTTTATGTAATAGATATCAGAATGAAAATTCTCCTTTCCAAAAAAATGTTATCTCCTATATTTCAAAAAATAATCTGATTTTTCCCGTTTTCTGGTTCCTATATCTCTACCTCTATTCTAGCTTCTAATTTATAATGGTATTCTAATTTTTTAATTTAACTGAAAATGTGTAAAAAAAATTGTACTTGACAGCCCTAACAACAGCTGCTATTATGTGATAGATTATATGATTATATTAGTATATCAAAGGTCTTAATGAAATAGTGTTGTCTTAAAGGGAAAAGGTGATGATACAAAACTAGCACTTCCGAACATTAATGCAAAGGTTTTTCGTAGGTTGAATAGCAAAATGCTGATAAAGTGTTATTTTAAATGTTTTGAAATTATATTAAGATATCTGTGAGATTCATTAAGATTTTACTTTTCCAACGCGAGATCAAAGTTATCTGTGAGTCTCACACCTAATCCGTGAGATGAGGAACTATGATGAGGCATTTGTGCAGTCCACTCCCAAAGTGAATATCTTGTCCTGAAAAGAATGAGTCAAAAAAAGAATTGTTCTTTAAAACCAGAAATGATTATATACAGGTCAATAGTTTCGGGAGTGAATCCGAGGTGCCGAATCCGAGAGGCTTTTTTAGTTCATTTTTATTTTATTATATTTATATAATTGGCTGTTGTTTTTTTCCATAAGTTAAAATACACAATAAAAATTGTCAGGTTCATTAAGGCTTGCATAAAAATGTTTAAATAAAATAATGAGTAAAATAATGAGCAAAATAACGAGATGACATGACGTGAAAGTGAGACAATACAATACCACCCATGAACTGCTACAAAAGACTATGAAAGATATCATTCATCCTACCCTTAAAGGAATATTAGGGAGTCCATTAAGGCTGATATTCATAACGACTCTACTTTCAACAGGAACAAAGCTCCGACTTTCGTCTTCCACCTACTAGAAGAAATGCGCACTCAAATACTTGTGATTGTGTCTTGTCTTGTGATAAGGGTTTAGTTTCGTTGAAAAGATGCTTTTATCAGCAACAATTCGGCGAACGGCAAAACGGTACTTTTCTTTTCTTTTTACACCCAGGCAGAGGAGAAGATAAGGGTGGTTATTTTGGAATTTATCGTTAAATCTTTATAAGGCATTCCACGACCAATGTCGTCCTTCAAAGTCTTTTTCCGAGCAAAAATCTGCGACTCCATCTCTTTTTTTATCAAAGAGATTTGAAAGGTCAGAACTGTCTTCGTGTTGTTGTGTTGTTGTGTTGGTCTCTTAATTAAAATTAGAATTGAAAAAGACATTTGAAGTTTCAAAAATGAACGCTTTAAAAAAACGGCAAGGATTTTGTAAAAAAAATCAAGATAGCGACGGTCGACAGCGAAGTTCAAGAGCTTTTTTACTTTAAAGAAGAAAGGGAGAGGGGCAGAAAGTTTCGCGAATTTGGCGTTTTCTGGCCATTTTCGCGAAAGTTTCCTGCGCGAAATTTCAGATGACAAAATCGCGAAATTTTTTCCTGCGAAATCGTAGATAATAATATTCTTACTTCGCGAAAGTTTTTACAAAATTCTCATTTTTGTATTCCTGATGTTTCTACGCGAGCGAGGTTATGTTTACTATTTATTACCGTAATTATTCGATTTTTGGCGCGACCTTCTAATCTAATTTCGCGCACGCCTCGAACAACCCACACCCTTTAACAGCATCTTTGATATTAGCGCACACGATGGAATAAGCGCACGCCACTAATATCCCGTTAGGGTGTGCGCTTTTTTGCGAAATAGTATGAAAACCGCGTGGAAAGTCAAAAAGTTAAATTGTTCTATAGAAATACGAGTTATATTTTGTTAAGGAGACTTTCATTTTTGTTTATCATCTGTTATCTTGGCCACCTTAAGATAAATTCAAATTAGCGCACGCTTCGAATAAACGCGCGCCTTAAGGTCGGTCTCCACTTGAGCGCACGCTCAAAGAGCATAGAGCTTTGCTCCCTTGGGAATGAGTTTGTGCGATGTTTTGTAATTGTTGAGTTTGTGTAATGTTTTGTTATTGTTTTCGACGAATTTGATTGGAGCGCTTGAAATTTGTGCGCTCGGGAGTAGACCAGAGTTCTACTCCCTGACGAACATATTTTGGTCGCTGGCGAACGGAATATGACGCAACATCTCATTTACTTAACAATAGATCGTCCGGGCGCTTCAAGTGGAGACCGGCCTTTAGAAACTATTTTGAATTTAGTGCACAATGCGCTAGAGATCGAATAATTTCGAAAGTATTTCCCATACTATACTACACCTATACTACGTATATATTATTACGGTAACAGCGAAACCGAATACCGTATTAAAACACCCATGGACTACTACTAATACTACTCCTCCGGCCGAAATGGCATATAGCCCACGCTTTAGGCTCTGCGAAATTCCCTTTACGAAACTATATAAATTGTATGAACGAACGCAGGCTAGGAATTTTCAAAAGCTTATCAAAACATTCAGTGAGTATTTTGGTATTTACCAGTTATTCACGAAAAAATGGATCTTATTCCCATGAAATACAAAAAGGAAGATTTCAGTTATTTCTAATGCGAAGTATATCACTTGAAATTAAGTATTATTTTGTTGCCGAGGCATAAAAGATATTTTAAAATAAGATAAGTATCCATGGTTACAGCTCACACATGTATATTTCTTTTGTTTTAAGCAATGCTGTTCTTTATTAAACCTTGTTTACACTTAACAAAGTTTAAAACTCGGATGCATTTTTTTGTATCTATTTTGTTCGTATTACGACTTAGTTTTGAAATTCTGCTACCGTTTTGCACCATATGGTTCTTGTTTTACTGTTACTGAACGCAGAAAAGCAAGAAGTAAAAACTGAAACAATCTGTAAACGGAATATTGGACGTGTTTTCTCAAAAGCAAACTCAACGAATGGTATTCTGATCAGGTGAAAAAACAACTGGATGATGACATGTGTTTGGAAAATATAAAAGGTAAGTGTACAACTCTCACTACCTTAAAACCTATTCATGCATCGTGGATGGTCGAGTTCTTAAATCACATGGATAGGGAAAGGAAAACATCGATAGTGGGTGGAGGAGAGAGCAGCAGGTATTTCAGATTATTTTTTTTATTATTTTATTTTTCATTTATTTAACGCCGAAAAATTTACATAGTTTATAAAACTAATTAAATTCGACAACAAGTAAAAAGTACATACATATTATAAAATACAAAAGTAAATAAGTGAACATATAAAGTAAACTAAAAAAAAAAATACTTATAAAGTCTAACTATGAGCATATGCGACAGTGAATTCTTCTCCATTCCATCGCTTAATTAATGACTTAAATATTGCTAATGTTTTGGCTTCTTTATAGCAATTGAGAAGGCTATTCCAAATTATACTTCCTTTGAAAGAAATTGAATTATATCCATTTTCCACTGAAATAGCTTTCGGTAGAAATCTTTCACTCATAAATTGTATTTTACAGTATTTTACTGATGCGTTAACGCTTGGCTTAGATAACTTACCGTCCATCGAGCCCTTTGACGATATTGACCCAATGTCCAAACAAAAGAAGTAAATATTTTGGCTCTTTCTTTGTGACGTTACCGGAGAAGAATTTCAAGCTCTTTGTGGAGTGCGATTACGTGAAGAAAGTGACGAGGATTCCGAATGGAACAAGTGACGAGGACTCCAATGTAGGAGAGAACGACGTTGAGGAAAAAATGCAACCAGATGTTTAAAGAAGTAAAAAATGTATTCGTTGAATTTAGGAGTTTTTCCCCGTCTTTTCCCCATCGCAAAAGTTTTTTCCCCTGCATCGTGGACATATGTCAATCCGCGAAAGTTTTTTCCGCGAAAGTTTTTTTAAAAAATCGTCGTTCGCGAAAGTTTTTGTTAAAAATATCGCGTTTTTTTTTCTCCTCGCGAAACTTTCTGCCCCTTAATCTATCGGCGAAAAGCAAGGATTTAAATTCGTGGAGACCCAGATTGAATTTAGTATATATCTAGGAAAATGTGAAGAATTACAGTAGAAATCCCGATAAAGGTATGCAGGGTTTATACACACATCTCAGTTAATTTTTCCCTGACTTTACTCAAAATTTGACATTTATTCCCCCCTGACTTTTTCTTGAAAACTATGAGAGCCGTATTGAACTCAAGCCTGTTTGAGACTTCAGTACGGTCTCATGTAAACGCTCTTAAACAGGGTGGCCACCAGAATTTAAAAAAAATTCAAGAACAATTCAAGAACATGTGGATCGCCCTATCAGACGTTGGACATGAGATAAAAATGAATAACAAACATACACTTGAAGGAAGTTTTTAATAATTTTACATCTTCGGTCAGCCACTAACTGTAACTAAGAACTCATATATCTAGGGTAAATAATTGCACAAACTGAAATGTCATTTTCTTACGAATCTCAAATAGGGGGCAACCAGAAATGCGGTAAAACAAAACAATTCAAGGAATTCCAGAACCGGTGTTAAAGACACCCAAATTATGTAATGCATAATATAACGGATTCATAAAATAGTACTATTAATTATTGATATACGTAATTTTGGCATAAAAAATTACTTTTTCCATGTGTTGTTATCAGTTTAGCTGTACAAAATAAAACTATAAACCGCTGGGTTCGAAAATTTACTCATGCAGGAGTTGAAGTATTTTGAGAATGAAATGCCCTCGGCTGTACATTTAGGTACCTAAAACAGATGGTTGAAGTGAATGAGGGGACGGAATACAATAATTATTTATTTGAAGGAATTTTAGGTTTTGAATTATTTCGTTTAAATCCCATTGCGACCAATTGAATCGGTTAATATAAATATTCTTTTCAGCTTGGAATTCTCAGATTCAACGAAATTCGAAAGAAACTCCAAGGGTGTCTTATTTCTGAAAATTTTAGTTGATGTTATATATGTACGTGTGAGAGATTGTATATAGTGGCCCGGCGGGGGGCCCGTGATTATGTTAGAAACACAACATGGCGCTGCGAGTAGGATGCTAATGTGTTTTGGATCTGAAAGTTTAAAGATTTGGTAATCGGAGCCAATCAGTAGAAAAAAATGGCTGAAAATCCAAAAACATCAATCTCACCACCAACGCTAGATCTGTCAGTGGACAGATATGCAGCATTTCGTTCATGGAAAGAAAAATGGAGCGATTATGTCATGATATCTGGGCTTGAACAAAAAGATAAAAAATATCAAGCTGCTATGCTGCGTTATACATTCTCTGCAGAAACCAGGAGTATATACGAATCATTCAACCTAACAGAAGAACAGAAGAAAGACCCAGAAGTAATTATTACAGAAATGGAGAAATTTGCCAAGGGCATAGTGAATGAAACCCTTGAGAGACATAAATTTTTTACCAAAAATCAAGAAGAAGGTGAAATCTTTGATGATTTTTTAACAGAACTAAAGTTACTGAGTAAAAATTGCAATTTTTGCAATACAAAAGATTGTTGGGAAGGGTTGTTACGAGACAGAATTGTAGCTGGAATTTTAAATGATGAAACCAGAGAAAAACTTTTATCAGAGAAAGAGTTAACGTTGGACCGAGCAACAGAAATCTGCAGAGCCTCAGAGTCAGCACAAGGAGGCATAGTGGAGCTGAAGAAGACAACTGAAATAAGCAGAGTCGAGAAATCATTCAACAGACATTACCAACGGAACAAAGATACCAAAAAGGGTAATTTTAACAGTCAAGAGTATACAACTGGAGATAGTGGTAAGAGAGATTTGTTATTGACTTGCAAATTCTGCTCCCGAAAACACCAATTTGGGAGGAGACAATGTCCAGCATGGGGAAGAAAGTGTTTAAAGTGTGGTGGCCAAAATCCTTTTGCTTCGGCATGCACACGTAAAGAAACGAAGGCTACAGATTCAATATCAGATAAAGGGAACGAAGAAGGGGATTCTTTCTTTACAGGGACGTTGTTCTTAGGGAGTCTGGAGACTGGAAGCGCAGCACAGGTCGATAAGGTCCAAGGGAGCGAACAGGATAAGAGTTGGGAAATAATGTTACCAGGGAAAAAGGGACATGTAAAATTTAAACTTGATACAGGAGCTGAGGTTAGTGTGATTGGAACCAATCAACTGAAAGTGTTTAACAAAAGTATCGGAGAGTTATCGGTTACCAGAAAAACATTGATTGGACCAGACCAGAAACCCTTAAAGTGCCACGGAATGTTCCATCACAAGTTTACCATTGGGAAAACCTCAGGAGTTGCTCAACTTTATGTGTGTAATAACCTAAAAACTGCATTACTTGGACGCCCAGAACTAACAAAATTTAAGTTAGTCTCGATTGATATACCAACATCATGTGATTCTGTTGAGCAAAGTGATGTCAAAAAGGAGTTTGCAACCGTTTTTAATGGACTCGGTACAATCAAGGGAGATCCAATTCACATTGACGTGGAATCAAATGCAGTACCATACCACATTGGAGCACCAAGGCGAGTAGCAATTCCATTGTTAGAACCGCTGAAACGAGAATTAGAAAGAATGCAACAACTAAACGTCATTAGACCAGTGGACGAACCGACCGAGTGGTGTCATCCGGTGGTGTTAGTCACTAAACCAAATGGGGATTTACGTATATGCATTGATCTGACCAAGCTAAACAAGGATACAAAACGTGAGTTTTATGAACTGCCAAGCGTAGAAGAAACATTAGCTAAACTAGGTAATAACTGCAATTATATGGCGAAACTGGACGCAAATTCGGGATATTGGCAGCTACCATTGGAGGAGAAAAGTCAATTGAAATGCACCTTTACAACACCATTTGGGAGATTTTGCCCCACCCGAGCACCGTTTGGGCTTACATCATTACCAGAAATATTTAGCAAGAGGATGGACATGGTTATTGAAAAACTAAACGGTATTGTAAAAAGTATGGACGATTTCTTAGTATACGGAAATACAGAAGTTGAATACAGAGAAAACTTACGACAAGTTCTAACCCGTTTTCAAGAACATGGAATAACTTTGAATCCAGAGAAATGTGTTTTTAATACTCAGGAAGTAGAGTTTCTAGGACACATAATTACACCAGAAGGGATTAAACCAGTTGGCAAGAAGTTGGAAGCAATAAGAGACTTCAGACAACCCACTAACATCACAGAGTTAAGGAGTTTCTTAGGCATGACCCAGCAATTATCCAAATTTAGTCCCACATTGTCACAAGCAGCCGAACCGTTGCGAGACTTGCTCAGTTCAAAGTCAGCCTGGCTATGGCATGCAGATCATACCAAGGCATTCAACGAGGTCAAAGAGACATTATGCAAACCTCCAATCCTTGCTCATTACGACGTTAAGAGACCAACAAAAGTCCGAACCGATGGCAGTTTGCTGAATGGATTGAGTATCATCGTATACCAACAGGTCAAGAATGAATGGAAACCGGTGGATTGTGCATCAAGATTCATTACACCAACAGAAAAGAACTATTACCCCATAGAGCTTGAATTGTTGGCAATTACATGGGGATGTAACCGAATGGCTAAATATTTACATGGGTTACCCATATTCACAGTAGAAACCGACCACAAACCATTGGTACCTATATTAAACGATCGCGCATTAGTGGAAATGTCTCCAAGAATTCAACGACTGCGAATGAAACTGTTACAATTTCGATTTACAGCAACATACATACGAGGTTGTGACAACGTAGATGCAGATGCATTGTCAAGAGCACCAGTAACGGCACCAACCGAGGAAGATGAAATGGCAGAACGTGAGATAACTAGTCACATAAACTCAGTAATAAAACAACTACCAGCAACACAACAACGATTAGACCAGATACGAGAGTCATCAGCGACAGATAAAACATTAGTAGTACTAAAAGAAACATTTGTGAAAGGATGGCCTAAGAGAATCCAGGAGTGCCCTGCGGAAGTACAAATGTACTGGAATGTTAGACATGACATCACCCAAAAAGATGGGTTGTTACTATATCGTGATCGGATAATTATACCTTCCGAATTACGAAAGGACATATTAGATAAAATTCATACCGGACATATGGGGATGGACAAATGCAAAAGGAGAGCCAGAGACAGCGTATTTTGGCCAGGATTAAACAATCAGATTGAACAGTTTATTCGAAAATGTGATACATGTGCAAAATATACACAGTCAAAACAAAAAGAGCCGATGTTAAGTCATGAGATCCCGAAACGACCATGGCAAAAAGTCTCATCAGACCTATTCCACTTCGCAGGAAAAGAGTATGTAATACTTGTAGATCAGTACTCATTGTGGCCAGAGGTATATCTACTACAACCAGCAAATACTGCATCAACAATTATTGCGTTCAAGGATTCGATTGGCAGACATGGAATACCGGAAGAAATAGTTTCGGACAATGGTCCACAGTATGCATCAAAGGAATTCAGGAAGTTTATTAGGGACCTAAACATCAAACACACAACAAGCAGCCCACACTACCCTCAGTCTAATGGGTTAGCAGAGGTCATGGTGAAGCAAGTCAAAAAGCTTCTAAAAAAAGCTAACGATTCACATTCGGAAGTATACAAAGGCCTCTTAGCTATGCGTAACACCCAGTTAGACTGTGGATATTCACCAGCCCAATTATCGAAAGGCAGAACGCTGAGGGAGGAACTACCTAGAATACACATGGAAAAACGAATAATGTTTGAAACAGAAAAAAGAGACATATCGAAAGAGAGAGACCGTGCAAAGAAATACTACGACAAGTCAGCCAGACAGAAAGAAAGCACAAGCTTCCGGATCAACCAGCGAGTGGCAGTCCAGGATGAGAGAACAGGTGAATGGATCAGGAAAGGAAAAATCGTCTCGTATGTACATCCACGATCATTTATGGTCCGTATGGACAAAACCGGCTCTGTCTTGCGACGCAACCAGCGGTTCCTTAGAGGCCTACACGCGATTCTAGTCTCCAGCGGTCTTAGGGGCAACAAACCAGTAGGGGGGAACATCGTCGAGACTGGGGATCACGATACAATCATCGAGGCTGGGGATCACGATATTACGCTTGAAAGTGATACATCTGACGACACGATTCCGTACGAAGGTGACTCTAGTCTAGACTCTAGTGCAACGGTTCCATATGAAGAAGAAGTAGAAGAAGAGATTCGATCGAAATCGGGGAGAATAATACGAGTAAAAGTCCCTCTCGATTACAATGACTTATGAACCAGCACATAAAACAAAAGACACTGTAAAAATTTTATATTTTAAAACGGAGATGTTATATATGTACGTGTGAGAGATTGTATATAGTGGCCCGGCGGGGGGCCCGTGATTATGTTAGAAACACAACAGTTGATAAGTTTTATACAGCATTTACACTAGAGCAAATTGTAACGGATTCATGAGTGAAGTTACTAAAAAATAGGAATTATTACGGATAGCATCTACACTAGAATTCTTGGATTTATACGGTACAGTTAACTGAATGACAAACACCCAGATAATTATGATGATTTACTACTTCAAGGTTATACTATGGTGATTATCATATGAATCCATTGATAGATTGCTAATTCGTTATGTGGCAAGTCAAATCAAAGGAGCCACGGGACCCTCAAACTTAGATGCTGATGCTGGTATAATACTGGTATAAGACCTGTCGGAGTTGACAAATCATCAGTAGATTGTAACATCATAACTCACAGTTGTGACATCATAACTGAGAAATCGAAGTTTCTAACTTGAAGTCATAACTCGAAGATTATCAACACTTATATTATAGGCACTTCATACGCGTATATTGTGGAATGTTTCTGAGCGTTTATAGTAAGTTTATAGATTATTGGTACCGTTGTTAACACATCGTTTTTTGCATGAACGAAAAGTCGTTTTATCGTTTCTGCAATCTTCAAAGTGCGGTAACGATGAATAGTTTCCCTAGACTTCCAATTTCCATGCCTGTCCTTATATATAACTTAAAAAACTTCGGAAAAAATTGCAAATATTTTTACATATTAATAATTTTACAATCTGGATGATATTTCTTATTATAAAACCACCTGGTGAAACATTTGTGATATTTTCTTTCATTATGAAATGAAAACACCAAAAATCAAAACGATAACTGTTATGTTTTACCTGCTTAGCCAAATAATAATTTATATAAGATAGGTTCACATATCCTCGTCATGCTTCTATTCTCAACACACGTTTGATTTGAAGCGATTAATCAATGAAAAAAATTGAACAACATTTAAAATAAGTAAATTCAAGATGAGTCTGAAACCTCTTAAACAAATCCAAACACCAAAAACACGACCGAAATGAAGTTGTTGATATTCATGTGTGCTGTTATCCCGACATCTTGTTTACTACTGGAACAGAAATCAAACCACTACTTTAAAATCCCCGTTTGAAAGCAGATTTTCATATAAGGGGGGTTTCTCTTCCTGGTGCGATATTATGTTCTCACCATGCCTAATAACCAGCTGATTACCAGAGTTTGTTTACATTGTGATGTAATAGTTATGAAAATGTTACAAATAGCTTTAAAGGTAAACAGTGGTAAAAAAAAGAAATATCTTCTCTAGTGTTTCCTTTGGGACTATTTCAGCACATGTTTTTTTTACGATATATGCTTTGTTATTCTCTACTGTTCCGAGTTATCTCTAAATTGTTTTGAAAATTTCGCATGACGAGCATGGTTGAACACGGATGTGTCCTCCCGTTCCTTTTCTCCTCCGTTTATCTAATCTTCAAAGGAAAGAAATGTTTTTATATTTTTATTACTAATGTTGTTTTGATATTGTATTTCATATCTTTTACATACTTTTGAACATGTAAATTAGGTTTCCTTTTTCATTTATTCGATACTAAAGTTGTTGTTTTCAAAATCAGCAATATGAACAACTAATATACTTGTCGCCTGGCCAATTCTTTCTTGAATGCAAACTGTTCGTCAGCCCTTTTTCAGAATACGTGGTGGTGTGGTTTACGGTACCAAAATACGTGATTTAAACCAAAAATTAAACTATAAATGAGAGTGAAGATAAACCAAATATTTGAAGAAGTATATTGAAACTTGTCAGCTTTTATACTTGAATTTAATAACGATAATGGTGGATAGATTATAAATTTTACCAAACGACAACAGTTTCACGCACGTGAAGAAACTAGAAAGCAGTTCCCAAAATGCATAGCCTTTGTTCAAGACCACCGTTCGTTTGCACTAGTTAGGCGAATGAACGGTGGTTTTGAACAAAGGCGAAAAATGCAATGCTGGAGGGGCGCATTGGAAAGAATAAATATAGTTCTAAATACTAATACTAATCTGATATTAAAAAATTAGGATTTAAATCTTCAATAGGGAGAAGAGAAGTTGACTTTTATTCATTGGGAAACGTGCTTAAAAGTTTGTTATTTGAATTGGAAACATAAAAGTGTTGAGGGCGTTACCACACGGGCGGAGAGAACTGCAGCACTACAGCATGACCGACAGACAGACACGTGTAAATGAAAGATCAGTTGCCTCGCGGCGCTGACCAATAAGGGCAACAGAACAATGTCTTTTCTCTTTATGATAATAGAATGTCTATACAACAATATGTCCGCAAAAAAACACTTGCTCACAGAGCTATACTAGCAAAGCCTTTATTGTATACTACGGTTGCTTTTTTAGATACCACTTTAAGCAGATTTAATGGCCTATAAGCAGATTATTCGTATACTAAATGCAAGACAGGTACATGCTAAAAATCATCGTTGGTCTAAGATCACAACAACTGTCAGAACTCTTAAACTACTGCTATCCATACCAGCACTTAAAAACTCAGGAGATTAAGAAAAAATTCAGCAGTACGCTTTCCCAACTCATATGTGTTAGTAGTAATTTAAAAAAAACAAGGATAAATAAAATAATCTGTTGGAGATCCAAAAAAACCTTAAAGTTGGAGCATTAAATATGCCTTATAAGGATTCCAAGAGAACAATCTCTTCATTCCATTAACTTTTTATGAAGAGTAGGGTGAGTTGTAAGACAACAGTGAATGTGATAAATCAGTTAAAGAAAGTACTTAAAACTGCCTGGGCATCATTTTTTGGGCAAAGTAAGTCTTTTAAGTAAAACAAAGTCAAAGAAGGAAATGTTAAAACGTCTTCCACGAAACAAAATAAAATGGACTGCAATAAGAATGCAGATTGTCCGCAAAAATACTACACAATTATTTTTTACTTAATAACGATTTTCCTCCCTACCTGCTAAAAGAAAATACTATTTCCCTGACCACTAAAGAATTCCTTGACTTTCCCTGACTCAGCGGAAAAAGACTTAATCTTTTTTCACAGTCAGTAAAGTTTTTCTTAATTTTGCTCGCGATTCTAAGTTATTGTGGACGATAAGAAAATTTTCATTGTTGCAGGTAAAAATTTAATTTCTTCCACCTATTGGAATTTTATACAAGATTCGCGTAAGATGCGACTATATTTCCCCATTGTTATCCTCTTCTTTCGAAGACAGCAGTAGAAACATGACAATGACCGTACTGGCATTATCTTTTGCTTGATAAGCTGAGACCACATACTTGCTCTATAAACTGGCATGAATAAATCATACGGCCTGATCAAGAAGTTTTCAGTATTCATAATTACTTTTAACTTCTTCACCGGGGAATTGCGAGAGTAAGTGTTGAAATCGTAAAAAACAAATACATAATTATTCAGCAGTTGAATTCCAAACTAACCCTACAGGGAATCTGAGATAGCAATAGAGATAATAAAGAGATAGAAATACAATTTAATTTCGATAAAAGCCATATTTTCAATATGGCAGTGATTCTAAATTCTACACAATTAAATAATGTTGGCGTAGGGCAGTTCTTCTAGCACTTTTTACAAAACCTTACAATGTCCACAGAATAAACTGAAAGATAGAAATAATTGAAAAATAAGGTGTTTGTATGATTGGATAAGTAGTTTTTACATTCACTTGTAGTTAGATCAACACCAAATTAGAGGTTGTTTCATATGGAAGATGGGCCGGGACTAATGTCCTGTTAATATAGGACGGGATGAAAATATATATGATTGTACCTCTCCTTTACATGAAAAATACAGCCGGGTTGGGACAACATTTTTTAAACTTTTAATTGTTAAAAAAAAATTCATTGTTTTAAATTCGATGGTTTGCAGCTGTTTCAATTTTTTTTAGAAATCGTTCCGATTTATATTAGAAAAACAACAATAACAGCTGAAGGGACGGGAGAAAATATCCCGGGACAGAAATTCTTCATTATAAACACAGCAGGAATTTTTAGGGAAATATTAAGTGAAGCCGGATCTCATATTTTGTCCCATCCCGGCAATCATCCCCGCAATTTGTCTCACACCGTTTTATCCAATAAGATATTCCACAAAAATAAATCCGTGCAAAATACGAGAAACTCTGAATCACTGCTGAAGTGATGTTACCGGCACATAACATCAAAGCTAGTGGTTCAATTTCTGCATAGATTTGATTTCGTGAACTACTAGTAACCTATATACACTAACAGCATAGACTAATAAGTTGCAGTATTATATAACTGAAATCAATAATCACTTTTGTGTTTCAATCCTGACAAAAAAAAACAGTCGCCTCTTGACATGAAGTATATACCCTCCTCGAATAAACACGAACCTCCAATAAACGATGGTCTTGAATATACGCAGGGGTGTTTATTCCTGGAAATAAGGTAGTCTTCATGCTTCAGTGATTGGACCAAAAACCGTTACAAGTTCTTCATTCACCGACATCTTTTTTTATTTCAGAACAGTTTGTTTTACAGTTTGCTAATACTCTTCTTGCATATTTCTTAACACTTTTTGCAAAAGTATAAGTGGCTTCAAGAACTTTACTGTTATGAGTTGTCACTTCAGTTGTATACCCTAAGGCATTAGGGTTGCCAGTACCTTTATGCAAAACCAGTAAACAGACGAAAAATCAAAACAAATCAGGGCTCTTTTAGAAAGGTTTACAAAATAACGTATACCACACACGCTACTTCACTGAACACTAGCCCCTGTTCCAACCTCTGAGTTTTAATGGACAAGTTCTATTGCGGAACTCCGGCTATAAAAGTGAACGGAAGAGAAGGAAAACGCTGGTTTTAACATATATTTCACTCTATAAAAGTGAACGGAAGAGAAGGAAAACGCCGGTTTTAACATATATTTCTCTCTATAAAATGTGAACGGAAGAGAAGGAAAACGCCGGTTTTAACATGTAAAAGTGAACGGAAGAGAAGGAAAACGCCGGTTTTAACATATAAAAGTGAACGGAAGAGAAGGAAAACGCTGGTTTTAACATATATTTCGCTCTATAAAAGTGAACGGAAGAGAAGGAAAACGCCGGTTTTAACATATATTTCGCTCTATGGGGAAATTAATAATAATTCTATTTGTTTCATTGCTCAGGTCAGAGGACCCAACCACATTAAATGAACATGGGTTAACTTCCAATTTAAGTCGGAACCTTCAGCAACTGGGTTTCTCAAACATGTACTTGGAAAAACACTCATCATAGTCAGGATTTGGAATAGAAGCAATTAAATAAAAGTCATATTTCACTAAAAAACTATTTACAAGATTATCTGCTAATCCTTCCCATTTTCTCTGTATGGAGACTTAGATCTAGATCTAGATTTACTACGACTTTGAGACTTCTTAACAGATCGCTTGGGTGATCGAGATCGTCGTGCAGGACTTCGGGAGGGACTTCTTCGCTTGGGCCTAGATCGAGAGCGAGATCGTGATGGACTTCTTTTTCTTCTTCTATAAGTAAATGCAAACATGTGAAAGACGTATAGAAATTTATGAAAAAAACTAGCATAATTCAATTAATTGACTTAAATATTAAAAATATATCTGCTGGAGAAGACCTAATTTTCTATTGATGACAATTAATCTAATGTACTCGCATGGTCGTCATATTTGAATAGACTATATCCTAATACATTTTTAATATAAAACACAAGTGAATGAATGTCAAATACTAAAATTTTCTACCTTGGGGATCTACTCCTGCTGCGACTTCTTGAATGTCTTGGGCGACGACTAAAATTTTTCAATTCAAGAAATTAGATGCTGGCAAAATGTGATTTTACTAGCTGTACTCAAACACCCAAGGGATTACATAGAAAGAAATAATTACATTATTACAAAGGTTGATTTTACAGAGAAATCAGGAAGGGAGTTTTCCAATGAGCTGAAATTAGGGAGTATGAATTATTGAGGTTCAAGATACAGATTATTTTCTTCTTACCCTCCTCCACCACGATGACCACTTCTACCACCTTCTCCATACGAGCCAGTTGATTCACGTGTTCGCATTTGACCAGGAGCTGAAAATAAAAGTTTTTTGTAAATAGAAATAGAGTACTCCGAACAAACAGATATCTATTTTATTTGAACAACCAGATATTTGAAGGAATCAGGGTGACAACTGATCCATTAGTATGACTCACTCTTTCGATCTCCCTCAGCATATTGTACATCTAATTCTCTTCCATGAAGTCGTACACGTTGCTCATAATATAAAGCATCTTCAGCATCCCGGATATCCTCATACTTATCCAATCAAAGGGTTAAGAAAAAACCTGTTGCTGAAATAAATATATAAAAAGCTACCTTGCTTTTACCACATACATATTCTGTACTCTATAAAATTATATGCTTGAGATGTACTTGAAAACACTTGGTTACGACTTTGCTTGTGAAAAACCTTGCATGTTCTGTACTTGAAAAATGGACTTGTTCTTGTTTCAAAAACTTTTGTTTTGTTCAACTTTAGGGTTTTGACCTTGGCAAGACTCAACACATATTCACCATGCAAAAAACTTGAAACCACATTCTTTTAAAATTGTGGGGAGGTTATCTTTTAAATAAACAAAGACGGATGAACATAACTGTGGCCTTGGAAGTTTGGAAGAAATTAATCTGTATTGAATCTGTGCTGAGGTCTTTGTATACTGTCACTTGTGACGCAAATGAACCTTGATTTGATGAGCTGTAAAGGGAATTCCTTATCTCGTTTATTTTTACACAATAGTGGGAAATCGAACCATTGGGTATCTTGATGTGACTTGGTACTTGGAACTATAATAGACATTTAAAACTATTAAAAATATCCTAATAAATCTCCAAAGGAAAACTGTTTAAAGAAATGCAATTTTATGAAAGGTTAGAAAAGGATATTGAACATAAGCAAACCCACGTGGTTCACGGGAGTGGTAATCTAAGGGGACATATATATCACGAATTGGGCCATACTTAGCAAAGATTCTTCTTAAATCTTCTGGCCTATAAACAAGAAGACATCAAACATTTAACAATAAAAAACACATTTAGTAACAACACTAGCAAATACATCTCCAATAGGCATTACACTTACTACAACAAAATGCAATATGGGATAGTGAATTAACATCCTACCTATGTTAGTGAAAATGCCAACAGTAAAAAATACAAGCCACTCACACCTGTCCCGTGGCATCATGCAAGATTTACACGTACTTCTCTTTCGAACGAGTGTTTCCTGCACGCACCACACCCCTCCTCAAACCGTCCCGCATTTCACTTGTTTGAGACCTTTCTCTAGAAATTCCTGGCCAAATTTGCTATTTTCTACTGTTGTGTTCATATAGCCTCTGATCACCGGTATTGTCCGCTTGTTAACTGGTTTCAAGGTTTTCAAGCCATCAATTATAGAGCCTATTGTTGTTTTTACTTCAAAATCTGGCAATCTGTACATACAATTGTCAAAAATTTTCTAGCACATCGGTCCCAACCATGGTAGGGCCTGCGGTTGACACTACAGTAAGTGTTCAGTGTAAATAGGTATTTGTCCTTCATAAATGTTTTCTAAACTTGACAGGTCTGGCCACAAAAGAGAGATCCCCTCTGAATGGAATAGGATGCTTGAAGAATAGGTAAATATTATGTGAAAGTCATAATAAGCAAATTCTAGTACGTACGAAACAGTAATAAAGCATGATGATATTAATAACAATGCAACATACCGGCTACTTGAGCTAAGATTTCGGATGTACAAGGATGTATTTGGAGGACGAGCGTACCTATTCGCCATTTTCGTATGGTGGTGTCTTTTGATATTTTTTTTGAATGAATTTGTAGATACTTTGCGAAACTTATAGTGCGCATGCGTGAATGATGGAGCACACGCGGAAGTCCACGTGATCTATTCTTTTATTTTGGAGGAAAGATTTCTTTTGCTAAAGCTAATAATATTATTAGCTGATATGCGTTGCATTGTCCTTTTCCAGTCCTGATCCTATCGAACTGGTCATAATCCATCAACTAATTCATCTGAAATAAATTCATCTGAAATTCCAAATGCACCCCACCTGCGATGAAAATAAAAATAATGAGTCATAATAAGGAAGCAAACTATCAGTTTTTAGTTTTAAACCTTTTTTGTGTGGTGTAACGAAATATATTAGTACAGATATGATCAATTTCTGCAAGATTCGTGCATATTCGGGAGCAGTGGAAAGCTTAAGCGTATTGTTTTTTGGGACAGATGCATTCGGTCTTGCAACATTAAAAGCCTTAGAAAACATTAAGTAAGTGTGTTGTTTCAGCAAAAAAGCCAATTTTGTTTTTGATCTTTTTCAGATCTCCCTTTCCTCTCAATTTTGTATCTAATCAAATACAAAACATTATTAGATTGTCTTCCACCAAGATTTCCAATCTTGTTGTAGTACATGGAGGTACTGCACGATATGTTAAGGTGAGTACCCTATTCTCTTTATTATTGCTTTCTATCATTGTTTTAAACTCCAAAAGGAGGTAACAAATATAAGGAGTTTCAACAGAAAAAAACATTTTTTTGAAATTGTGCAGATTTTTAGATCAGTCCGTATATGCTATAATCTATACTATCTATCGTCCTACATATAATGTGATCTACATGATTCTTAAGAATTTCATTAGCGATCCTTATTGTTAATAAACTCCTTGACAAACTCCTTGTTGATATTTATCTCCTGTGTCAAATGCTAGATATACTGGTAATGTTTTGATCTTCTAGGGTAAACTTGATGTACCTCCAGTATTGGATTTTGCAAAGGTTCAAAATATTCCTTATTTGAGTTGGTCCCAATATGTTAACCAACAAAAGTGAGATATGAATTCATGAATGATTTATTAAAGGGGCTGACTCAATCATTTTTTATTTGCTGAATAGATTACATTGTTACCATGCAAATTTCCAAGTCATAAAGTTTTTTGGTTCATTTGTTATTTGAGAAAGAATTGAATATTTTTAAAAAATTTAACTGATAAACGTTTTTATACCGATTTAAAAAATTTGAATTAATTTATGGGTCTCATTCTCTTCTAAATCTGTTAACGAAAATGTGTAAACAAAAAAATGTATTGTCAGAAACTCATTTATGCAAATGAATTTCATTTCAAAACAAAATGTAATTTAAAATATCTATGAATACTATTTGTTTGTTGCATTTACTCGCCATATGTCTAAGACAGAAAAATCAACTGGAACAAAAATTAAAAATGTTTGTAAGGGAAGACATTAAATTGAGAATGAGTTTCGAATCTTAAATTGAGAACGTTTCTGAGATCGTAAAAAAACAAAAAAAACAATGAGTTGATAATGATTTATATAAACATATAAAGTTTTTTTAAAAAATTTTGAAATCACCCTCGCGTTGTGATAACTAGTACTAAGCTGATAAAAAATGACCGGATCGTCCCCTTTAAACTACTAGATGAAACTAGGCATTCAAATCCAACATAAATCTGATTTGTGTGCATAATCTGATTCATGCTCTTTCTGGTTATAAAGAAGAGGTTGTTGTGAATCAATGTTACTGTTAATATCCCTTAACTTTTATGGCTTCTGAAGACATTGGGAAGTGTTGTGGTGCTCTCGTTCAGTATTAAATTCATTTTTAATTGAAAATAAATGATTGAGATGAATTCTTATGGAATACTTTTAATTCTTGTTGCTTCCGATGGTCGAATTCGACACATATTAAAAATGAGAATCCAAAAGGACAGGCAAAGGTTGGATTCGAAAGCCTGGAATCTCATGTTCGAGGTTGCCAATTAGACAACTATATCTATTAAATTTACATAGCCAGTGTGCAGAACAAATTGGCCTTGATAATATGTAGCATTACAATGTTAGCCGATTATCTAAACATTGAAACAGTGTTTACGTTACAACAGAATCCATCTATTGAATCAAGAGTACATAATGAATGATACTAAAACATTGATATATGTTAGTTTTTTAGGAGATGAATATGATTTGGCTGTTGTGTCATCATTTGGGCATTTTCTGCCATCACAGATCATTTCCCAGTTCTCCAGGTAACAAAAGCATTGGATCAATCAAAATTCCAAACATTTGAACTTACTTATAACAGAATTCACATTGAAAAGAGATATTTTATTTTGAATTGAAATTCAGTAGACGTGTACTGAAAGAAGTCGTCTATGATAGGCGCTCGGTCCCTTGGGAATTTGTCTATATTAAACATTGTTCCAAGTGAATTCTGGTCAAAATGTAAACAAAACAAAACGAGAGTTTGTGTTTAACTGCCCTGCAACATTTCGAAACAATTTCCACACGATCTACATGTGATGCTAGCCCTCTACTCACCACAAGCACTTCAAAAGCAAATAAACATATATAACTAGGGTTTGTGTACGCATTGATCGACGCCCTTTGCCTCTTTGACGAGATAGAGGCATGTTTAGGTGCAATTCTGAATCAGTATTTTTATGTCAGGGTCATGCTTCAAAACCCGAAAAACTTTCGGGAATTCTTTTTTTTTTTTTGTTACTCCCGTTTATTTCGTTTCGGTTTGTTATTTTGTTTTGTTTTGTTTTCGTTTTGTTTTTGTCAACTTACTTTTGACAAAACGGTAGAATTTCCTCTTCCTGGTGCAGGTATTGTAAGAAATGAATTGTGTTCCAGAGTTATTACTGGCTCACTTGTCTCCACAACTTGACTGAAGAATTTATCAAAACAAAATTTGTTTTCAACTTTCTTGACTCTCAAAAACTTTGATGTTTTCATTATCTTGATTTCCCAATTCAAAAAAAACCATTTTTCTCCATTGTTAATGTACCAATCGAGTCAGAAGAATTATTGTGGATTTTAAAATCCGCCTAAAATCTCAGAAAATTAAATATTAGAGAATTTACAGTATGTGACCTACTACTTGGCTATCTGTTACTCTTAACAATGCCAATTATGTAGATTATGCAGGGAACATTTCTGCTCTTACAGTTGTCTAAAATAAACCTTGGAAACATGTACCAGAGGATGTTGTGCAAGAATTCAACTTTATTTGAAGATTAGAAGATGATAAAATGATGAGAACAAAAATGAGTATGAAAAAAAAAATATAGAAAATTTTGATAATTTATTCTGAAAAAAAATAAATAATAATAACAACAATTATAAACCCTAATTACCTTTTCTTAGTAGTGTCCTGATCCTACCAATATAAATTTTTAAATTAGTGTAATGTACCAGAGAATGTTGTGCAAGAACATTCCCTTTTTAGTTGATTCCATAAAGGTGCCTTTGTTTTCATCTTTATATAATAATTTGTTTTTTAATTAAAATTCTGTTATTTGAGATCTATAATCCTATTGTTATATACATGCAAAGATTTTCTGTCTAAATTTTTACAGGTTTTATTTACTTGTAGGGGTGCTGTTAACGTTCATCCATCCCTTTTACCAAGGTGGAGAGGTGCGGCTCCAATCATTCATACAATACTTGCTGGAGACAAAATATCAGGAGTATCTATGATAGAAATATCTCCAAAAAAGTAAGTAGATTTTCCAGTGGCATCCCTGATAAGGTTCTGTCTTGATGAACTTAAATTAATTTTTTTTAATAGATTTGATGAAGGAAGAATTTTGATGCAAAGAGCGATAGAGGTGGAGTTTTGTTTTGATGTGGCATTGAAAAATATTGCATCCTTTGATCCTTACCAATAATTTGATTAATTTAGCTGCCATGCAATTGCACCAGCACCACCCTACAAGAAATATTGAGCAAGTTGTCTGTTGAAATGGTAATAAATTATTTTCATGAAGACTTTTTTTTAATAATTTAAAACTTAAACTGATTTCCATTTTTACAGTCCTGATCACAAGCTTCTGTGTTTTAAAGAGACGATTATTGATGCTATCTTTAATCCAAGTTGCTTATAAGTATTTTCTATTTGATATTCAAATATCTAAATATGTTTGAAATACAATATTTTGAAAGATTGAAAGTGTTTACATGATTACAAGATCACAGCATCTTATTTTGGCACAAATTAACATAATGAGTAAGATTCAAGATGGTGTTGAAATGAGGGTCTTATCCATGTCTGGGAGTGGTGTTTTAGTACGCTAAAAGTAACAGAATAAAGAATTTTTCTTGGAAGTTTCAGCTTTATATGAATTGTTTTAAGGTTAAAGTGAAATTTGACGAAATTTTGCAGGGTTGTTACAGTCATTGATTCATTATTTGTCATAAATTACTGAATTTTTGGAAATATGTCCTTATTCATTCTAATTTCGACAAATTTGTCCTAATTGTCCTAATTTTTTAACTTTAAGTTTTGTTTTCTAGTTTCAGCTGTTATTGTTACAATGCTGATGTTGCATGTCAGTATTTTTATTTGCAGAATATGTGACATATAGTTTGTTTCTTTAGTAACAATGTCGGATAGAAAAAACAAATATAGATGACTTTCAAATGTTTTCAACTGTAAGCTTATCTGTTTAAACAACAAATCAAACAAAATGTACTTTTTGCTGCTATGTTTCTAGATTGTAATATTGCATTAAAGGGGACGTGATGTTTAGAAACTCATGGAACATAAACAACTTTGAATCAAAAGCACATAGTGTCGTGGTATGCAGCGATCACTTCCATCCAGATTGAGTTTAAAGAGATCTGATGGATCTTTTTCCGGATTGCAAATGGCATAAAAAATCCAATTTTTTCTCTATTAAAAAACTTATTTTTTGCAACAGGTTTTTTACTTACACAACTTAACTATGAACATGATTTGTTTACAACTGGTTAATTAGATTTTATTGAAGAGCGAAGTGAATAAGAGTTAAATATATTTTTAAGGCTTACTTCGCACTAGAATGAAATAACGCAGGTCTCTTTCCTTTCCCAACTTCTCATAGTAATGAAGACATGCAGTGTGTATTGGATGATATGCTGTGTTGTAATATTGTTTAAAGATTTGCTTTAACTGTAAATAAGATTATGTAATTTGCTGAACAACATCCGGGCCTGTTTTCGGTATAAAAAAACAAGAAACAGATGAAATATATATTTTCATGATCCTTGAGAAATGCTCTTTCAAATTAGCAAAAAATATATGATAAAATTTTGACCTCACGTCCTCTTTAAGATAAGAAAGACAACTTATGCCATTATGCTTTTCAACTTGAATTTCATAGGATAGAGTTTGAATTTGTTCTTTATTCTATATTTTTGGTAAAGTATTTCTCATCATTTGAAGCTAGTCTTTCGGTCGGTCTATGCAACATTGTTTCTTTTGCTTTTCTGACATTTTTCAAATGTTTTAACAATGTTTCCAAGGTTTACATGTTTTCAAGGTAACTGTATAAATGTATATACTTGGATATTACAGACAAGACAATTGTTTCTTCAATACTCAGAGTTTCATTCTTTGAGCAATCTTCAGTTATACTTGGATATAATACACTTTTTGAACCCATTCAAATTTTATCTTTTGTTATCTTTGATACTTCTTCGCTTTAATGTTTAGACTGTCATAAAAAATATTTCACAACATTCCAAGCTTCACATATTTAGTCGTTCGTTGGTCGGTCTCTATTTTGTCAGGATTTTTAGATTTAATTGTTTATTTGACGAAACCCATTCAACTTTTGTTTTTTCACATTTTTGAAGTTCAATTTTTAATGTGACTATGATCTGTTGCTTTAACATGATTCTAGTTTATACTGACAAAACGGTGAAGCCTCAAAAATATTCTGATGTGTTTCCAAGGTGTACATGTTTTCAAGGTAAACGTATACGTATACATCATATGCTTTTCGAAAACTATTCAAATTTTATTTTTTGACATTTTTGATATTCTTGACATCCATTTTACGACAAAAATTCATTATTTCATCAGAAAGAACTTTCACTTTCACTTTTAATGGCAATGCTGCATATCAGCTGTTTTGCAGAAATCCTTCTGCCTTCAAGGGCATCTTGTTTATCATAATTTGACCAGGTTTGTCCTAATTTGTCATAACTTGTCATAAAATAATGTCATAATTTGATTTCTGCGTAGCAAAGAAATCTATTCCAACGTGATCATTTATTAAGCGTAAATGGCTGTATGGCTTAGGGGCTGTTCATATGGATAAAAATTACCTCGTAAGCGGGAAAACTTTTCGACATACTTAAAAGTTTCGTTCTGTTCATATGGAAGAAAATTTCTTCTGTAAGTGAGGAAATGACCTGCACGTGCATGATGTAACGGTATATGAACTAAAGAATAGATACGAATTTTTGCTTAAGATTTCCCCACTAACTGAGAAAATTGTGTTCATATGAAAAAATATGATCCGGTTAATATGAATAAAATATCATTTTTAACATTTCATAACTAAGAAGAGTTCAAGCTAGTTACTGTAACCAGTATCTCCCTCGATCCTTCTATTATCTTCCCCAGTATCTCCCTCGATCCTTCTATTATCTTCCCCAGCATCTCCCTCCATCCTTCTATTATCTTCCCCAGCATCTCCCTCGATCCTTCTATTATCTTCCCCAGTATCTCCCTCGATCCTTCTATTATCTTCCAGAAAAATTTTGTTTATTGCCATCAAAAATAATTATTTGAGGAAACCCATGTTATTATCATTTGATGCTGTATAAAGTGACATATATCTTTATATAAAGAAGGAAGCTTTTCTAAGAGAGTAGATGATTGAAGCCAGTGTGGAGAAGTAACGGTGAAAGATCTTGTCTTTAATTACCGTTTTCTAAGAGAAGTTTTTTTTTGGTTAATGATAACTGATCAGCCGATGGATGGTCCAGAAATCCTTGTTTCTGTAAGGGCATTTCATCTCATAATTATTTTGGTCAGTTTCAGAGTGGGAGGTCTGTTACAGTCAGGGAAAGTCAAGGTGAAAGGTCTTTTCCACATGTCGGAGAATATCGGAGAATTTTAAAAGAAGTCAAGGAAGACTTTCAAAATGTCAGGAAAAGTGTTAAGGATTCTTTATTTTTAAACTAGATAAACTAATGATTATAGAAAATATATGTTTAATATTTGTGCTCATTTGATATAACTTCTTACTTTAGTATTGTTTGATTTAGTTATATGTTTATTGATGGAGTTTTTCCTTACAGTTACTGATTTTAGCAATTTTTATTATTTTAATATTTTATTATTCTTGTTTCAAGAGAAGATAGTATTTGAACATAGCTGTCACAATCATGATTGTCATGTTTGTAACAGCCTCTAAATTTCTTAGGACCTCCTTCGCAGGACCCCCATTGATAAATGATCTATCAGAACTGAAGAGGCTATCCTGGGTAAGCATTAATAATAATAATAATAATGTTTCTTTACTAGCTTCATGACATGATAGATAATATCAACACTTTGTGGGACAATGCTACAACACAAGACAAAGAACTCGTTACGCATGGTAAGAAATACATCATGAGAACATTTGTGTCACTCTTTTTTTATTTGTTTTTCGAACCCCTATCTCTTTCCAATTTTAGCTCCTAAGATAACAAAACAATCTGGTTACATAAAATATAAAGATCATCATTGCAGATATGTGGATCGTCTTCAAAGAGCACTTCCTGAAAACGTAGATATGTTCTATATGTTTCATTATAGTAGTCGAAATTTGTGGTGGAGAATGTTAGCTGTTAAAGCATAAAAGAAAATCGTGCAAATAAGCCCATTGGTGATGCAGGCTGAAAACAGAAATTATGTAAATGTGCTCTCCTCCACAAATTGCGACTACCCTCCAGATCCACTGCTGTAGCTTCTGCAGATTCTAAAGTGTCATTTGAATGAAAAGATACTTTTTCAATTGTTTCGTTGTGTGTTTCACAGGGCAGCACATTACAGGGTGGCCACTCATCTGGTAAACCTGGGGAAAAAAGAAATTGAGTGCCACCTTGTGTTCGAGTCATGGCAAATGCGGGAAAAATCGAAGAAAATTGGCATCCATAACCTCGAAAAACCTAAGGCAAAAAAGTACTAGCCATACTTAGTTCTGTGATAGTCAGGCTGGATCTGTGACGGTCAGGCAAGTTCGGTGACGATCAGGTGTTGTGCCTTCCTCCCTAAACGCCGTTATAAAATCTGAAAATTTGATGAACATCTAATCATAATTGGTACTTTGCATCATAATTATAAGTACTTTGCATGTTCATTAGACCAAGCTATTACGTTGGTGACATGATTTCTGCCATGTTATGATGGTTCCAAGAATTATAAGAAATTACACAAGTGTCTATCATGTAAAATACACCTTTCTCGGATTTCGCCGTGTCTGTAGATATCAAAATTGGTCCCTAATCATTCTGTTGGGAGTTTCAGTAATCTACTAAGTAATAAAGTAAAAACATTATTGAAACAATAAATTTCATAAAAACAAGACTGGATGTACTGACTAAGTGAAAACACGGTGAATAAACAGAAATTCCTGAAAGAATTTCGAAAAAGATGTTCGGATGTATGTAGGCTTTGTTCAAAGGAATTAGATGATCGAAACGTTTGGTGGCGAATCTAATTGAACGAAGTTTTAGTTTTAATGTACTATATGCAAGTAATAAAATAAGATATGAATGTCGAGAAAGAGAATCCAGTACTTTAAATAGTGAATGTGTTGAATGCTTATCAACACGGGTTTAAAATATATCTACCAAAAAGAAACTTGTGGTAAAAATTCGAAAAACTTGGCTTGTAAAGAGGAAAAACTGAAGGGAGTACCCCATCACTCACTTTGCAAAATGTTTTTCTCCTCCTCGGATTAAACAATTGATGGCGAAATGGGCCCACGATATAAGATCAAGTCTTGGTCCAAAAGCGCTTTAGAAGTTTATGTTAGGAACATTACATTTTTCCCTTCATATCTGCGTACCTGATCAGTAGTCAAACAGAATTGGATTATTGAAGGATATTATTTCGATTACATTCTTTCGTTTTGATTTCCAGATTGGTATAAGAACTTATTGGGATGTCCAACAAATTAAATTTGGACCAATAGTCAAGTCCGTCGAAGATTTCCCAAGTAAAACATGTTTGAAATTTTACTGATAAGATAATTCTTCTTTATCTATGTTTAATGGAAATTTTTCAACATTAGAAAATGAAATTGGAATTTGCCAGTATCATAAAAATGAACAATTGCTATCAGTTCAATTAAAGGTAACAATATTGGCAGTGTATACGTGGATAAAGTTCCTCTCTTATTTCATTATTACAATACTATATAATAGATTTTCTTTTTTTAGGATGGCATTTTATATTTTGATAGAATACAAGTTGGTATCAAACCTATGATCTCATCAATTGGTTTTTATAACGGCTATATGAGAGATAAGAATACTGGAATAGCAAAGAAAGTAAAGTTTCACTCGCAGAGGTAAGATTGTATTGAATTTGGCATAGCGAGGTAAATTAGGCGCATCCCGAAACTATTTATTTCCATCGACATTTTTATGACACATGGATTCAATATTCAATATGGATTGTTGTCTTTAACTCTCCACAAAACAGAGACTGATTCAGAAGTATGTCATCCATACACGAAAGGAAATCTATATGATTAAGGCTGATATTAGAACTCGTTCTAGCCTGTTTGACGTACTTTGAATCTGGTCTAAAAATGTCGGATGTCGGATAGATTGCCAAGTAATCTTTGTTTTGAAGTTGGAATAACAAGGACATTTGTGCCCAGTTTTTTTAACAATGTAATTTGTGGCCTTTTTTCTCATCAATTATTACGGTGAGTGAATTATTTTTTTTTTAAATATGGACACGTTTCTATATTTCAAATCATAAAGCTTGAACAGTACAATAATTCTCCTCCCCGGGTGATAAAGGCTATTATTGTCCACGCATTTGGTGAAATTTCCATATTCCATGAACTAATCATGAAATGAACACAAAACCAGTATAACTGGTAATCAGTAATCGCACAATGTAGCTGGCTTTCCCATCTTTGCGAAAGGAACTGGTCAAGTGGGAAGTAGAAATTGCATTGTATAGTTACTGATTAACATATTATATCGAGTTGGTTCCTTATCATAATAATGGATAGGTCTTCAAGTTGAAAGCGTATTGTAGAGCAAAGGTTTCAACACAACAGTTAAATAACTACATAAAAAAACTTTCTATTTTCGAACCAACTTTAAACATCTCAATATTTACACATAAAAATTTTTTCAACTTCAAACATCTTAAATAAAATCTGTGATAAAAATAAAAATATACTGGCAATCACATTCTTCTCAAAACTATTTACATTTCTTACCAAAGATTCTATCCCCCGAACGACTCCCCCAGAAAGATTCTAGTTTACATATGCGTAACTAATTCATTCAGTATTGCTGGATAATTTTGTGCGGCTTGTATTGCTGGAAATTCGATAGTCCTTTCGCCTTTGCCAATTCGTACTATAGCAAAACTTGCTGTCTTCTCTTTTCCATTTTTGTTGTTAAGTGAAAGTTCTGGAAAGAGCTTATTAGCTAAATCATCCAAAATACAAGGATCCTCTCCTTGTTTCCTCTTAGGAGGTGGAGGAATTCGTTCGACATAACTTTTCTTTGGCCTAGAAGAGAAAATCCGTCCATATTCAAATGTTTAAACACCGAAACCGAGGAAATGCCTAAATGTGTAGATTGTTCAAAAGGTTTTCAAACCTCAAGAAAAGATACAATTTAATGAATACAATGATAGGAATTTGACAATTATTTTGAATCTATAAGTCTTTTCCGAACTTCTGTTAAAACGTCGATGTCCTAACAAACCTCGTTTTGATGATTTTGTTTGACGGTAATTATTAAACGATATATTTGCTTAATTGTGGGACAATTTTTGTAATAATTTTAAACACAGCAACGAGGTGTGTTGGGACAACCTGACTGATATAGAAACCGATTCCCTCATTGTTTCCATGTGTAAGGTTGTGGAAAATGTGTCAATTTTACGATAATGGCGAAATTTCAATCAAAACATCTTCATACCTCCCTCTCCGAACTATTAAGCGCTCATCAACTTTGTTCTCCAAATGATCAAATAAACTGAACAACAAGGTTGTATCTGCTTGTGATGTATTATTCAATTTTTTCTTATGTGTAGGTGATAGCCGCGGAGATCGTGATCGTTCATCGGGTGGTGTGACTGGTCGAACGTTCATCACTTCTTCTGAGCTGGTGTTCCCTTCATGACAGAACAAAGGTGGCAACACAGCATAATTGTTACGAGCTAAGGAACTTGTGTGCACTGACTTCGGTTCTACCCAAAAAGACTGTGGCAATGCTCTTAATTTCATTGGTTGTAACCCTGTCAATAAAAAGATGAGAGAAAAGTGTTAGTCACAGTGAAATTGTTGTATTTTCTCGCAATTTGTAAATTAGATTATTTTACTAAATTTTTTACTAAACTTATGCAAACTTGTAATTGACTGTAGCTAGTGGAATCAATTCATTATCGAGAATTCAAGTTTATTTTTTAATGTATTTATACCGTATTTCTCCGCAGATAAGACCGATGTTTACCCTAAAAGGCTTTCCTGTGCAGGGAGAGGAGAGGCTTATCTGCGGGAAAATACGATGTATATACGCGTTACCCCGAACTCCCTTAATTTTAGCTTTCACCTTGACCTCGAGTTTCATTCATTTCCGTATTTCTTCTAGCTAACGTCGCTCTCCAATTTACACATAAGTGGATGGAGTGGTTAATGGAACTACTACTCCTAATAAATGCTGCACCTAAAACCTATTAAACTACTAACTGAGGAAATTTGGTAACCGGATCTTATACTCACCTCTAGTATGTTTGATCTTTTCTCCCAATTCTAGAGGATCTCGTATTGAACTTTTTTCATGCTTTGTAATGAGGTTGTCCTTCGATGTCAGAGGTTTTAATTTTCCAGGAAGTGGTAACAGTGGCTTTAAATTTTCAGGCCTTTTATGTGAAATATTGTTTTTTACAATGCTCTGTGAATTTAATATTCTTTTCCTTCTCCATTGTCTTGCTTCTTCTTTTGTGAACGATATGACCTTCCCATTGTCTTTTTTATCATTTGTCATTGGGATATCAGGAAGTTTCGGTTTTGGAGGCAAAATATGGGGGGAAACTTCGGAGATTAGTGGAACACTTGTATCCGTATCTTCATCACATAATTCCAAACTTTGATTACTCAATATATCCGATGAGATACCACTTTCATTCAATTCAATTAACAAATCATCATAACTGACATCAAATGTAAGGTCATCTTCTGCAAGAGATTCTGAAATATCTGTAGCTATTCCTGAATCATCGTCCTCTGTTTCAGTTTCCGAATTTCTCTTAGATAACACAAATGAACTCATTCTTTGAACTTCATGAAGAGTGCATGTTCTAGTTTCTAGGAGCCATCTTGTTTATTTATGAGTCTCGCTCGATCTCTAAACCAGATTTAATTTTGGTTGGCTGAAGTTTACGTAATGTCAGATAGAGATGACGGAATCTTTGTTTATAAGTTTGCCATAGTAATCTCAGTCTAGTTGCAGGAAAGAAATACCTTTTTGTCATTTGTTTGGAACTTCAGTGTATGATAGATAAATACCTCTTTTGAATATTTGAATTTGAACTTTAAAACAAAGAAGTGTTTAAATCTAAAAAATAATGAATATACTTATCAAAGCAAGGATGTAAAACTTTCCTTTTAGACTGGATACACTGGATACACTGGATACTAGGTTTACATTGTTTACATTCGCCGGTTCCGGCAGATTGGATGAGAACACAAAATGGCGTCGTAACTGTGAAGTAAAGTATTTCCCCAACACTGCAGGATTCCATCTATTAACCATCTGATTATCGCCTGCAATAATGGTAACTGGGATCCTTGAAAGATGTAGACGAAAGGAACAAGTTTGTAGAAGCATTTATCTCAAATCCACCATCATCATCATATATCTCCATCAGACAAAATCTCCTCGATCGCCGTGTCTCAGCAAAAAAAAATACAGATGGTTTTTATATCCAGACCAAATATATTTAACGATATGAACTTAAGAGAGCTACCGTTGTCTATATAAAAATACAACCGCTATGGTTTGGAAAATCAACCAGGAAACCAACCCAACACAGCGAAAAAAGCAGGCGTTAGACATTACACCCACCCTATTAACACACATGTGGAACTCTGTGTATCACTCTTGGAATAACGAAACTTTTGTGAAAAGCCAAAAATGACCTTGAATAAAACATAATGATAAATATCAAAAGATTTTAATAGTAGAATTGACAACCTACAAAAAGCCTTGATTGACAGGAATTTGGCTATAAATGAACAGAGCAAAATAAACTGACTTTAAATTCATCATCTATCTTCATCATCTATGCTCCACATGCTTCTATTCTCAACAAAAGTTAATATTGAAGCGATTAATTAACAAAAAAAAAGAGAAAAACATTTAAAAAGGGGGGGTCCCTTCCCCGGTGCGATATTTTGTTTTCGACATGCTTAATAACCAGCTGATTATCAGAGTTTGTTTGCATCGTGATGTAATAGTTATGATGAAAATGTTACAAGTAGCTTCAAGGATAATTAGGTAAAGAAAAGAAATATATCTAGTGTATTTCCTTTGGCACTATTATGGCACGTGGTTTTTACGGCATCTACTTTGTTATTCCACTGTTCCGTGTTTTATCTCGAAATTGTTTTGAAAATTGTTTTGTCGAGAAAAGAATATATGGTTGAACACGGACGTATCCTCCCATTCCTTTTCTCCTTCGTTTATCTAATCTTCAAAGGAAAGAAATGTCTTTATATTTTTATTACTAATGTTGTTTTGATATTGTATTTCATATTTTACATCCTTTTGAACGTAACCTAGGTTTCCTTTTTCATTTATTGAATTCTAGATTTCTTTGTCAAGCATAGATGAAACAACCTTATATAATATTGTTTTGCATAAATAGAACAAAATGAAATGAAATACCTTGAGGATAGAAAGAAAGGAATAAGGGGGGTGATCACATGAGAAAATTCAGTCCGTTAAATTGAGGTCTCACTATCATAAAAAATCTTTTATAAATTAACATATGTGTGATCCAAATGAGAAACGAGCCAGCCCGATTTACTGAGATCTCTTGCCTTATCTAACCGAGATCTTGTCAAAGTGGGCTGAAATTTTCTCATACAGGCCAGCCCGGTTAATGATATTTGAAAGGAAAAGTAAACTTCCATCATGTGATATTAATAACCGGGCTGAAATTTTATCATGTGATGGGTTGAAAATAATTACCTCGTGATCACCACCCCCTAAGAAAAGAATGCAGAGGAAAATATTGCAAAGGCTGTTACTAAGTTATTGATAATGAATATGTGACTAATGTTATACTGTGTATATTTTTATTAATTATGATCTGTTTGTTGTACTTCATCCTAAATAAATGGCTAATAATATGATTTGATCGCAAATATTCTGTTAATATTCACTTCGCAAAAGTATTCTACCCACATTGGAATTCTCAAAATAAGTCCTCTACAATATTTATAACAATTCTGTGTTCCGGTGTTTCATCATAACTTTTATGACTGATAAGCAATAGCTGTAATAGCCGCTTGTATAGCTTTGTTTTACTTATTGTGTGCATTGTAAAACACATAGTGGTTTTAGTGTGCAGAAGGGGAATTCAGAAGTCATAGCAACAGGATATTTATAACAATGGCAGCCAAAGTAGCGAGATTTCATTATTTCAAAATAATTAGTGACGTCGGTACACAGAATACACGGTCCTGCATGTTATAAGCTTACCTTTTGTAATTTTATGTAACTAAGCCACCATAATTTAAAGAAATCTTAAGAAACTCCTTGTGTATAGAAATATATGATACAAGTGTCTTCACGTTTTTTCAGGGCCAAAGCCTAAAATTGGGTCAAACATTAAAGCTAAATTTCTTAGAAACCGTTAACATTGGTCTATAGTAAACCGGGAAGTAGGAACGCTCCTTTATACTAAAAAAAGAAGACGTCAAGACAAAAATTTTAGTTACGACTAGAGATTTAAATTAATTTTGCCGAACGCGGCATTTTTTTAACACTTTAGAACTACTATTTTTGGTTTTTGTCTTGTTAGAAAAAAGTGTGCTTTTTCCTTCTTCTTGAGATTTATTCCGCCTATCCGAAATATTCGAACATTCCCATCGAAAAAAAAACTACGAAAGGGGCGGATATTCTTCGACTTGAAAAGATACTGCATTTGCATTTGCTGTTATTTCGCCTTCTTCAACGAGGGCGTTCGTACAGGCATGACTATCTCAGTATAATTTGCGCAATAAAACCATAAATAACAGGCGACCCGTAGTCATGACTACAAAACTACTTGAATTTCAATCCAACGTGTTTCATAAATTGTAAATATAAAGAGAAAAACGGTTTCCTTTGATGTTGCGCTTCTCAAAGCGTTTTGCTTTGATAAACCCTTTAAAAAAGCGTTTAAAAAGTTTATTGAAAGCGTTTAGTAGTAGTATTTTTATTATTATTATTATTATTATCAAATGTTTATATTAGAATATTATATTATAGTAGAAAGCGATCGTAAAAGAAAACGAAAAATAATAATAATAATAATATAGTGTTATAATATATATAGTGTTAGGTAAATGGCAGTAAGCTGTCATCAGGAAAGAGAAGTGTAAATTGCAATGTAAGATATTAATGAAAGAAATACGATCTAATTAAATATTCAAAATTAGAGCTATCAACTTCTCTACGAATATTCAATGGGAGTTCGTTGAAAATTTTTGCTCTCATATACGAAAATGTACCACGAGCATACTCTAACTTAATCTTTGGTAGCACCAGAGTACGACCATTATTTCTAGTAGATTGACGGTGAACCATCTTTTCAAAATACCCATCAAATTCGAGTTTGTTTAGTTGACTTTGCGTTTGTTTCAATGACACAAACCCACAGTAAGTTAAGGTTGGTATCACCATAGTTTGATCAATTAAATTAGCAGCGTTTTGTGTAAGTAGAGATCGAAGTTTGTTCAGAAGTCTCAAACGACTGGCTGCTTTTGAGTACGTTTTTTCAAAGTTAGTATTCATGTTCAACGATGCGTCTAATTCAACACCAAGGTATTTGTATGTGGTCGTAACAGAAACGCTTTTAAAGCCATCGAATGAAATGCTCAGGTCGCAGTCTTGTTTCCTTAACGCTGGTACCGTGCCGAATAACATTGCTTCAGTTTTTCCTTTGTTGAGATTGAGAAACAGTTCATTCTTCTTACACCAATCAGACCAATCATAAACCAATTCTCTGCATGTCTGAAGATATTACACCAATCAGACCAATCATAAACCAATTCTCTGCATGTCTGAAGATATTACACCAATCAGACCAATCATAAACCAATTCTCTGCATGTCTGAAGATATTACACCAATCAGACCAATCATAAACCAATTCTCTGCATGTCTGAAGATATTACACCAATCAGACCAATCATAAACCAATTCTCTGCATGTCTGAAGATATTACACCAATCAGACCAATCATAAACCAATTCTCTGCATGTCTGAAGATATTACACCAATCAGACCAATCATAAACCAATTCTCTGCATGTCTGAAGATATTACACCAATCAGACCAATCATAAACCAATTCTCTGCATGTCTGAAGATATTACACCAATCAGACCAATCATAAACCAATTCTCTGCATGTCTGAAGATATTACACCAATCAGACCAATCATAAACCAATTCTCTGCATGTCTGAAGATATTACACCAATCAGACCAATCATAAACCAATTCTCTGCATGTCTGAAGATATTACACCAATCAGACCAATCATAAACCAATTCTCTTCATGTCTGAAGATATTACACCAATCAGACCAATCATAAACCAATTCTCTGCATGTCTGAAGATATTACACCAATCAGACCAATCATAAACCAATTCTCTGCATGTCTGAAGATATTACACCAATCAGACCAATCATAAACCAATTCTCTGCATGTCTGAAGATATACGTGTTTCTATAATGCATACGTCCTTTCCAGCAACGTAAATAACGGTGTCATCAGCATACGTGTGCTTCAGACAAGACTTGAAGTCATTAAAAAACACAATGAACATCAATGGACCCAAGATGGAACCTTGAGGAACACCATTTCAAAACAAACATTTCATCAGACAAACAGCCACCATATGAAACCCTCTGAAATCTACCAAACAAATAGTTCTCAAACCAATCTAACTCTGTCCCTCGAACACCGTAACTTTCTAGCTTGTCAACAATCATCCCGTGATTAAGTGTGTCAAATGCTTTACTTAAGTCTAGAAAGACTGCACCGACCATTTTACCGTTATTGACTTTTTTCTTGATTTTATCTGTTAATTAAGTATCTGCCATCTCCGTGGACCTACGACGTCTAAATCCGTACTGATTACTTTCTAGGGAATTGTTTTTCTCCAGATAGTCAGACAGTTGTTGGTAAACAATTTTCTCAATGGTCTTCGATACTGCTGGAATAACCGATATAGGGCGATAATTTTCAACTTTACTATGCTGCTCAGATTTGTAAAAAGGTAAAAGTTGGATAAACACTTGTTGTTAACGAAATATTGATGATGTGAGTAAGAGGTTTACAGAGTACAGATGAACAATCCTTCAACAGCCATGATGAAATTTCGTCAAGTCCAATTGACTTTTTTTGCTTCAACATCCTCAAATGTTTCGGTTTCTTCAGAAACTGTACGAAAACGAAACACCTTACAATCTTAATTATATCAATAAGTGAGTGTACATGTGGAAATTAATTAATTTCAATTATCAATGACAGTGTCAAGTGTTGTTTCTTACTCAACTTTTCAACCAAGCCTTCGATCTTTCTGTAGCTGCAGATGCAATCCATAATGCTCCAAAAATAAATAAAACTACGGTGGCCCACAACTACCCAATTAAAATTTCAAATGATATTTGCAGAATATATCCGACATTATCTCGAATGTCAATCCAGGCTTTTCTCGTCTAAAAATCTTGCTGCAAAACTTTGCAACTTGTCAGTATTAATTTGCAATTTATCTGCAGTTGTTGGTTACCTAACTGTCTGATGATTTTTATAGAATTTTCCTCTCGTAGTCTTGTTTACTTAGTTTTGAAAAGAAACATTTAAAAAACGCCGACAAATGAAATGAATGAAATTAAATGAAAACTACGAACTGTGGTAAAAATGAACAAGATTATGTGTAATTTCCTTTTGGGCCAAGTCAAACATCATCTTGAGGGAGTAAGCGCTGGTAAAGAATATGGTAAAAAATGACTAAAAATATTGTGGAGGAGAGCCAAAATGTCTTAAATCCATCTAGACGAAAGAAATAAAAAACATTAAAGCTATCTGGTGTTTATTTTGCTTTTTGACAAAAATACAAGACTGAACAAGTGCAAAATTTCACAAATATTTTAACAGTCACTGTGAAGGAATGCCAAGTACCACGTGTTTCGTCCGATTTCCGCAGATTTAAATTTTAATTCTGAATTTTTGACGTTATAACAAGTGTTTATCTCATTAGCTGCAATCAGATAAACACTTATTATAACTGCATAATTTTTAATAGTCTGATCTGTAAATTACACACATACCACGTGATTAATCTGAAACCTTTTGCTATATATTAATAGACTTTTGATTAAAAGATGTTGATAATTTCAAAGCATAGTGATCAGTAATTTATAAGATAAACTCAATTTAAGTACCCCCTTCAGAATACATAAATAGTTTGGCGAACCCTAAAAGTCGGACATAATAAACGCAATGATACCATCCAATATAACCAGAAGCTACCTTGAAACCTGATTTTTGGTTGTTAGGGAACCTAAAACTGGCAATGAGGTAAAGTCTTTTGGAAACTGAATTTTTTCTCCAAAACAGAAATAAGGAAAAGACTTGAAACATTTTCAAATTTTCTGGTCTGTAATACGAACATAAATCTTGAGATTTGACGTTTTCTATCATGTAAGTAATAAATTTCCATGTGCAATTTCAAAGGGTAATTAAAAATATACTCTACCAAAGTACCCTAACCCATCTTCAATCTAATCTAACCCATCTTAAAATCCGGAGGTATAAAAGTTCAACTAACCCTAAAAATTGGCGTAATCCTATTTGGTCGGAAAACCATGTCGAAAAAAATAAAGGTTGTAGTGGGCAATGTCTAGTGAAGATGGGACTCCTGCATATGTTTGACTTGATCAAAATAATACGAAGGTGATACAAACAAAATCTCACATTTCCGGACGGATCACCATGTATCTATGTCCCTTCTTTACCTGGACCGAATATTACGTCAAAGTTTATTTCCATTGTTGATAATGGGCTTTCAAGGAGGCAAATGTAATTCGAAAAAATATATATTTAACAATAAGAATAGTAACAGTAAATATATTTTGTCACTTGCAATAAGAAATAACATGATTGAAATCCTCGTTTTTATTACTTTAATGTCAGAAATTTTCGCGAAAAAAAATGATGTACATTATCCTCCTGATAGTGACGGAAATAATTTTGATATCTTTAATGAGGAGTGATTCCAATTTGTTAAAGATAATGTTGAACGTTAACCATCTTTCGTCTTATACCGACCAAAAAATGAACAAATTAATGTGACAATTTTCAAAAATAAATGCTCAAAAATGTTTCATTTTTCATCTTCGCGAAATTAAATTTTTGAATTTTTTTTGATTTTTGCTAATTCGCGAAAATTTCTTCCCGTAGAAGTTTCTGACATCAAAGTATTAAGCTGGCAAGAGCAAGTGCATCACGTTTAAAGAGACTTTTCATTCATTCAGTCATTATCCATTCGTAGTAAAATGTAAAACTTAACATAATCCCTCCAAGATATTTAATATTATTATTATTATTTAATTTTGTAAAATTTACCATTTTAAAATGTTTTATAAAATATTCCAATGTCAACAGAAATATAAAACCCAAAAATATATCACCACAACGTTCATATCTCAACATCAAAATAGTTATTAAAAAAAATACAAAACAAAAAAAATTAACAAAAACAGAAAACAAAACTCGTTCTTGTTCTTGTCACAGACACCATTATTTCGCCAGATGAACAAGATGAACAAGGTTGATTTGAAGTTTATAGGCTTAAGCACAGTAAAGCAATCTTCGTGTAACGTGTAACTTTGAAACTTGAAAGCAAAAAAAACTTTTTAAAGTCTAAAAATTCTAAAAAATATATAAAACAAAGTATTTATAAGTATGTTTATAAGCATACAAGTCTTACTAATAATGTTGATATTTTTTCTCTTACAAAAATTCTGAACATATGATTTCGTTTACTGTTTCGATAATTTTTTCGGACAGCTTGTCACTTGCTTCGTTTCGTATATCTAATTCCATGAATCCTTTTTCTTTCATCTCATCTGGGGCCTCTTTTAAATAGTAACTTCTAAATTCTTCCCTTTCATTGTCTGTTTCATCGGTGATTGAAACATACAACATATAGATGTTCTCTTTAGCTATGCGTCCAACCAAGATCGGCATCATATCTCTCATATCATACGCCCCGGGAACGTCTCCGATAAGAACAAAGAACTTAACACGGTGCTCCCACTTAAACGCCATAGCACGTTCCATTCCGTCATACTTATCTTCGTACGCTGGGGAAGTCGGTCTCCCACCACTGGCTGTTACCGTGGATAAAATGCTTTCTAGTTTCTTGATGTCTTTTGTAAATGGCTGGTCAGTAAGATGTCCCACGTCACCTTTAATTTTATAGGTTACAAAGGCGACATAGAACTCAGCTGCCTTTCCGCTTTTCATTTTCACTTTTTCAGGAACATCTTCAGCAATCTTTCGAATGTATTTCTTAGCACTTTGGATGTGGGGACCCATCGACCCTGTAGAATCTAGCACGAAGCAAATATCCACACTCAGCGAATTGCATTTAACTCTGGCTGAGTGCACAGCAAAATGAATTGCTTTCTTTGTTTTCTGCACTTGCTCGGCGTATATTTTGTCGAAATTGGCATTCCAAATTTCATCGACTTCGTTGTATGTTTTTCCGGCATGCTCAATGGACTTTTCTTCTTGGATCATGTATAATTTTGTAGTATCTGGCATGTCTTTATTCTCCTCACCACAATATAGCTGTCGTAAACCATCTGGGAGACTATCAGGATTACCAACAACCACGTAATTCTCAAAATATTCAAAAATCGCATCACTAAAGTATCCTGATCCCAAAGCAATAGTCTGAATTCCAATACTTTCGGCATAGGCAAGAGAATTTTTCAATTTCTCTGGTGCTGCTGCATAACCATCGGTAAGAATGAAGATGGTTTTCTGTGTCTTATTTGTTGATGATTTTCGATGAAGGTTGAACGTAGCATATAGAACAGCATCGGAGAGATTAGAAGCATCATCAGCAAATGTTAAAGCTTCATATACACGAGCTTTTGTGACTAAGTCCCAGTTCTGGTCAAAAGACTTTACCATCATGGTGCAACTTCCAGACGAAAGTAGTTCGAAATTAATGTTGTTTCTATCGAGGGCAGCTAGGTAAAATTGACAAGAATTATTTGCATCCAGTGGTAATAAAAAGTCAACAATATTATCATCACAAATAATCTAGAGACCCTTTAATAGATATCATCGAGGCATAGTTATATAGGTGTAGAAATAAGTAAAGAATTATTAAAAATATCAACTTTGATTTTTGTTCTATTTGAAAGACCTTGATGAAAACCAGTTTTAGAATTTTCACAAAAGGATCTTTCGTTGCAGAGGTATCAACATTAACAATTTGACGAATATGACACATAAAGCTGTAAATAACTCAGGTAATTTTCGTGATTTATTAAAAATTGGTGACTAAAATCTCAGTTTTCTAGCATTAGTTCTTGCTTAGTTCTTGTTGACAGAATATAAATGTCTCTCTTGAAGAATTTCTCCTCAAATGAATGAAAAAAATAAAGAAAAAAAATAGAAAAAATAGTGAAAATCTGTGAAATGAAAGAGTTGTTTGTTTTGTCTGAAAATACTTGAGCACAATGAATTTATCATCAGCAATTCACTGATTGTTGTCATTTTCTACGAAATTAAATTTTATAAACAATTATTTTTTTGGGAATTTATGAAAAGGTCTATTATGAATTATATTTACGCAAATCTGAAACTTACCAGCAAGTCCTATAAAGGCTTGAATAGAACCAATGGCAGCCATACCAGCCATAGAAGCTGATACATCGATGATAACTGACACCAGATAATCTTTTCTTGGATGTCCAATCATGTTTTCATATATCTTTTTGTACTGTCCATCAGAACACAAAAACTTGATGAAACCTTTTAACGAAAATGTTGGTCCACGATAATCTTGCATTTTTCTTGTAGGACGGTTGCTTGGAAAAACCAATTCATCGATGACTGCATCCATCTCATTAATGAAGTCCATTATTTTCTCCTCTTCTGCATCGATTTGCAAAGCACATTCCTTAACAACTTCATCTGTTTTCCATATATCTGATGTAATTTCTTCGTGATCTCCACAAGTCTTTTCATAAACATTTTGCCCGTAGCTTTCTACCAATCTATCATCATACACATCATTAACACTTTTACTCAAATCACTGACATATATTGATTTTCCCCACTCAAGGTTTCCTTGATGTCGGTACTTTAAGCCATAAATGCGGTCTTGTTTTGTGTTACCGACATTCATAACCTGGTATAAAACATAGATACAATATCACATTTATTCCTAAACATCGCAACGAAAACTATTGCAGCAAGAATATTAATAAAACTGGTTAGATTGTGATTAACCCATTGAATAAAAGAAAAAGTCAACACAAAAGAAAATTAAACCTTACCTTTATCTCGGAGAATGAATAACCTTTCGGCTTTGGTAATTCAGACAGTATTTTACGAACGTTTCTGTCAATGTCTTTTGCAATTGATATCAGTTGATTTTTGATATCATCATCAGAATCCAGGCCAAGCCATGCATTTGGTGCTATTGAATTTAAAATCTCCTTAGCTTGATTGACATTCAAGTTATAATTCGCCAAACCCTCATCCTTTCTTGGATGTGTAGTGAATATCATAAGTCCAGCGTCAGTCTTGCCAAGATAATGCTGATATTCGTGTACTTCTTTTTGAGCCCAAATCCCATCAGTAATTAGCAGAATAAAGCGATGCTCTTTCGTTGTTTTCTCCCTTCCATACAATTCCTTGCATTGAGAGATATACTTAAGAGCATGAATAACAAGAGTTTTTTCCGATGCATCAAATGATTCAATGATGTATTGTCCTCGCTGAGAATCCATCGGATTGTCAAAATCTTTTAATGTTGTTTGAGTCTCTTCTCCACCAAATCTTACAACAGCTGTCTTGTATTCCAGCCGTTTCATTGTTTCCAGAAATACAACCAAGATATTTAATGCAAGTGTCATTTTTTCACCATTCATACTTCCAGAATTGTCAACCAAAAAGAGAAACTTGAATATCTGGCGTTCTACATTTTCTGGTCTCATTTTCTTCGAATCGTCTTTAATCCTCTTCATAATATGAAAACATTGGGATTGCAGACCTTTGGTCAGTCTGGCTAAGAGTGAATAACGAAGTGTCTCTGCTATTACCATTGGTAGTTCTTCTGGATCTTCATATTGGGCTACAGAACTACTTAGAGCCTTTGATACTTTTCCTCTGGAGTTTTTCATTATATAGTTTCTTTCTTCATCAGACATAATATATTTATGGACGCTATAATTTTCCACCATATTTTCTTCATCAATACCTGCTTCTCCAACGTCAGTGCTAACGTGCTCCTCGCCAACACAATCGGCAGAATTGAAGCGTTTTTCATCGGTGCATTTTCCTTCAATATCTTCTTTTATACTGTCCCTAATTGAACTGCCGTATTTCCCAATGTGAATCTTCAATGGAATAGTGACTTCTTCTGTCTTTGTTACCTTACTTACGAGGCAGTCCTTTTCACCAATACTGCGACCTAACCTGTAACTGTTCATTTCATTGACTTTTGATACATTGTGTTTCATATCCAGGAAATTAGATAGTGACAAATTACTTTTCACATCCGTTCGTTGACTTTTGTATTTTCCTCCTGAAGTTAGTGGCTCCTGAATGAAAGGATCAATGCTTTTTTCCTCAATTTCTTTAATAACATAATCATCAACAACAGTTTTCGATTTTATCTTTATTCCACATTGTTCAAGTTCATTGATAATACATTTATTTTGTCCTTCTGCAATCGCACTAACCAATGTATGTAAATTTCTTTGAATTTGTGTTCTCAATATTGGTATTCTAGAATGAAGGTTGCCTTGTATCCGCTGTTGTATCCACAACTTTTCCGTGACTTCTAATAATTGGTAGTACTTGAAACTGACTTGCACTATGCCCTTAATCGTGTTTTCAGAGATTTGATCAGCTACATATTTGCTCAAAGGGCTTTGTAATAATCTGTCTAGAAGGCCTTCAATCTGAACATTTCCATGATAAATACTACATACGATCTTAATGACGTTTTGACAACTACAATGAAATTCTGAGTCAAACACTTCCCCAATTAGGTTATTTTGTAATTCAACCAAACTTTTATCAATACTAATGATTTCTTGTTCTACTCTACCAGTATCATGCTCATTAATACACAAGTCTTTAGATTTTTCTTCATCTGTTAAAGGAGAATGATGGGAATCTGATATATCAATGGAATGAGTTTCTGGCTTTTCAATTTCATCAGCCTCCTCCATGATGGTGCATTTCTTAAATGAACTGAATATCATCTCGCATTGGCCTTCGGCACGGGAAAAATCTAAATCTTCACAGATTAACAAAATTTGTTTTGCCACCATCTTGAGTACAACCACTGCTAACACTGTAGAAAATGGATTACGTTCAGCAAGGATAAGACACACCATTTTAACAGCTGTTTTGAATGTCTCTGGGAACTCTCTTTTCGTGATCACCTTGTATAACCCAGCAACATTCTCACCAATGTCATTGATTTTCACAGTTGTCCCCGTTATAGACCAAAGCCTCGAGACATTTTCCATCAAACTTAACAGCTCTCCTCTCAGTAAAAAGTGTTCCATTATACCTGCATTTTTTATATCGTACAAATTTAGAATGCATTCCAGAAAACGAATGTTCTTTTCGTCATTTAGAAGATTTCCTTGACACGAAATTCTGGTTGAATTTGTGAATATCTTAAGATTAACATTTTCCTTCAATACGTCATCCACAGTTGTTGCAATTTCTACGATTGTCGCAGCTAAGTGTGTGTCATCTACTTCTCCATCATGGAACTTTAATTGGATTTCGTGAACAAGCAAACAAACTTTCAAATACTTAGCAAATAAGTCTTGTATACTAGGTAGTATTGACAACTGCTTTAGAATAGTAATTTCATTTCCTTTTTCAATTGATATAACATCACAAATGCAAGAAAGAGTCTGTGCCATCTCGCACTGTCCTTTAGGTAAACCTTCGCGTCCTGCAGTCAAAATATCTTTAGCAGCAGCTGGACTCCTTCCAATACCTTGAATTTGCATTATAGCTTTTGCAGCTAAAATTACTTCCATAAAACATGCCAAAGTATCATCATTAGAAGCTAGTTGGTATACGAAGTTGAATAACTTCTCATTATCACACCCATTCTTTATCACCTCCTTACAAAAGTGATAGCAAATCCCCGAGCAGTGGACAACTTTGTAATATGGAAAAGATGCCAAAGCCAATATCCGAGAAACGGTGGTAAAAAGCTCTTCTGTATCTGTCGCCATAAACTTTAAAACACTTAATCTGTAGGCCGAAATATTGTTACATGCCAATGCAAGCATTTTCAACTCTTCAGAAAAACTATATTTTATAAGAATATTATTAGCAACTACCAATGTTCTGCATGGCTTTGTATTGGCACAGTTGAGGATATCCACAAGTAAACCACAAGCGAACGTAGAATTTCTGTTCGCATTAATTGTGGAAAACACATCAGCAGAATTTAAAATTAAATTAGCGATCGATATCAACTGGTCCTTCAAAGTTTGAGAATCAAATGTGTTCACCATTGTTATGACATTTTGAAAAACAGTTACGATATTATCAGCAGCTATCGTTTGATCATTACTAAAAAATGCTTTGACATTCCGGAGAAGAGAGTTGGATTGATATTGATTCAGTAGATCCCCATCAAAACACTCTCTAAAGTATCTCTGCATACTATGTACGAAATCGGTTCCAAACAGTTCTTTTAAGCCTTTCACTTTAACAACTGATTCATCAATGAATTCTTTAGAGGGTACTTCATCCTTTAAATTCAACATATTAATCCATAAAATGACCAACTCGCTCAAACATATTTGTTTAGGCACGTCACAGTAACTTTTTATAACGATTTGCACACATTCAATTGTTCGGGAGAAGATATTTTCATCACAAGCCATTACTTTGGCGATAATACACAAATCGTTGAACGCTCCCTCTATACTTTCTAAGTTTGAACTTATCAGAAATTCCTTACACAGAATTTTTAAACTGTTGATGATATCCTCATATGATGCTAAATCATTATAAACGAAAGACAGACTTTCTTCAACCTTTGCGAGAAATTCACGAAATTTCTCGGAAACTTTTCCATTCTGAGCATTACCAAGTTGTTGCAAAGCAAACTTGATAATATCTTCGATTCTAAATCTAGGATCTTCAAGTATACGTTCACCATAAAGCAATAAGTTCTGGAGTTTCTCATTTGGTTGTTGGGTGGAATGAAACTCAAACCCCAATAGAGTAGCAGCCATTTTTAGACAAACTTCTACTGTGATTGATTTTGATTGAATAAACTCGTCAACATAATTACCGACATTTTCAGTCAGTTGTATAATTTCATTCGTGTCTGAGCTTGGTTCAAAATTTATTACTTCTTTCCCCATCTCATAAGCATTTCTGATTGAAACTGAACTCTCGTGAAGGCCATTGACAATGTCTTGAAACTTTCTTAATTCAGACAAATAACTTTCATTGTAGTCAGAGCAACGAGACACAGCCTTTCCTATTTCAATTAACTTTTCCATAATCAAACTTTCATTGTGAGAATTGCACATAAAATTTAATGCATCTTGATAGCCTTTTTCTGCGAAAACAGGAAAGATTGATAGCATTATTTTACTACCAGTATCAATGCAGGATTCCAAATTTGATTCAGTTTTCTCACCTACTTTTATAGAGTCAGTTAAAATCATTTTTATCTTGTCGGTATCAAAAGTAATGTCGATAATTTCCATAACATCTTTCACCTGTGGAAAAGGTTTCAATACAGGTCCCAAATTCTCACTGATTACATAATTTGTGGCACATACTTCAGGTGGTAAACCTTGCTTCATGTCCTCCAAGTACTTTTTTAAGCTTTCAAAACTGGTGACACCATTATAACCCAAAACCTTCATTGCTGATAGGAGGAATTTGTTGCTCTTATTGGTTCCAATAACACTTTGTGCATTTACTGTTGTTGCAGAGTAAAGTAATTGCGATATTGTCAAGAAAAATTCATTCCTGTCAAAGAAGTCACTTTGAAGAATTCTAGTTAAGAATTGTAATGACTTTCGATTTGAAAATGAGAAATCAGTTTTTTCGCAAAATACAACTGATAAAACATCCATTTGGTGAGCAACTGCAAACATTTTCAAGTCATCGCAGAAACACTTGGATATTTTAAACAATATCGACACACTCTCTGTATGCTTCATTTTCGCATTAAGCAAAAAGTGAAGCATTGTGGAAAATTCATTCGGAGGCAGTTCATTACACAAATCTATCATAAAATGTTCCAAAGCATCCATCTTTCTGGAAAGAAGTTCATCATTCTCACTTAAAATCATTTTTAAGAACTTCGTCTTTCTATCTTCATTCAAGTATAAATCCATTAATTCATTTAAAATCTTAACTTCCTCAACACTATCAATTACAGAATTTTCAACAACGTTTCCTTTGGCCAGCTCCAAGTACACAATTGGACCAATTACTATCGGAAATACTTCAGTACGAGGTTTATTTATCCTGTTAATTAATGATAGAAGACACGTTATTGTCAAGTTGTTGCTGTCAAGTTTAGGAACCAAAAGCTGCCTTTTGCTGCCTGCACACACCCCACTGTTATTAAAGTATCCAACAACTGGGATTATTAAATCAGATCCAAATCTAACGATTCCAGAAAACATACTTGACATTTTGACATCCTGGAACTTTTTAGACAATTCAAGTTTAATCTTCTGTTGTGTCTTTTCTTCAGCTAGTACTGTTATAAATAAATTGACCCTATCTTGTGGTTTAATCGTTGACATTGAAAGTTCTTGGTTAAAAATTTTGCACTCTACTCTGCAAAAACGACGTCGATTTCCTTTGTTAGACAACAATAGTGAAAACTCGGCACTGCTTGTAACACATTGGAAGTCAATAATGTCGTGATTACAACACAGAATATCTTTTTCAAAACAGCATATAATCTTGTGAACAGCAGCTCGTTGCTCGCAATTTGAATTGATTTTTATTTCAATTGTGAATTGCGTTTGGTTTGGGGGTTTTATTATGGACATGTTGACAGATTTACTGTTTCCAGGCATAACTTCGAAAGGCGCTATTTCACTGAATGTTGCATTCTGGCTAGACATGTTATAGATTTTCACAGGCTTGTCTTTCGCTTTGATTTGTATTTTACTGTTTATCTCATCTCCCCATTTTTCAGAAATAAATTTGAATTTTCCAGGTAGTATTTCCATTTTGGGCCATTGAGCTTTAATAAAAAATTCCATTTTCACACTTTTCAATATGTATCCATCCCTTTCTTGAACCTGAACTTGAAGAAAGTAAGACTTGTTTCCTTGGACTTTCGGATTTATACAAAAGTTTGGCTTCATTATTTCATTTGGATTTAAAATGCATTTACTTGCCCCTTGAATAGTGATGCAACCCTCTGGCATAATTGTAATTGTTGCAACAAGTAAAAGCCGACTCTTGTTTCTTAAAATAATGCCTGTATAATACGTACTGTTCCCAGGAATGGTCAAAAATTCCTTTCTTCGTATGTCTTTCGTAGAGATTAAATTATGTTCTTGCATAATCTCTACATCTGGTTTGCATTTTTCATACATTGCTTGAAAATTAGCAAATATGTTTTCAGAGAAATAAATATTTCCTTTAGCTTCATCACTGCTATACCTCTTAGTTGAAAGCTTTAATTCTTGTTTCACTTTCCCTTTAACTCCAATTATCAACTCAGCGTGTTTGAATGTCATTATAGAAGAGAAACTAACAAATTTGACCCGTAGTGGGACATCGTAAGGATTTTCCAATTCAAAGAAACCTTCAATGTATCTATCGCTTGATAACATACCAAAATCATATCCAAACACTTGATGGTCATCTTTGTTTGTGATTATTAAATTCTTCAGAACTAATGAAGGCTTGAATTCTTCAACAATTTGTTTAATGATGATAGGATATTCTAGCGGTGAACTTGACTGTAAAGTCAGTGTGCCTTTATCAATGAATTCTCCGGGTGTTAGTGTTTTACAGTTAGAGATAAACCTGACTCTTTTTTGCCCATTCGACGAAATTACTCCATTGTTTGTTGGCAATATGCAAGCATTTTTTGCTTCAATTAAATAATTGTAGTCATCGGTTGTATTGTTGCACATTAGGAAATGCACCTGAGTAGATCCTTGCATATGAATTCCCTTTACAACAATACCCAAATCAATTTCAGGGGAAATTGCACCCGTCTCTGATATAATTAAGTCCAAAATATCAATTGATAAAAATTTTGTATGACATAACTTGGAGGTGTCAATCTTCAATCTAGGCAGAGTTATCTTTCTCATCTTGATTGCTTCAATATATTTTCTAAATGATGATTCTTTCGCTTTCTTTCTCAAGAAAAATTCATGAAGTTCTTTGATTTTCTCTTTAGTCTTGTTGTTTTCTATTTCACTTACAATGTCCTTGAGGAAATCTAAAGTTTTACGTAAAACGGGAGTCTTCGAAGGAAAAATATCACTGGTCAATAGCTTACAGACTTGAGATAAAACAGTTGACAAATTTTCAGAAATCTTTATTAACATCTTTTCCGTTTCAACTAAGTCCGATGAAATGAACTTAGAATATTCAACTTGCTGTTTGTTGTGCACTTTATGAAGTTGTCTGAGCCTGCTACTAAAAATGTATAACGCAGCTTGGTAGATTACATTCCCTTCAATAAGGAAATCTTGGTAGCTTTCTATCAACTTATTATCTCTATTGACCAGCTTCGTGTAAGCTGATCGATAGTCCATCTCAAACTTCTTAAGGTTTTGCACATAACCTCTGGTTTCATTTAGTTTTCTTTTGATAGAATAACCATATTGAATGATAGAGTCTTGATGATTTTCAAGACTACCCTCATTTACGCTTTCCATTACTTCTGTTTTCTCTAATGTTTCTGCAATTTCATTCAAGCATGTTTCAAGTGTTTGAAAAAAAGGTACCAACTTTCTTGTGATAACAGCATGCAGTGGAATATTCTGACTAGAATCAAAGATTTTTGGTATTGGGAATGTTGGCTCAGATTCATTAGGAAGTTCCTTAGGTTCTCTCAAGTCTTCATACAACCTCAACTCAGAAAAGTACTTTTCACAGTTATCAATCAAATTGGATAAAGAATGTTCAGCAGCCAATGACTCGTTGATATACTCTGAAGACAAAATATTTTGAACTGCATCCTCATTTAGCAAAACTTCCTCTTCGGATTTACAGAATAATCCAACATATTCTTACCAATCGTAGCATGTTGCTTGTGTAAGTCGAGTATACCGTGGCAAACAGTATTTTTTTCTGTATCTACAAACTTAACTTCAACGGATGGCATTATCATAGCCTCAAATATGTATTTTTGATCAAGGTTTATGTAAGTTTCGATGTCATGCTTTTTAAATTCAACATCAAGTTTTCTTTCAACTGTGTTATGATTAGAAACGATAATCAGTGAAACATTTTTGAATGTTTTCTTTTTCTTTCTTCCAATGTCGCTGGAAATATATAATTTTCGCAAATGAAGTACAGTAGAAGTAGATTTTTTAAAACAATCATTCGGCATCATGAAATCTGGTAACGTAGAGTTTTTACGGAAACGTTTTAACACAGCATAACACTTTTTTATTAATTCATTGTAAGACTTCTTATCAGAAATTTCCAAATGTGATGGTTGTTTCAATTTTTGATGAAGCAAGTAGAGGCTTTGTAAGAATGATTTCAATGATCCACATATCTCTTCTTTCTTCTTCCTGTATTGGTTCCAGTCTTGAATGTGTTTTTCCTTTTTTCGGGCATTTCTCATCTCAACTCTTCCTTTCTCTTCTTCTTGTTTTCTATATTCACTATCCTCAGCTTGTTTTCTCAAGCTTAAAAGCAACGTTGTGGCTTCCTCCCATAACTTGTGATGTTTGTGAAAATCTCGAATACAGTTATTTGCTTTCAAATCTTCTGCCAAAGGCTCCCAGGAATATCTTACAGTATCCAGATGTCCAGAGTAGATATTCAAAAATGTTTCACCAACAAATTTTGATATTATAGATGACTCTATTTCATTTTCTAAACATCTTTGGATTTCCAAATCTTCTTTTTTTAAATAATAGAAAACAGATTTCATTAATTCACCAGTTACAGCAATGAACCTTTTAAATCTATCAGAACTGGATTCAAAAAGATTCTGTTCTTTATATGATCTTTTGGATAATTCCAAAATTTCTTTTAAAGCATCATAGCAGTATTTTCGGAACATAGATGACTGGTTATAAATTTCTGGATCCATGGGATTTGTTGGATAGAGATTTCTAATAATAATGTCTTTGTTCCTAGAACCAACAATATCCTCCAACTTGTCATGAAAGGAATGGTTCAAAAATAATCTTGCCATAAAATATGTCATACGACTTGCGTGATGATTGATCAGCTGCAAACGTGATTCTAGTTTTCGCCTTCTGCGCTGAATAGTTTCTAGAAATACTTTACATTGTTCATGCAAGATACCACACCCACAGTGTCCCTCTTTTTCAGTTATCATATATGCACATGCAGCTTGAATTAGTTGTTGTGAAACATTATTGGTTAGGTTGCTATCGTCTCGACATGATAAGTTGGACATATAAACCAATGTTTCGACCGTAGTTTTTAAGGCATTAAATTCAAGCTCATTCAAGGAACTACCAGCTAATCGAGAAATTATTTTTTGCAGTTGTTTTCGAAGAACTGCAAGGAAATTTGAAATATTGATCACATCCTTTATCATCAAAGACTTTCTTAGTCTTAATTCGTCTTCAAAGCATGATTCTAAATTTCCTGGTTCTAAATTAAGCATGCTCCACACAGAATATACTTCTTCAATGAGTGCATACAAAGACATTTTGGTGAGGTCATTTTGAATGCAGGTTATTTCTTTTGATATTCTAGTTCGTAGGATACTGATTTGCCTTTCTCCATTAGGAAAAGATGTCATTCCAGATTCCAGTAGCAGTTCTAGTAGTAAGAAAGAGTCTTTATTGATTCCAGTTACTTTGATACAATATATGATAAACCTTGCAAAAAACTTCTTTAAATGCGAATAGTTTACTTTGCAACATTTACTTGCTTTCAATGACTTTGAGCATAAGTCACTCAAATTTTTGTAAACATCCAACAATGTGTGCAAATTCTCAGCCGTCAAATTAGCCTCTTCACCAGACAGTACTTCTTCTACAAATGCATGAATGTCATTACATTGCTTAGAATAATTTTCACGCAATGTCTTCTCAATGGTGTCATAATTACATATTTGATACAATGCTTGAACTGATCTCCTTAGACTTGACAAAGAGCATGTGCTATACAATAAAAACCAGGTGATGATATAGGATAATACTGATTCCTTTCCAAGAAGTTTTTCCAAATAAGTAGAAAAAATGTTTTTCAATTCGAGCACATCACTACATAGTTTTGCGATGTTTTCTTCCAACACGTTGATATCAGATTTATCCAACGTTTCATTTAGATACAACTTTTTATAAAATTCTTCGTCAGTTGTAAATTCACTAACCACACATGAACCCAACAAAATTGATGAATCTCCATTGGAAAAACATGTCTGAACTGTTTTCAACACACTTTCAAACGCTTTAACAGATTTCTCAGCAAAATCAGTAATCTGACTTGCCACTTGTGTTAGTTTCCTATTAAATTCCTCCTTGTAAGAATCTTTTAATTTGTTCAATGAATCATCCAGTAAATTCATGGATTTGGTCAGTTCTCTTTCGCTTGCTTCAAATTCTTGACACTCCTTTAACCATTTTGACTCTTCTTCCTGTTCAGCAAAGTGCTTATTAAAGATAGACATTCCAACAACACTTCTGCTCTGAATGGAATAAACTTCTTTTTCGTGACATGTACGCTTTTTCATAAAATCCGTTTGCAGCCGTTCAAATTCTTTTTTCAAATTCTGAAAACTTTCTTCAATTCTTCCTTTTTCAAATAAGTACGTTTTCTTGCTTTGTTCTTCAAGAACACTTAATTGCTCTTCAAATGATAAATTCAACAGTCTGTCTGAACAATTTCCAAGCAATGACCAAAACATTTTACACACACTTATAACATTTATATTTGAAAGAATAATTATAGCATTAGAGCTCTCATCTCCCATTTTTTTACTTAATCGTAAAACTGGTATCATTTTCTCCAGTAAGTAACAACTGAAAGTCTGAAGTGTTTCCTTAGTAAAAAAATTCTGGAATTCTGGTGGGAAGGAACAGTTTACTTTATCTACCAACTTTCTGTCTTCTCCGTGTAAATCAACAACCTTGGAGTCAGAGAACTGTTGTATCATTATTAATGCATCAAAAAATCTTATCATGAAGTCTTTAGGATGAAGAAAATCTGGCTGTATGACCTGTTTTTCTAGAAGTGGCTGTTGCAGGTATCTTGTCAATACAGAACGAAATTTGGTTATGGTTCGTACCTGCTCACTGTAACTGCCAAGAGTAACTGAATTTTCCCTATCAGTTATACTGATCAAGTTGTAAATTTCATCAAAATTATTCCAACATAATTTCTCCAGTTCGCGTAAATTTTCACTGTGTATTAAATTCAGTAAGCTGATAAGTTCTTCCTGCAGACCAACAAAATCTAAACTCTCACTGTTTAGGGTTATTTTAATGCTGCTTAACTTAAGCAAGCATTCAGAGCTGCTTGCATACCAATCTCCACCCATGATCTCTTTCAAATGATCTTTTTTCACCTCTTGTGGAAGATCACCGGATGCAATAATCAATGATCTGAAAACAGTTTCCATATATTCTCTCTTGTGCAGTGCGTTTAGGAACGGCATAAATAAATCTTCACAATAATTGCTTTTAGAATTCAGTTTTCCATCACCAAGCTTTAACATTTCATTCAGCACCTGGATAGAGTTAGAGAAGTCACGATGTACACTTTCATCTGTTTTTGTTATTTCTAATTCATTTTCGGATACATTGGTTGGTGGTGCTATTTTTGCAATGCCTTTGATTGCTGCTATAGGATCAGAATTTTTTTCAACATCTATTTCTTTACAGGTAATTCTTATGTCTTCTTTTAAAGCAGCTATAGACATTTTCAATGCCAATAATTTTTGTTCAATTTCCCTGATAGGCTCAACCCGCAGGTAGCTTAGTTCTGTGATAAATTTCCCAACTTCTTGTAATAGACCATGCAAGTTATATTCTACAGCTTTAGAATGTAAAACTTTTAATTCATTGTGAAGTGAATCAATTTTGGCTAACCAGTCTTCTTTTTCTGTTTCTCTACTTGCTGTCTGAGGTGATTCATTTTCTGTACATCCATCATTTCTTTCAAGAATGGAGGAAATAGTATTTATGTCAAATCTTACTTCTTCAAATGATCCTCTTTGCAAATGCTCCTTTAGAAAAAGATTCAATTTTTGACTAACTGTGTCTACTTCATGAATAATATTTGGAGATATATATTGAATTTCATGACTGGAACTTTGCAAATTCAACATTATATTTTTAAATCCATTAAGCAAGATGTTGGCCACACTCCGGCAGAATCTGTGTATATTCTTGGGACTTGTAAATTGAGTATAGCTGAAGACCTTGTTTGTAGTCTCTTGGAATTTTTCAATCAAGTCAAATAAAACACTGCATTGTTTGGTCTGAGCATGGTGAACTGATTCTTCCAAAACTCTAAATATCTTCATCCATGACAGCTTGTCTTCATTGCACTTCAGCATATTAAGTATATATGCTTTTTCAACTAAATCCTTTGGTTGAATTTGTTCCTGTAATTCTTTATATTCTTTTCGTATCTCTTTGCGAATGTCTATCATGTTTGTCATTTCTAACATTTTCATATTCTCTGTAAAAACCTTAAAATCAAATCCTGATATATAAATGTCTCGGACCATTGCAGAAATTTTGATAATCATGAGCAAGCATGAGGGATATGATACCTTTCCAACTGTTACTTCTTGTGGTGAAATTACTTTTCTAGTACGTTCAATCAGTTCCAAGAGCATTGTTTCCTGGTAATTAAGAACTTCTCCTGATAATTCACCTGTTTGTTGAAGCTGGTGTAAAACAAAAACAGGGGGGAAAAATACCATTTGTTCGGGTAAAGGTTCATAATAGTGAATAGACTTATAAAGAACTTCACAGTGACATGATTTATTCTGAAATGCTGATTCAATTTTTTTAACAAGGGACTTCATCTCTCCTTGTGCACATGTCCTTTCACAACAGTAGATCTTAATAGTTTTGGAGGATATATCAAACAAGGAACTTCGGTCAATAATAACAATGGAGCCACTACCACAATTTACAATGACTAAGATTGTTGAATCATTGCCTTTGAATAATATACTCTGAACATCTTCAGTAACATCAGACATGTTGTCGATAATGTAGAGCTGTAATAAAACTCCTTTAGCTGCAAAATCTTGTAAAATGATGTGAAAAAAACATATTATGTCTAATAGTTTTTCTACAGGATCTTCTACTAACCAACTGCAATTGAATTTATCTAGTGTGGCATCAAAACATTTCTGTTCATTATAAGAAAAGCACCAGTCAGCTATCACTTCTTCCCTGAGAACTTTTTCTGCATATCCTACCGTTTCTTGAAGGTCTTGGAATGCTTCAGTTTCTTGAATCATGAAAATAGTTTCACATTTGCTCTTTAAATCATTATAAAGAGATTTATATTCAATGTAAAATTTCATCGACGATTCCTTTGCTTCTTCTCTGTTCAACATTTCTAATGAGGTTATACCATCTGGTACTTCATCCTGTATTCTGGTCAAATTGCCAAGGTCTTGCTTTAAGCTTATAACGGAATCACAACAATTGTCAATAACCTCTTTAAGAAGATAGAAAGTATTTAATTTTGTTAGAAGATACAATGAAAACTCTTCAGTCTTTAGGGATCTTTGCAAGAAGATGTTGGGCGTGGAGAGTATCAAAGCTAGCTTCAGGGACCAGAACTCCAGTCTACTTATATTATATAATAACTCAGGATCATTCATTGCATTTTCGTACAACAACATCATATCATCTATTGCTTTAAATCTCAGTTCTATTCCACTGACAATAGGGGAATAAAATGCCTTCTCCATGTTGACAATTGTGTGACTTTTTTTCTGCTCATTACTGTTTTTTTCCCACTCAGAATTAACAGTTACCTCAAAGTGTTTTGTCATGTAATGCAATATATAGTCATATCCACATTTTGAAACCTCTTCCAAAATACTCAAACATGTCTTGGCAATGCTGAGTTTATTCAGTTCAAGGGTGACATTATCTAGGCTGCTGACTTGTGAATTTGAGCCCATAGTGTGTTTTAAAAAATCAGAGTAAGAATTCACTAGATTTTCTAAGACGGTGTAATGTTTGACAAAACTTTCAGCATGAGCTTTTTTTTCAGAAACATCAAAAAAATTTGATTCTCTTACATACTGCACAAACTTGGTACAAATATTTCCAATTTTCAAATGCAACGATTCTTCCACATATGCAATGTTCTCATACGTAGCATTGATTATGTAAGCCCTTTTAAGTATTTCAATATAGTATCTGCTTGCTTTATAATAACTATTATGTTCAACAAATTCTTCAATAGTCACTTGGATTGGCTGTTTTTTTAAGTTATCTTGGTAAGAAGATATAATAGTTTGTATACCAAGTAGAACAGTTTTTAAATGTCCTAACATAGTGTCATCTTTGGGGATGCAGCCACCTATTTTTTGAATTGATAAAAATACGTACAATAGCAAGTCTGATACAATTTCCCCGAATCCTGTTGCTAGCTCTTTGTTAGTACAGTCTTTCTTTACATTTAATGTTTCTGGACTGCTAAGAATACTTTTAGCTTGCATCTCCAATAAAGCTAAGTAGTTTTTTAACAACTCTGTACAATTATCTTCTTTAGTTATGGGTCCGCAATAAGCTGTTGTAACTGTATCAGTTAAAGCTTCGGCAACATTCTTGCAACCATTTTCCAACATATTTTGCATAGTTTTTGCTGCAGTAAGTAAATTTCTGAAATCAAATTTGTACCCACTGATGACTTTCAATTGCCTACTTTCACTGTGTCTGCATACATACAAATGCAATCTTATCAAAATGTCAACAATGATTTCTCGTCCACGTATGTTTGAAAGAAGGTCAGTAATTACATCAACAGCTGGAATAGAGTTAACATGTTCGGGGGAATAACTTTCATCCGCATTAATAATTTCGGGTATCACAAACGAGTCATTTGGTTGATCATATCTGCTTAGATTAATAACAATACACCGATTGTAAAAAGCAGTACTCAATGACCCTCCTTTACTTCTTTCCAAATTAAATGTTGTAAACAAGCAGAATTCCGGATGTATCAAACCATTTTTCCTAGTCAGTGTTTCAGTTTTTCCACCTTCGTATAAATCCAATTTTGGGTCAGCTTCAGCAAGTGAATTAAGTCGCTCAAGCACATCACCAGGTGCTTGCCCTATATTATCAAGCAATATCCAATGCCCTTCACGAATGGCTTCAATTAATGGACCTTCAACAAAAATGAAGTTCGTGGCGAACTCACATGGTTTCATTTCTAAAAGGTCACTTAATTGCTTACATAGCAGCTTCAGATTCTGTAATTGCAAACATTCACTAGAATAAAGTGCAGATATTTGGTTGAAAGTATCTAAGATACGTTTTCCAATCTTGTACAAGTCACATTGAATGTGATTGTTGGAATAAAAATTCTTATTTTCCATGTAAAACTCTTTTAAGTAATCAATGGACTTTTTAATTGTGGTACAGACTAGAATGCAAGCAAGGCATGCATCTATTAATGCCTCCATGATGGATCTTATTAAGTTTCTCAATTTCCATTCAATCATTTTTGGATTAGCGACAGTCCAAGAGCCAATCATATCATTTACTGTTGTTTCTTTCGTCATTTGCAATATAATCAATTTTCGTTTAGCCAGTCGAGCAAGTTCAACAACTAGTGATGTTTTGCCTGTCGCATTTTCCCCTTGCAGGAGAACAGTATGCCCAGTTCTACTTGCTGCCGCTAATGATAAAAGGTTTCCAATGGTGAAGCTAGTGTGACAGTAGGGCATAGAAAACTGGCAGTTATAATTCCCTTTTTTGAGGTAGATAAAACCAATGCGAACAAATTTTTCCAGCTTCTGCTCATAATTGGAAGTAATATCATTAGATACCACATTTTGTGGAGGGAAGTACATATCAATCAATGCCCTGACTTCTTTTCTGTCTTTCCTTCTTTTAAGACTTTTAACATAGATTAATTCTAAGATAATCCTTATCCCTTCAATTTCTGTTGCATTTTCATCTTGATGTATTCCTTGAAACAAAAGGCTATCTTTGACAGCAAGTTTATGAAATTCAGCATTAGCTTCTGCAACACCAATGAATTTCACTATATCTCTTAGATTAAAACTAACTGAATTAGCTTGGTTTCCAATGATTTTCAGTTCAGCTGCCTTTGCAACGGATTCATGAAATGATAAAATTCCTTCCACATGTCTCATAGAAATAGCATAGTAATCATTATCCATTGCCTTGGACATTTTGAACCTACCAATTGCCTTTAATTCATCACTAGAAAATGCTGACAAATTAATGGTAGTGAAATGTGAAGATACTGACCAAGGCAATTTACTTCTTCCACCTCCCACATTCTCTGGATTTTTTGTTGCAAAGACATGTACTTCTAGTAAAGGGATTACCTCTCCAGTAGCATCTACTCTTAAACAATTGTGTGATGCAAAAATTGGAATAAGTTTTTCTAGAAGTGATGATTGTGCTAAATTAATCTCGTCAAAAAGAATCCAAGTTTTGGCAGAACACTTCAAAGCTTTCAACAGTTTTCCTTCCACAAACTCAATTGTCTTTGTTCCATCTTTCACTTTAGGAACAAATGAACCTATCAAATCTTCATATGTTGTATTTCCACTTAAGTTGATCCGGCAACATTGATAGCCAAGGGTGCATGCTAACGTTTCAATGATCTTTGTTTTACCTATACCAGGTGGTCCATTTAAGAGAAGATTCATTTTACAATCAACTGACGAAAATATTCTGCATATGTTTTTAAAAGTTGTGGGTGACAAACAAAGATCTGGAACAGGATTGACGTGCTCAACTCCTGGCGCCAATAAACATCTGAAAGGAGTTCCATGGAGAAGTGCATATGTTGTGCCTCCATTTTGTGTGATTTCAACCCATTTGTGTGTGTCAAAATTACATTCTTTACCTTCCACCAAAGACTTTATTTCATCATATTCCAGATCAAACAGTTGCAGAGTTATTTGGAGTAACATTGATTTGGTAAGTTGACTTTTAATTTGATCTATCCACAAGAAACTAATTGCAAGAACTAAAATCTTGTTGAAAAAGTCAACTGAGAAATCATTTACAGCATTTATTTGGTGTAAAACGAAACGTTTCAATTTCAATATATCTCTTGATGTTATGTCTAGGTATTCTTTAAACTTTTCAATAAAATGCTCAAGCTTTCCCTCGTACTCATTAGTTAGACTGTCTCTCACAACAGAATTAAGGGAAGATAAACATGCTAATTCCATATTAGAATAGTTCTCTATGATTATTTCTGTCATGCGTGATTTAATAGCTGGACTTAGATTTACTTTAGCATCAACGGTTTTGTGGTAAACCGTAGCAAATATAACCAAGTTATGAGGAATATTAAGGGAGCATTTGTCACTTAGGCTAAGGTCTTCAAAAAGACTAAAAGTAGGTTGAACTTCAATGACGCTGTTCAGCCTTTCCGAAACTGCTTGTGAGGGCAAATTCACATCTTCCAAAATAAGTATTCGTCCTTCTTTAATTGCTTTGGTACATGGTCCATCCTGAAATACAAAGGTTAATTTTCCTTCATTCTTGTTTTCAATTTGTGCAATGCAAACATTCAGTTTTTGTTCCAGTGCAATAATGGTCTTCTGATCATTCGAGTCACCAGAATCAACTTTTTGTTCTGTAAGAATGATAAAATGGTGTATCTTATCTTTTAATTTCTGAATAACAGTACATATTTCTGATAAAACATCAGATGAATCATCTTGTTTTTGAAATGTCTTTGCTATATGTTCAAGATCACTGTCATAATCAGATATATCACTACCACTTGAACCAATAACTTCATCTTCCTCTTCAAGATCCACAGAAGAGTGTGTGTCAGACGATGTTAAAGACATTTTATCAATGTCTGCATAAAGAAAGTCCTCATAATTTTCATCTTCTGATGTGTAATTGGAACAGGAAGATTCGCTGGTGTAACTGTCATCACTATCCTCATTGAAAGGTAGGTCAGTTTCCACTAATAAATTATCATCAGCTGGCAATTTATCAAGTTCATCGCTAACACTTTCCACATAATCATGTTCTATATCTAAGGTAACTTTCGCATTAGCAACATTCATCCGATGGACAACATCTCTGTACAGATCCATAACAACAGAAAGCTCTGAATCAAGATAGTTCTTCAATTGCTTATAACTTTGACTTGAAACTTTCAAAGTAGAATCAACAAACCTATGAGCAACATGCAGGAACTGTAACGTCAATACATGAATGAAGTTAATAATTTCTTGATAAGAAAATGGCCGTAACCTGCCTACTAAATCAGCTGAATCTGTTGAGCTATTGCACAATACAACAATTTTGTCATCTTCTCTTTGGTACATTTTTGCCCATGTGTCAATTAGATGTGATTTGCATGTAGTAGGTCCTGATAACAGTACTGGTTCTTTGCAATTAACAGCTATGCAAACGTTCCAAAGATATTCCAAGAATTTTGGAGGAGAACTTTCCAACATTTCCCAAAATGCTTCATCTGCAACTCTAAATATTGGTAACTCTTGCTTTTCATTGTTACAGTTCATAAGCTGTTTTTCCTTCCTATTAACAATTATGTTGGGTTTGCATTTCTCATGGTCTTTCAATGTTTTACATTCAGGAAAAGCTTCAAGAAGCAAATTGGACAACTTTTTGTGATTATCAAAAGATGTTTTTGTGTAAAACAACTGATATCCAATTAATCCCCACTCTACATCTTTATAGACAGACTTTCGCTTGATCCACTTGAACATTTCTCGCACAGTTAACTTAACACCTACACCAAACAGAGGTGTCTTGGATTGTGCTATGTCATTATTGACTACCTCATATGCACTGGCAAGATTTGCAGAATGTGATGATATATCTTCTCGCATTTCATCGTTAAAAGTAGCGCTGTATTTGTCAATGATGTATCTAACTTCAGTCCCAGAAAAATCTCTAAACAACACTTCTGTGAGACGAGACCGAAGTGTTTTGGAAAGCTCTTTCCTTCCAGCATAGCTAGAGCCATTTTGAGTGGCAAAGAAGCGAAAATGTGGTGATGCATATACAATCTCAATTGTATTTGGAAGCATAAGACATCTTTTACCTTCCAGAAGAGGATATAGCATATTCAATACAGCTGGCTCTGCTAAATCAAATTCATCAGCAAGGAAGTAGTAACCATTTTTCATAGCTCTAATCAAAGGTCCAGGATCATAACTTTTATCAGGCAGTAACACTCCAAGGTAGTCACTTACAGAAGTATTTTCTGAGTTATTTACTCGTTCTAATGGACGCTTGTAACACTCAGCAAGATAATTGATAAGGCTGGTTTTGCCTGAAGCTGCTGGGCCTTCTAGCAGCACAGGGAAATTACATTCAACAGATGCTGCAACTAAACATGCATTTTTGAAATGAGATTCTGATTTATCCTTGTCTATAAGATAGGAACTGGGATTTTCATTGTGAAATATTTTTGCAAAATATTCAATATTTTCAGTGAAATCTGAAAAATGCGTCTTCACTATATTTAGTCCCTCTTTGTACAGGTCTTCACTTCCATTGAAAAGACTCAACAAGTTCATTTCAATTCCAATAAAAAGGGCAGTTTTAACATCCACTTTACATGTTCTAAAGACAAGACATGAGCAATTTACCGCTCTTGTAAAATGCCACAAATTTATAGATGGTCTAGAATGTTTAAAATCCAAAAATAGTGAAATCAACGAGTCTTCATACAAATGAATATTGGTATTTTGTGAAGCTGCTGAGTATATTTGCTTCAAACAATTTGCATCTGCATGTTGGTTTGACACATTGATTATTACAAATCTGTTGTATAATGCAGGACTCAATTCATTATTTGTTGGGATATTGGCACCAGCCAAACGCTCTGTAGATTTTTGGGGTGGAGTCATTGTTGCAAATACTCTAAAATCCTTATGAATTGTACACTTTTCACAACCCTTTTCCATGTTCTCAGTAACTGTCCAATTTGGGGGATTCTCCAACAAGGGATTTAATCGCTCTAAAACAGTGCTCTGTGCTTCAGATAGATTTTCAATTATCAACCAACATCCACTCTCTACAGCTTGAGTTACTATTCCTTTATGCCATATCATGCCTTGACCTGAAGGTATATAGTTCCCTACAAGTATTTCAGGGTCAGTCTCTGGGGTCATGAAAATATGCATCATTTTCTTTTGCATCATATTACCCAGTGAATAAATGATTTCCGATTTCCCACAACCACCTTCTCCTGTTAACAAGACTGGTTGACCATTCATTGATGCAGTTAAAATTTCTTTCCAGCAGACTTTCATTTGTTCTGTAATGGCTATTGGCTTGTATTTAATGTGGTTTTCACATGAATTTAAATCATCTGTAGTTACAGTCTGATTATAAGTGTCTTTTGCCAAATTATCAAAATTGTTGAAAATCATATCTTTGAGTGGGAGGTTTTCGCAAAGCATCAATATGTTTCTTAATCGACTACGAAGATCAAGAGTGGTATCATGCATAACAGTTCTTAAATTTGCCAAAAAATGGTGTCCAACGACAGGCACTGTTTTGTTGTTAAAAGACTCTAATAAAACCTTTGGGGCTATTTTATTGTACAGCTGTTGGCAAAATTTGTCATGCAAACCTTCTCCCAATGAATGGTATAATGAAAAATGAAAAGATTCATCCGAGGTTTCCAAGTAACAAATGGCATCTTTAAACGTCAGGCTAAATTCTGTGTCCACCTTTACAATACCTGTACCCATGCAACTACATATTATGTCCTCCACATCTTTTTGATTCTTGTGATTTCTCAATCGCGTTGCGTATACTGATTTGGCACTTGAAGCTAAATAAGTTTTCCAAAAAAACGTTTTATTTTCATCGCTATATTTTGCTAGCAATTGTTGTGTTCTCTCTGTAACCCTTAATGCATCTCTGAGTGTCACTTCTGCATATGGACAATACTTTTCATTAAAATCTGTTTTCTTGAATAAAGCTTCAATTTCATAGTGAATTTTGGACAATGAATTTACAATATCCTTTGCCAGATGCTCCTTTAACCCTTTTTTAACTAACTGAGTTCCTAAAATTGTTTCCACTTCCATCTTAGTGGGAGCTTCAATCAATAATGGTCTGAATCTAGATAAAAGTGTTGATGAATGTTGTTCTCTCTTAGCCTTGAACAATCCACTATTTGGGTTTTGGGTACAAAATAGCCGAAAATGCTTATGTCTTTGTTTTTCAATATATCGTTTCTCGTCATATGATTCAGCATTCTCATCCATTTCTGCTGACTCGGTTGATAAGAACAAAACAGAAGTATCCAAAGCATTTTCAATACAAGATAATACGTTATCTGGAGCCAAATTAAATTCATCCAGCAGAGCCACGCACCCTTAGAAAATGCTGTTGTGAAAGGGCCCTCCTGATATTGGACATTAACAACACCGTCCCTCTCTGTTGGTACTGCACTTCCAAAGATATTAGCTATTGTAGTTGATGAAGACATGTTGCATCGAATGAGAGGAATTCCATATCTTCTAGCAGCTTCAGTTATTACAGCAGTTTTTCCAACACCAGTTGGACCTTGCAGAAGTAAATTCACAGGATTATTCACAACACTTAGTACTGCATTAAGATTTTTTAACAGCGATTTGGTATCTATAAGCGGTTCTGTCTTTGGAATAAGGTGAATCAATTGCCCATGTCCAATAAAATAATCACCTTCGCCGTATGGATTTTCCCTAGCAATACCCTTGAATGCAACTTTGGAAATTTGTTCACTTAGATTTTTAACCTCCTTTAGTAAAGATCCTTTTGTCAGTGACCAAGTTTTTGGTACATCCTCTGATAAATTTTTGTAGTAAATCTCTAGTAAGTTAACTTCAGCAGTACTTTTGTCACCTACGATACTGCAAGGATAGCTTTGTGTAAAAGATGGATTAACTGCAAAAGTCTTTGAAAGTTCACCTGCAACACCATCCTTCAGATCCAGTATGCATACCAATGCCTCTACGCAAGATAATCTTATTAGAGACAAGTGATGGTACAATCCTGCAAGTAAGTCGTATTTACGTTCTTTATAAAAAGCAAACAGATATTTGCATTTTCCAGAAAGGACCGCATCAGTATACAGAGCAAACATTTTACCATAGTAGCCATGAGAGGCACCAGTTGTGGAATCAAAAATTAAGTGAAACAACTTCATCACAACAGGCAAAAACATGTCTTCCAAATCTGGGTGAATTGATAAACTGACTAAAAACTCTAAGTCACCTTTATCATTCAACATATACTTTAAAAAATTGTCAAGGATAAATTTTTTAAAAGTCTCGTTCTTCTGCATGATCACTAAAGCCTTTTTCATTTTTACATGAGCCAATAGGAAAACCATACTTTGGAATGTTTCACTAACTGTTTCTTCTGTTGCTTCTCTACAAACCAAACATTGGCAGATAATTTCAAAGTTCTTCATAATGTGACCTAAATTCTCATTTAGCATTCCATCTTTTCCAGAGTCTTTCAACAAATAATATCCCAAGAGACAGCTTAACAAGCTCAAGTTAAGATGCAACAACCTTTCATGATTTTCTATATCCTTACATTCACTGCCATTGCTACAATGTGCCAATTTAGAAATACATGAAAATGGTATCCTAACGTTTTCATTGTCTTTAACATTCTTTAAAACAGCAACAAGCACTCTGATACTTGAAGTGCACACATTTACATTTGATTCTATCATTGCTTCAACAACAAATCTCAAAAGTGCGCAAGAATTTTCATTGCTGTAATGAACAACATTCTTCTTGTTTAAAAGTAGAAAAATTAATTGGAAATATGATTCGTTTTGGGTCTTCATAGATTTTACTGATAATTCCTTGAGTTCATTCAGGATAAAGGTAATCCACTCATTAATCATGCATTCTGAAGAGTTACAAACAAACTCCCATAGACTTTGCCAAAAGATATCCATTCCATCGTCAATGTCATTTCGAGCAACTATATTGTGGAGATATTCTAAAGCCAGATTGGAATGAGTTTCCTTCAACAAACCAGTAATTCTGCTGGATAACAGCAAATAAACAGGCCATGATTCCATTTGCTGCAGGCATGGTCTGGTGAGAAAATATGACAAGGTGTCATCATCAACCATTCCTTCAAAAATGCTGTTAAAAAGATCAATGGCCATCTTCTCATTTCCTTTGTAGCATTCCTCCAGTAAGTGGGCTATATCTTCACAATAAATTTTTGAACCTTCTTCTCTATGTGATCTAACAAGGTCAATTAATGACATCCATTCATCTGGTTGCATGTGCTTCTTGAGTAAGAAATCCCGAAGTATAAACATGAAACCTTTTGATCCCTTAACATCACTTTTGCTTTCCACAAGGTCTTGAAAACAGTACTCATCAGCAACACCATCAGACCAAGTAACAGCAATTGTTTTACTATCACTTTCTTTGTAGACTTCACAAAGCACTTCAAATGGCAGAGCCAGCATTCCAACACAACTTCCTGCCATTCCCAAAACAGAATCATTACTTTCATTATCTATAAACTCTACTATTTTAATTCTTTTAGGCCATAAATCTTTTACCAACCAATGCAGATCAACATCACCAAAGCAATGCGGCTTATACAACCTTTCAAGAAAATAGTAATAAGCAGTGGTACACTCATTGATGTGACTCTTGTTCTTTAGTCTTGAATCAGACAATTTCTTTAAGAAGTAGCATGCATCAGAGTTTCCATACTTTTCTAACTTCTCTAAACTTTTATTCTTCAGCCTTTCCTTGATGTCCTCATTAATTGGAAGGCCTACATTATACTTCAGCTGACCTCGAGCATGAGAAAGACGGAAAAACAGATCGTGAGTTTCTTTTTCAGACAAGAACTGAATATTATTTGTCAAAACCAAGTGAATGATTAAAATAAAATACCACATTATGTTACCAGGCAGCTCACATATCAGTGACAAACATGGCACAACAACTTGATTGAGATATTTCTTCACCATATCTTGTTCCTTTTGATCTTTGAAATTAACATCACAATTCACAAAACGTTTGTGAAGGTGGATGAGAAGTCTTCCTACATATGAACAGTTAACTTCTTTGGCCTTTTTCAATTCCATTGATTTTTTCTCTGGTTTCTGTCCCTCACTGAATAACTGAAATTGCAACATCTTCACTATTTCACCCCATTTGAAATTATCTAAATATAAAATATTATAATTTCGTAATCTTTTAGTTAGTATAATAAAAAATAAATATTTTTTCAAAATAAGAAACACATGGACATTTCTCAAAAATGAAAATTCACTGATAGGCAAGGAACCAGTCAAATGTTATTACAACTGAGGTATACTTTAAACAATTAGCTATCAAAATTCTTGGATATAACCAGCAGAAATTCAAAATATCTATCACTTCCAGATATAAATTACTTTACTGTAACTGTAACATTCCATGCTTGAATAAACTGTTTTTGAAACAGTTTCTGAAGTAAATAATCTGAAATAAAGGCGTTAGTAAAAGTTAACTATAGTGTCCGTTTTATACAAATAGGAAGTATTACAGGTTTAATAAGCTGGAGGATTTAGTGCACTTTAAGCCCCAAGAAGCTCAAAATGGTAACATGAATGAAAAACTTATTTTGGCTTAAAAATCTAACCTTCACAGCTACACATAAACATATAGAATTCCTATAATGTATGCGTTTTCTGGTGTAGATAGTAGAAATCTGTGTACTACCTTAATGGTACTAATTTTCGCTGGTACTAATTTTCGCGGTAAAAAAAATTGTATTTTGCGGGTATTAATTTTCGCAGATAGCTTGTTTGAAGATTTTTTGCGTGTATGAATTTTCGCGAATCGTCAAAAATTAAGTAATTTTTTTTGAAGGTTTCAGTCAGTTAGTTCCAAAATCGAAAAATTAAAAACAAAAGAACTTTTGATCAACATTAAACTACCTATTCAAATGTTTAAAAATTTTTAAATGAAATGTTACAATATAACTACTCAAATAAATAAAACACGTTGCGCGCACCATCGTCATCCGCATTAGAAACGTCTCCATTGGCACCATTAGTTGTGTCATCGTCGCATTCCCATTCTGATTCATCATCGCTTACATTATCTACCCTCCATCAGGTATTGTTATTGACATTGACATTGTTATTGACATAAGGGTGGAAAATTCTTAGAAATTCATTTTTTTTCGCAGGTATTAATTTTCGCGAATTAAACAAAATTGAATTTTTCGCGGGTACGAATTTTTGCGGTTTTTGCCCAAGACCGCGAAAAGCGCGAACATTAGTACCATTTAGGTAAATAAAATGTTACGGCTTTTGATGTTTTCGACTTTATAGAAGCGTAAGAAGTCTTCATACACATTGAAACCATCACAAAAATAGTGTTACTTGTTCTTTCTTTGATATATTGGTATACTCGTCACAAATTATTGCAAAGAAGGAACTCCTTTCATCAGGTGTGCTGTGTATTATCTGATTCGCCAAAAGGATGAGAATCTCGTTTTAGATATCATGTGACGTGAACTTTTCTGCGTTCATTGATTTAAATTTAGCCATTGTTTGTCACTTTGATCACCTCCTTATGCTAATCTCTATTGACCAAGGAATTGAAGGGTTTCTATAATTTTGAGGAGACATTGTCTGTTTTCTTTCATTTTGAGTTTATGACTTTCTACTGTCCTGTTTGCATCATCTGCTGGTATAAGTACCGCAAGCTATGTTATTGATTAGCGATTATGGAACACTCAGAGCGTTCCTGATTTTAAAACCTTCGATGAAAGAATGCTCATTTTATTACAAAATGATTTGAGCAATCTTTTAATGAACAATACAGTTCAAAATTGACCACTGAAGATTTTTACTGACCTATATATATATGTGAGGATTCAGGAGATTTTGATAGCAAGCCATTTGACGATATAAAGCGTCAAAGCGTTATATAGATTTTGTTAACAGGGAGTGTGTGACGTCTTTGAGGATAACTTTTTAAATCACATATTAAAGCCACATATATTTATTTTTTTCAAAAACCTACAACAGGGTGGCCACTCATTGAAACCAAAGTAATCCCAGTATATATCAGCATATTTCCCAGTATTTAAACCAAAATCCAAGTATATTCAACAATGATTTCACAGTATATAAACCAATTATTATTCCCTTCAACTAGTTTCACTGAAAAACATAACTGTACTACCCTATATTGCTGCCTGCACTCAATTTTGAACCCATGAATTCGAAGAGAAACTATAAGCACAAGTACTGGAATACTATTTTGAAGTCAAGTAAAATAAAGTCTATTAGAATACAAACATGCAGTTTAGGACAAACTTCAGGATTCCCAGTGTATTGCCCAAAAAAAGTAATATCCCAGTATAAATTCCAGTATCACCAAAATACTAGTATATCCCAGTATGAGTGGCCAACCCTGAACAAATATTTCATGTCGATTAGGTTAATATTTTACACCATTTTATTCTACATACGCCGGACTTCGTTTCAGCTATAATAGCCAATTTTACTTGTGATGCAGAAAATAGATCTGAAGGCATCTCTTGTAAAATAATTTTGCAAAATGGATCAGAAATATGGTTAAATTTGCAATACAAACCTCACAATATAATCCCTCAAAAATATTCGCCAAATGTTTTTGCGAATTTTCCATAATTAGGATATTTCCACTATGCACTGCAATGTCTTCAATATTTCTCCTTTGCAGTCATTAGAAACACTACTACTTAACAGCGACCAAACAAATGTATTTTGAGAGGCAGTTGGAGCAAGAAGATTTTGACCAAGGTAAGTATCTGTTTTATAGCTCTGACTACTAGCTATGTTAGCACTGCACTGCTTACTCAGCCAGGGCCCTCAAAAACCAAACAAAAATAAGTTCTACTGTATTGCGGTGAAGTTGCTGTGCTAAAACCTGAGCAAACACCTTGATAAGTCATTGTGTGGATCTTGTAATTGACCTCAAACAACACTCTTCGCCTTTAAAGACTGCAGAAGATATACAAGAACTTTTTAGTATAAAAATCATGTTTTTTGAAAATTCAGCCAGATCTGATATTCACCAAGGTAAGTTACTTTGTTTTCGTTCTTTTTCCTGCTTTCAAATTTAGCTACAGCCAAATTTTATCGTTCTTTTTAAAAAATGTCGAAGTAACTTTTTTTATCACATCAGACGCCTTCTTTCTTACCGATCTTAATTAACTTTTTTTTTTAAAGATCATTTGGTTTTGTTCGGCAAAAAGACAACGTCTAATTTTGGCGTTGAAATACATTGCAACACAAATTGTTCTTTTTCAAATTTCCTTTTTTTTGGATAACGTTAGGATAACGTGACCACGTGAAAAAGCAAGAAACTTATTTTTGAAAAAGGAAAATAATTATTAATGCTTATTACCTTATTACAGGAAATTAACGGAGCATAAAATTAACGGGTTTTGGCCATTTTCGCGTTAATTTTATGCCGCGTTCATTTTGTGGTCCCGTAAATTTAGTGATACACTAATTTTCTGCCTCTAGTAATTTTATGACAGTTAATTTCATGAATAAAAGCCATTATATTGTAAAAAAATACGGGGCATGTGGTAAAGGGTTTAAATATTATTTCACCTACAGCTGAACCTATTGGTTCAGTGTAAATTTCAAATACAATAGTGGTATTTATTTATTTATTTACAAGTATTAAATTTCAAATCATGAAAAAAAAAATTAAATAAAGGGATTACCAATAACTCAAAAAGTCCTATTAATTTGGGATGCCTTTAGAGGTCAGCAATCACAGTTGATAACAGATGCCCTTGACGATTACAATATTGTGACAGTCATGGTGCCAAAGAATTTAACCCACCTGCTTCAACCTCTTGATCTGACAACCAATGGTTCGTTCAAAAAGATGGAAAGAGCTGCTTTCAGAGATTATTTCACCAACACAATAACAAAAGAGCTCCAAACCAACCCCGAGAAAGATGTAACAACCATTGAGTGGATCTCCGGTTATCTACTCTCAAGCCGATTCACGCGAAGGTGATGGGACAAATTTATCAGCATTTTAAAGCCGAAGGACGCCAAACTATTATCAACGGCTGGAAAGCAGCTGGCGTGATAAAAGCTGTCGCAGATGCAAGAAACGGCCATGTAGATGATTTGAACCCGTTTCTTTAATTGTGAAAGTATAAAATTTCAAAAAAAATTTTTCTTTTTATTCCCTATCTCTGAACCGCGTTAATTTTATGACTTTGGTTATGATTTCCCTAGAAACCGCTTAATTTTATGCATAAAAAATTTTGATTTGGCTTAGACCGCGTTAATTTCATGTACTTACAAATCATGTGTTGTTAATAAACTGCTCCGTTAATATCATGTAATAAGGTAATACAAGTAATACAAGTATTTGCAAGTTTTAATACAATTTTTAATACATTATAAAAGTAAGTTTTTTGTGTATACTTTGTAATGGAAGATGGGGATAGATGCTTGAGAGCTCTAGATATAAAAGTGATGGCTACACCAGCTTCATCACTAGCAGCAGAAGAGAAGAGGGTATGAAATTATTTGATTTGATGCGTTAGCTAATTCCATAATTTTTAAAACTTATTTCATTCAAAATATATATAATGTGTTAGGTGGATCTGAGAAAACTGTATAAAACAAAACTTTTCTGTCAAAATCCAGTTCTGTTTTTTTTGGGTTTTTTTAAACTATTTATGATCACCTTGATGTTTTGATGATTCAATTCAGTTACGTGCATATACAAATAATTGATCACAACATTCATCCATCTGTCCAGCACATGCATCAAAACTCTTATTTATAGAAAGTTTGCATAATATAATTTACATGGATTTGTTACAATGTTTTTTGTTGCTTTGAAAAAATCGATAACAGTCTGACCTTTTTTCTTGCATAGCAGTATACGTTCCAAAAATATTCTCACTGATTGATCAAACTGCTGGCGGAAATTTCATGTCATCAAAATCCTTATTTAATTACGTGAGAAGGCTATATCTGTAATATTGCTTTTATGATAATTTGTGTGTACAGTGAATGTTTACCTTATTCCTACAAATTCGTTATTTAATATGGCGATTGGCCTAAAATGGTATTTTTGTCATTGATTCAATTTGGCAAATAAATTTTTGGGAAGTGCATTAACTTTGGCGAGTAACCAAAAAAAAATAAATAGATAAAATATAATAAAGAAATATTTATTTAAATATTTATTTGTTCTTAAACTGCATCATAACATAAAGCCATGAACAGTTTGAGTGACCATGAAGGCGCATGACTCCCTCCAGAAATTTGGCGAATGTCCACCGTTGTTAAATTTAGTGTGAATTTAATTTCAAATTCAATTTCCCCAAATTTTCTACTTGCTAAAATTTGTACAAATAAGGTGTATACCTTAAGTTCATTTCCAAACATTTTCGCCCCAGAATGGAGTATTTTAACCAAAATTTCCACATAATTTGGTGCAAACAGTCGATTATCTTAAATTTGGCTAATGCCCACCGTTGTTAAATTTAGTGTAAATTTAATTTCAAATTCAATTTCCCCAAATTTTCTACTTGCTAAAATTTGTACAAATAAGGTGTATACCTTAAGTTCATTTCCAAACATTTTCGCCCCAGAATAGAGTATTAGATCTACTTTCGGATCCTAGAATATCGTTTTTAAATGCTTATAAACGTGTTTCAAAGTTAAGGATAAATATATGGCATGTTTTTTAAACCACCCCAATATCATTAAAATTGTTTCTTTAGTGCTTGAAACTAAATATGAATCGAAAGATAAATGATTTTACTATATTTATTCAAAATCAGAATAATCCTAAATTCACTTGGAGTGGAAATTACTCTTCCTCAAACTTTCACTTCGGCTTGAATATGTAAATACTTCAGCTTGAACATGTAAATACATAGATATAACAAACAGAAGTGAAATTGATAAATTGAGCGTGAAAACGACCTCAAAAATATCAACAATGTCGCTAAGAGGTACACTGGTGACAAAGTTCGAGTACGTCTTACATACGCCTAAAAATAATTCAAAGTTCAATGACGTACTTCTGTGAAAAAGTATTTGTCAACACCTGACTAGAACTATAGTGTTTTTTTCTATCCCATCAAAAATTGAAGCAGTAGGAATTTGATTGGTTTAAGTTTTCTATGAACGTTCCATGCTTTTCTAATTTTCAATTAAAACAGTTCATATTGATTTTTTTAATTTATTTATTTACAATTTGAAGGTACTTTACCTACACGGTTGAAACAAACTAAAATTTAAAAAAATGAGTCATCTCTCAAAATCTGGCTTCTTTTACCAAACAAAATGAAGACCCTGCCCTACCAATGAAAGAAAAGTGATTTCAAATTGTTACCCTTATTATTCAACAAGTGACAACGTAAAACGTTATTACATTGGGATACTAGTGTCAATAATATTTGCACTTATCACATAAACGAATGCCATTTCTGATCTGCTTATGAGATATTAGCAAATGAGGTTTCACATTAAAGGTACCAATCAAATTTATCACTATCAAATGGTATGAAGACATTTAAATTTTCGCATAATTCCTCTTTTTACAGAAAAACCATGAAATATCCATTTTTGCATTTTGTTTTCCTTCAATTCGGTAAATTGCTGGAAGGAGACTCAACACGTCAAGGGGTTAAATAAAATTTATGCTGGAACTTAATTGCTGGTTACTGAAATCTCAAATGGATTAGGGGAAATAGTTCAGCTGAAGCAAAGCTCCCTTTAAGTCGAATTTTGGCAAATTTTATGCAAGGCAATTTCTTCTTCAGATTATAATGAATGGTTCATATTCATATAGTATTATATGACTATATGACTGCACTTACCTGCATGTCATTCATTATTCCCACTGTGAGGATAGTGATTAGTTCTCCCTCCTCCCTCCCTCCTGCATAAATGTTTACATTTATTTCCACTCTATTGTTGTTTCTATCTCTGTTTAGGTCGTTAAAATATTGATGCGAACTAATGTTACTGACAACGTGCATATTGTTAAAGCAGAGAACTGTTCTCTTACTTATTTGGGACATTATTTTCTGGAGGGAGTCATGCACCTTCATGGTCACTCAAACTGTTCATGGCTACCCATGAACAGGAAACCATCATTTACAGTTATGCACTTTTCAAGAAAAAAAATTAAATGCCAGTAGGATGGAGGGTTGAAAAATATGCACAAAAATACTTCCATGATTTTTTTTAGATTAGAACAGGTGGCATATCAATAGAAGACAGTCGATTTAGTTTTACTAAGAAGAAAAAACAAATGTTAAGAAGAAAAAATAAATGTTTTTGTATTTTATCTCATTAATCTCTGTACAACATAAACATTCCCGACAACAGTTACTAAAATGATACGTCACAACTAGGAACGCAGCTAAAGGGACTGGCGCATAGAATTGAAAATACAATTAAAGTTAAAAATAATGGCGGACAAAGAGATCGTAAAAAAACTCTTGAATCAAGCGATATTCAACTTCAGATGAATTACAAGAACAAAAATCTTAACTAACGTTATTCTTGCTTATCATTGTTTACAATAGCATTTATTTATATTTTGACCTGGAGATCCTGACGTTATTTTGCTGATTTTGAACATGTTTTTTTTTTTCAAACACCTGGTGTATACATGATTTGAACAATTTTGCAGAGAGCTCGTATTTATAACTTCACATAATAAACATTGTTTCTACACATTCCATTTAACAACCTTTTCCAAAAACGAAAAATATTTCAAGAGTACCGTAAATAACGGACTTTTTGAAGAAATTTATGCAAGTTAAGGAAAAATCTTTAGAATTATATGCAAAAAAACACAAAAAAAACAGTGACATACGATTTTAGTTTAAAGTACCAAAAAAGTAATTTTCGAAGCAAAAACATAAGTGATTGTGTGACAGGAACTCGTTTAGTGGAAAAAATATTTATTTTTACACAGAAATGTTTATTCTTTTATTTTAGAGTTAGAAAAAAGCTTTCCAAAAATATATACATTTATATATTTATTTCAAAGATTTAATGAAATATTGAGTAATAAAGAAAAACACTTGTTTTTCCTTACAGTAACCTTAACGTTTATAAAGATACCAATTGTATCTATAATTTTAATGTTATAATGTTAAAAAATTCAATGCTATATAACTTGTTATCAAAATCTCCTGAACATTCACGTATGCGAAAAGAAACCAGTTGATAGAAAATTCCGTAACAAATTAGCGTTATTTACCCGTAACATTCATAACATTACTGAGTAACAGTTACATAAAATATGCTGTAATGATGACATTGTAGTGAAAATTTTGTTAAGGAGGCGTCGGTGTAAAGCGTAACAAGAAAAACACTACAATGTCATCCGCAATGCGGAATTTAAATTACTCTGGAATAAAATTTTTATTCCTAGAAATCAGAAAAAAATTGATATGTGTTTGGAAAACAAAAAAGCTATTCAACGACAACAACTATTTAAGGTAGTGTCCACTAAAAAACTAAAATTTCATTAATTAAAGATTCTAACATGTTGATATCGAAAATGTATTTAATAATTTTTTAATGTGCTTTATGTTGGTGTTATGTTGGTTAGAAAATTTAAACTTGATAAAAACACATAGAAATGTCCCTGATTCTCTTCGTCTATTTTATCGTAATTTTGTGAAAAAAAGTTCTGTCTATATAAAAGCTATTTTATGAGTAGAAAGATAAACGTATATTTATTCTAATTTTTTTAATAACTATAGGTTTTTTCATGCATATACAAAATAGGTCTCCAACCGATTTGTAGGCATTAATAATGACAGGAAGAGCATAATTTTATAACTTTGTTACGCCATAACATCACGCGTAATATGCGTTCCCTTTTTGCAAACCATGTCACGTATTTTTCATTTCACCTTTATATTTTTCTGTTTAATGAAACTTAAACAAATAATGAATCGAATGGCAAGAAAGATGTACCCCTATGTACATAAGATGATCACAATGACAAGTAAACCCATAAAAATGCTTATTTCAAAAGGCAGAAATCAATTCTAAACAGAATTATTTTTGCAGAATGCACAAATTTCTATATAATTCAGTAGTGTACAATAAAAAGGAGCATGATGTTATGGCCATTGAAAAAGAAGTCATGAGTCACATTTCTCTTTCAACATAACGCAATTTATGGGCAGTATTTCCTGAGGTATTCCAAAAGGTAGTTAACCAAACCAGAATACTCTTGGATAACAGAATTTTCACTCCTAGTTTTCATAGAAATAAAATAGCACTGTAAAATTATCACCACCCCTTTATAACTTTTATTTTTGAAACATTAATAGATGTACATCCTGGCAAGTTATTCATTGAAAAATTGAGTAATTTAATTCTGTGTCTCTTCAATGTAGAAGAAATAATTCACATCAAAATCATCATCATCATCATCATCTCCGTAGCCGAGGCGGCCGTGGGTGCACCCAGTTCATGACAGCCCTTCTCCAACCTTTCCGATCTTCCGCCATGAGGTTGAAGTTAATTGTCATTCCATGGGTGTTTCAATAGGCAAGAAGTACTCGGTGGTGCCTATCTCCTCTCCGAGTTCGCAGTGACACCACGTGCCGGGTGTGCTCAGCCAATGTCCCGAAGGATCCTTTGCTCGACCACGTGCTCCAGAAGCCGTTGGTCCCTGGAGACTCCTCCGCCAACTGGAACTGCTGGTACCCTGCTGCCAGTACCAGAGGGGTGTTGGGTGCTCGACCTACCCGGATGCAGTTTAACGTCATGCCCAGGACTAACATCAAAATAGATTACAAAAAAAAAGTGATTTACCTAAGTCAGAATGCTCCTTTGATAAAAACTCTTTTGCTTTTTCAATTCTTCTTGACTTTTCAGATTTTTTAGATGTTTTAGATGCCATTTCTAAACAAAGAGCAATTATTTGGTTCAATGATCATATTCACATAGTCATTTTAGAGCAGGCGAGAACAGAACATACATAATAGTTAATAAATACAGTAATAAACAAATAACTCAGGAATAATAAGGGGAAAAAATCAATCAACAAGTAGACACTGTTGAAACGCTATATTTTATTTTGACACCTTAGTACACGTCTATCGAAAAACTTTGATTTGAATAGAATTTCAGACACTTCAGTCTATATTAAAGTATTTTGAGTTAAAAGATTATTTTTACCGATGAGAACACCAGGATAGACAATGTTTCTTATGGAAACTATTTGAATTTTATCCATGTGCTTTCTTAAAGTACCGACACTGTATAATCAAGTCTTGCTAAATTCTGACTGACTGGGTCAGGGTTCAAATCCTGGCCTGTAACAGTGCGAATCGATCCACTCAGCTTAGCACTCAGCTTGAATGTGGGATTGATATCTGAGGGGGCTGTCTGGTTGAGCGGTTAAAGCATACTTGCAGCTTCTGTAGCCCAAATGGGGGCGTAAATGCTCCAGGACCTCCTACGCAGGACCCTCATTGGTAACAGTTCTATCAGAACTGAAGAGGCTATCTTGGGCAAACATTAATAATAATAATATAATAATAATAATTCTTCGGTCAAGTTGTGGAGACAAGTGAGCCAGTAATAACTGTGGAACTCAATTGAGTCTAGTGACGTATCCAGAGTGTATTTGCTACCGGTTGACCAGTATGGGATCCCAAATTCTCATCCCAAAAAAAACAAAAAGTCAAAAATCAATTGGTAGAAAATACCTTGATTTTGTTTGCAAGAACGTTTGTTAGTTGGCTCACTTCCAACATGAAATGAAAACAAGTTATATTTCTTTGATTTTAATTCTGGGTCAGCATGAAATCACAATTCCCCTATTTCTCTCCAAGTTTGGTTCTCCAAACCACCAAAGGACGTTGATCAGTAATTGAATTTCGTATTCTTTCAGATGAATCCAATAAATTGGACTTCTAAAAAGCTAACGGTCCTTTCCTTTAACTGAATATAACATTTTTAGTGTGCTACTAAAAAGCATGAAAGTTTGCCTACTTGTTTTATTTGTTTTTGGTTTGTTACCTGTGTGAATGGCTTGAAATGCATTTTCCAGCAATCTGGAGACTAAAAAAACCCCACTTTTCCCAATTTTGACGCCAACGATGGTGGAGCCTACGCCAGAACACAAATCTAAGCAAATCGTAAAGTAAGCAAACAGTATCCCCCAAAAATATGTAGATATGTCACTAGAGTGAATTCTTGTCTTAAGATATCTTGTCCAGGAAGTGAAAAGTCTGCCGTTTTTGTCAAAAGTAAGTTTAAAAAAAAACAAAAAAAACAAACAAAACAAAACAAAACAAAATAAACGGCAGTAAAAACAAGAACTAAGAAAACAGAGAATTCCCAAACGTTTTTCAGGTTTTGAAGTATGACTCCGGTATAAAAATACAGATTCGGAATGGCATCCAAACAAACCATCTCATCAATGAGGCCAAGGATGCCGATCAATGTGCACGATCAACTCGTTATATTTATGTTTACTTGCTTTTGGAACGCTTGTGGCGAGTAGAAGGCTAGCAACACATGTAGACAGTGTGGAAATTGCCATAAATACAAACTCTTGCATTTCATTTCCTTATGTTTTGTTTACATTTTAAACAGAATTCACATGGAACACATTTTATATAGACTCAAGTGTCAAATTCTATTGAAATCAGCATGTTTACAATAGAACGTCGATCAGAGAACATTTTGTTCAATAGACATATATTAAAATGTCATTTAAAATAAAATATAGCATTTCAAAATGAATTCTGTTCTGTGTAGGATAAGTGGTTCATACAATTAAATTCAACTTATATTCTATGAGAATACAAAATTAATCTTGGTGAGATTTTGTTGTAAACTATCCCACTGCCTGTTTGAGAGACTTCTTTAGGAATTGGATTTTGTGTTAGCTGTTGGGAGATTTAGAAAATCCAGGATTTTTTCCACTTGTCCCAAAGGAATGATCCATTATATTATTGGAGGTAAGAAAACGCCAGCAGGTAATTTAAATTCACATGCACATTGATTGTAATTTGGAAAAAAGCGTATCAATAATTCTCTTCGCATACCAAAAAATAAAGTTGAATTGGATTTAACTTTTTTTTTTTGCAATACGCGTATCGCTGAAAAAGGTAACCAACCAAACTACTAAAATTTTGCAACGTCTGCAGTTTTGCATGAATATTCCGTAAAAAAAAATACAAACACATTTTTTGAATGAATATTAATATGTGCATTGCATCGAATCGGGGTCAATTATTCCCATTGGTTTTCAAGATATTTGACTCTATAATATCGCGTTCTACTTAGGGTGCAATGCAATGTGCTCACCGACGTCCAAGTCCTTTTATAATACTAATCGCTATTACACTCGCAAATCTCAGTTACGCACAACCTAAAATGTGACTATAATATTCCATACAAACTTTTTGTTCCCAGTCCTTACCACTTTTATTTTAGAGAGTGATATATTTTAAGAAATTTCACGGTCATTTTCTCACGAGGAATGCGTAAAACCACGATGCTGCGAGAAGCATTTTTTCAGTATTAGTATAGTAGTAGCTAATGACGTGACATGAATTTTTTAGCACGGGGGACATTGCATTGCACCCCCAATGGAACGCGACATTTTGGGGCAAATATCTCGAGAACCAATAGGGATAACTGACGTTTTTGGGGTCCACGATATTGGATGATAGGGTGACGAAAAAAAATTGGGTCTAAAACTTTTTGGGGACAGGTGTGACGTCATTAGAATCTATGATCGACGATATCTCCGTAACGGTACATCATACACAGACGATCCCATACATTTTTTTGATCAGCTTTTCGAGCTCTACAACTTAGTGATACTTATTCCTTGCAATTTTGCGATTTTATTTTCGTCACCCCTACATTTTAAAAGATGAAGAGCACAGGTGAAAATGGGGGTGTAACTCATGGGAGTAAAACCTGTAAAATGTTTTTACCCGGGATACTAGTTTCTAGATACTAGTCATAATTTATTTAATTATTTATTTGGTTTTAGTTTATCTAATACCAGTGTAGTTTACTACTATATTTTATTAAATGTCTGCTAATTATATACCCTGCTTAAACTAGTATCTAGCAAGTATCTAGTCCTTTCTGCCTTTTCATTTTATTTTGAATCAGTAAAGACCTTTTGTGATCTTCTTTCAAACATATTTTTGGAAAGGCTGATAAGTTTATCATTAATTGTGGTGAAGTTTCGAATAGTAATAATGGAAAACAAGAGCTGTCTGTAAGAGTCTGTAAGAGCGCAGCGGTATAATTTTATTTTACTTTATAATTTTGATATTAATTATGAGGTGAAATTGCTGCTTGGTCGTCTTATCATTCTCTTTCCTCTCGTTTTGTATAAACCAAAGAAAGTAAAAAAATGTTTGTTCATAAGAAAAAGTCATCTCGGCCTGCCATCTCATCAAATTATACATCCATATACATCCAAGAGAAGTTGTAGTGGTGATGGATACATGGACATGGCTAGTTTATGGAAGTGTTTTCACCAGAATATTCAGCATGGAAAAATAAATCAGAGCGCATATTCGTTATTAAACCACTAGCTAAACATTCTATTATTCAATTCATGGTGGTTGCTAAAGATGAGAGAAGGGAGAGAGTGTGCAGATGGTCATTATCTAGCTAAACTCTCATAAATCTCCCTGGAAAATAAGTATTTTTTTGTTTTTATTTCATAATTTGTTTAAGAAATGAATAAATCCCTGATTTTGATTTTTCACTCTTGTGAGGAGAGAGTATTTTATATAATTAACTCCCTCCCTATAGGCAGGTAAATAATGTTTATATTTTTACTGAAAAAATTGGGTCGCTTTTCAGTAAAAACGTAAACAATATTTACCCTTCTATTGGATGAAAAACAGAACAATCACGTCGATCCTTTTAGAACAGTTCTGGTGCATAGCAGTGTATCATCCAATTCAAACATTTTTGTATATAGTTCATTTATAGATGACTTTCCAATTGACGTATTATTTATGAATATTTGTGTTCTTTTTGCTTTAAATGCTCATTTTAGACTTTAAAACTTGCCATTTATTTCTCTCTCCAAGGGGCGTAGCTAGAGCTCAGTCAAATTTGTGGAGGAGAGTTTATTCATTTTAAGTAGAAAAGGAAAATATGCAAGTGACCTAATCAACACTTAAGACTGAAAAGGAAGATCATAATTTTTGGACTCCTCCACTTTTTTGACTGCCCTTGAATATGCATATGCTCTCTTGGAAATGACTTAAATAAGATTTTTTCAATAGGCATTAGCAGTTAATCTGTATTTTCATTAAATTTTGTTTGATTACAAGTTTACACAGGGTAAACTTGCAATTAACCTGATGAAAACATTTGAAAGTCGTCTATTAGATAAGAAGGGTGTAAGCAAGTCAACTGCCATGTATGTGTAAACACATATTGTAGTTTTCCTCTGAAAGCAAAAGAAATTCCTATTTAACTTTGTATGTTTGATTATATGTTTTGTAAACCTTTGTCTGTTTGTTGGGGTTTTTTGTTTTACTGTTGTTTCAATGATCAATTCATTTTCTTCAACATGTGCATCATAATATATCTTGATTGATATTAATTGAATTTTTTTTTCTGTTGACTTTCTGAGGCATGTTGGACAAAATAGAAAAGGAATGAACAAAACACACTTTTTGGTTATTTTCACTTATTTTGTAATTTGTATTAATTTATAAAAACATTGGAATATCTTTACTGTCCATCTTCTTAAATTCTTACTGCTTTCTCAAAATCTATTTTCTCACTCAATAAAGTTTCCATTTTGAGGCATTTGCCCTTAGTGTCAAAATTTCATTATACATAGGTGTTTTTTTTATACTGTGAGGTAGGGAGAAGGACTATTTGTTATAAATTATATATTTTTCAACTTGGAAAGATCATAGATTCTGGTTATTAAAATATTTCTTTCATTTTGTGCCCCATTCATGTATTTCCATACCAGCCACACCAGTCCCTGAACTGTCAAATTAGAGATATTTTTTAATTTGAACCTTCCTAGTTGTTTCTTATTTTTTGTCTTTTTTTCTCACTATTTTCCAAATATTCTGGAGGTGTTTCTTAAGAAAAATACTGAAAATGTTGTTGTTGTTGTTGTTTCTGAGTTTACATTATAATTTAATCATAATTTCCTGGATGGTTCATTATTACTGTTGCTGCTGCTTATCTTTTTGGAATACATTTCATATTATTACTATGTTGAGAAATTATAATACAATTGTTTATTTCTTTATTTTATGTACTTCTCTGTTGGTGAACCAATTGACTCCTGTTACTGTTATTGCTGGTTGTTGAAATCAGAATCAAATATCATTCAAATTATGTTGGAATTATAGTGCATGAATAAATAACTGTCAAATAAGTACTTATTATTGCAAAAATGTGTTTTTCTTGTTTGAATGAACCTTTTGAACCGAATGAAATTTTTGCTTTTATTATTATTGCTATGGTCTGGCCCTACAACTTTATCCTGTTTCATAGATTTTAACTATATCCTTTATATATTACCTGGAAATAGAATTAACAAAAACATTTGTTTACTGAGTTTTGTAGTTGGTAAGGCTTTTACATGAAAAAACCATAGATACAGTCATTCTTGGATACATAACAATTTAAACGCTGTGTGACATGGCCTAGTCAATAAGTTTCACCTCGTTTTCATTATCATAATTGGGTTTAACTAATCTACCGGGAAATAGGAATAATAAGTGACTATCACTAAGTAATAAATTTGTGAAATCAGTAAAACAATAAAATTCATACAAAATGAGGTGTTAAAATTCAGGGAAGGTCTATTAATTGAAAGAACCAAAAGTTTGAATTATTGAATAATGAGAACATGCCACTTTATAGTTTCACCTTCCCATTATAATTGTTGGGCACCACAAGTAAATGAAAAGTTAAAAAGTATAAGAGCATATTTCATAGCTTTTCTATACTGCAGACAGCCTATACAGAATAGGAACCGTGAGCTTTAATGCTTGGGCTTGTGTTTGGGGTTCACAAGTAAGTACCTGGCCAGTATAACATCCCCCGTCTGCATACAATTGGATGATCTATTCTGTATATGCAGTGAACAAAATATTACGTATTACATCTTCCCAACCTGAAATTATTGTTACTGAAGTAAATACAAATCGCCCAGACCACAAGGTCACAAGGCTTACTATTCTGAATTTGCTTGAATCCACCCCTGATTGAAATGTAAAAATCGTGATAATTGGAATTTAACATTAAGACCACAAGATTTTGAGCCCCCTGCAAAAATGCTGGATCCGCCCCTGTACTTCAAGACTACTATTTTGACAAGTTATGTAATATCTAATTGATACAGGTTTTTAAAAAGATGCCTCATTAGCGTCAGAAATCGGGATGTATGTATGTATTTAACCAAAATTAGATTTAATAATCACACATATTTCATCAACAAGTTGATTAAATAAAAACAAAATCTTACCTAAATTTGAATGCTCTTTTAGTACAAAATCTCTAATTTTCTCATCTTTGTTGGAATTGTGAGATCCATCGCTCTTTGATGCCATCTCTAAATCTCTAAATCTCTAAAGGTAAGCCAGAATTAACATAAAGTATAAAAAGAACAATTTTGCTTAAGACATTTCAAATACCCACAGATAACTGAACCACACCACTTATGACAAACAATACAACAGATACTGGTTATGATGACTTTTTAGGCTTTCAAATTTAACCTTGTCAGATGTGACTCTATTTCGAATAGGATTCATATTTATACGTGAATCTACCAAATCCTATTGGGAATCCAACACCTTAGGTTCAGTTATTGCATTTTCCTTGAAACAAATCAAACTGAATCAAATTTTACAATATAAATTTTGCATTCCATAACTTGAGAACTACCATGCTTACCTAAAATCATGTGAGAGAAATCATGCTTATCATTTTTTATTTCTGTTTACAAACAGTTTAGATATCCCGCCAAACCCATTTGTTTTGATTTCGTGCTACGAATACATGAAATTGTAGGCACCGTTGTTGAATGTAGAATCACAAACAGGCAATCTTGTGTATCCCTTTCCTCTCGTCCACACAACAGCCAACAGTTTTTAACAATTTATTAAAATTTTACATTATTGTTGTATTACCAAGAGCATTTTTCTACACCAAGGGTTAAATTATATCATCTTTATTTTTGGCACCCAAATTAAAAATTGCAAAAAAGTGTAAAGAAATTTTTTGAGATTATAGCAATTAGAATTCTTAAATCGTTTCAGATTGTAACTAATTACTAATTTCTCATAAAACCCTCATGAAAACTCTTATGAGGATTTATAATTCTTCTCAATGTAAACTGAGCTTAATCACTATTATTAAGGTTTGCATAAATAACAGCTAGTTGCTAAGTTGGCAAGCCAAACATTCAAAGCCCAGAGAAGCAGGAGAAACAATGAGGCTGAAATGGAGCTGTATTTTCACTGAGTAAATCACTCGTACTTATTATACTCATGAAAATTAAAATTAAAATAAGCTCAAAGAAAGGACAGAATTGCATGAAGGTTTGGAATAATCAAAGCAATGGGACAACATATTGGGATATCAAAGCAGTCAAAATATGCACAAAAAAACAATCCATCTCAAAAAAAAAAACAGTCCCGGTATATAGAAACTTCCATGACATAATATAAGTTCCATCTTGCCAAATGAGCTTATGCAATAACATTTTGGAGAAAACATTCAGAATTTGCAGGGTAAACCAACACACATTTTTGTATATAAGAACAAAGTTATAAGAACAAAAAAGACTGAAATTTTGCTAAGAATAAGAACAATCTGGGGCTGAACACTTAGCACATAATAACAAGAAACTCTGTGTTCAATGAACTATCAATATCAGAAAGTTTGGGCAAGAAGCACTATCAAGCCTTAAACAAACACAAATGATGAGTCTAGCTTTCTGTTTGAAACAAAAAATAAGAACAAGTGAACATTTTAAGGCTTAGCTCTAGAATTAATTTTCAAAAAAATAAGAACAATCAGGCTGGATCAAAGATTACTGGTTCTTATAAAAACAGTTTTTTAAAAAAGAAATAGGAATTAACAGGAAATTTCCTCAGTGTTCACAATAGTAAGTTATCTAATCAATTCTAAGACCTCCATTGTGTCTTGCACAAACGATATTTTTCTGTTTTGTGATTTATGATAATAATTATGAAATGACTATCAAAATGGATATGTGGAAAAAAAATTATTTGCGTTTTATTTCACAACGTTCACATCATTTTGATGGTTTCAGGTTCATATAAAAATTTAAAAAAATGAATAAGAATAAAATATTCTAAAACATTCTGAGCAATAATTTCGTTTACCTGCTGTCTTTGCTACATCTCCTTCCTGTCACATAACCAAGAACGGTGATCAAGTTAACAAAGGACTGAAAAAAATCAAAAAAAGATCAATACATCCACGATCTCATTTTTTCTTTTTTCTGAAATTATTCATCGATATAGGGACAAACAGCTGTGGCCAGCTTGATTTTCATTTTAGAGCGTTTTTCGCGAGTTTCGCTTTCTGGTCAATTGTCAATAAAATCAAGAACGTGTTTCTATTTTGTGAAATACCACTGTCCCTTTAATTTGCTTCCAAATAAACGTTTTTATTTACTCATGACATACGATTCGTTGTTACCTCAGAAAAACTTCAGGGATTTTATTTCTCTCTTCTGTTATATCTGGTATTGCAGTTCTTCTTTCCGGAAAATCTTGCCTCCGGTTTGCCTCTTGTAAAATAACGTTTAACACCAGATTGTAAAACAATTATTCTTGCTGTAAAATATTATTAACGAACTATGAATAAAATAAGTAAACTTGAAATTTTCATAAATCGTACTTTCTCTTTCAACTGTATCGTCTATACTTTGAGCGAAAGAAGAGTGCGGCTAGATGGCCTGGCAGAGAAGAGACTTGCCCGTGTCACATGATCATTAAAGGATTTTCTGATTGGCAGATTATAATCAACTGTTTACGTCAGAAAAATGCATTGTGTTTTGGTATTTTATTATTTCTGCTGTCTTGAGCGGTTTCCACACAGAGGTGAGGATTCTTCTCACGTGTAGTGTCGCATTTAATGCTATTTCAGCTAAATATTTAATTTCTTCATTCGCATATAAGTACTTCAATTAACTTGAATGAAAAAAAACAAAAACTGACTGGATATTGATAGCAAGTCTGGGGGTGAGGGTGACAGAGATTTCTCGCTTATTCTCGATTACATTCGACTATAAAACAAAAAAGGTGGATGATACAGTACAACAACCACCTCCTCTTACGTGGAAATCATTTGCATCTTCCCTTGAATTCTTTTTCTAAATGTGGATATTATATGCTGAAATCAAACGCCATGCTTATCTCGCCTTTGAATTGATAGTTCTCGCCTTAGGCCAAACAATTCTCGATTTTAGGTTAAGACAGTCCTAGGCTTAGGCTAGAGAATTTTCGACTGTTTAAATGACACCTTGTCGTTTATATTATAACAATATCAATGTAATTTTCAGTCGTGTATGTAAGGACAGGGGAGTGAAAGAATTAATTATAATTGTGCATATGTGGTTTGTAGTTTCATTTCGTTGACTGACGTCAAAATAAACGTGACGGAAGTCAATATTCGAAGGTAATGCCCGAAATAAACAGTTAGTATATGGGTTATTACCCGGGTTTGTGTTTCTTCAAAATTATACTTCGCTTCGTACAAAAAAAAAGATTGTAAACAAACCTTTCTTCTCATTTTTGTGTGACATTTGATTTGTCATTAAAAATAGAAAAAATCTATCTATCTATCTATCTATCTATCTATCTATCTATCTATCTATCTATCTATGTTTTTTCTGTGTTTGTTAACATTACCGGTGAGTATAGACCGGAGTGACGTCACCCTTAAGCGTAATTGACCAATAGGATCGCGCGAATTTTTTTTATATCGAATACAGCCCTGCTACGCGGGTAATAATCGCAAATACAGATACTTGTAACAGTATATCACTAAAATTCCCTCTGTTATAATTGCAGATTTGTGTGTTTTTCTTCTTGAACTCTATGACGTCAAAATCGTCACAAACTTTCAATGTTAATTTCTCTAAGCTTTTAAGATAATGAACTGTTATAAAGGTCGTGAGAAAACTGCGTCAGCAGTTTTCTACAAGGGAATCTCCACGAGAGAGTCAATCATTTGTTTACCTTGTTTGTTTGCCATTTTGATATAAGTCAGCTGCTCCTTCCAGACCCATTTTTTATTGTTCAAATGAGGGATTCCTACTGATGTCAGCACATTGCAATCCTCAGTTCTATTTGTAACAGTTCATTATCTTTAACTTGAGTTATATCAAAAACTACATTTTCGAACTTCCAACAACAATCTTATTTTTCAAGACCCGTTAAGCTGGTATTGTGAAAAGTTGTTATTGGTACTTAACAAACTTTTGGAGAGAACTATATTTGCAGCTAGTTGATGACATGACCTGCTTGTAATTTAAACATCCGTCAAGAGATTCACTTATAAAAACGACTTGATTTTTATTTACATAATTTATCCATTATCCACGTCGAAACAACGTTGTTTTGACCTTGTCTTATTAACTCCGAAAATCTACGGTGCTTATGACGTCATCAATCGTTTCACTTTGAACCAAATTTTAAAACGACAAGGATGTAACGAAGCCACGTCTTCCCGATGTTGTTTTACCGACGTCGACATTCAGTTGCGCTTAACGTTTACATGTGATACCCAGAGAAAAGTTTCTCCAATGAACTAATTTCGACAGAAAAAAAACGCTTTATAATTGCTACTTCAGTATGTCATAACGTGTTTACATTAGACCGCATTTATTGTTCTCGTAATAACGCCTACACCATTTTATGAACAATATGAGCATGTGCATAGCGATTTTTTTTTAATAAGTTACGGCGCGATGTCATCGCACCTTATTTCACTACGCTTTCCTTCGGTTGTGTTAACACCGAAGTAATTTTAAGACCTGCAACAGCGGCAGATTTAGAGGTATGTCACCACGGGACCAAATTGTGACAACATTTTCGGGACTTTAAAAACAGTGACGTCACATCATGACGTCAGTAAAAATTTTGATCAGCGATATCTCAGTAACGGTTGGTGGTAAACATGTGATCTTATACATTTTTTTGTTCAGCTTTTTAAGCTTTATAACATATCATAAGTTGCATGATTGCATGAACAGATGCTTGAGAGTGCTCAATAAAATGAAACAAGAAGCTGAGCAGCATGAAACGGGAGAGCGAACAGGGCTATTAATAAAAATCCATATATAAAGCTGAGTGAGGTTTTAGCATATTTAATAATTTCAGCCAAAAAACAGAATTATTCATTGATGTTTCTCACCAAAATATTTGCAATTGACGTTTCGCGAAGGAGGAATGCAAGCTGGTTTTAATACGGGACGCTCTAGCTCTCCCGTAATTAGAGCTGATCGAAAATAAACTTGGAACATCGCGAGTTATAATACTTTTTGAAGGTGCATCATGGTGAGAGAGAAATTAGAATCGGTAAACAGTTGTTACAGCCCAGTGCACACAGGCACGTTGCTGAAACGATGTCAAAAACGTCGATTGTTACGTTTTCATAACGTCGGCGTAATAACGTTGTTAAAACGCTGTAGTAAACAGGGCTTGAGTGAATCACTTGATTCCATAATAAATATCTGAATTTCGTCACGTCACAATCTTCTCCTACATTTGACACATTTTTACGACAACCGAATAACAAATTTTGGTCTCTAATCATTAAAGATTTCAAAGAGAAAATTACTGTGGCTGATTTTACTGAAGTATTGTCGATATTTTAATAAAAAAAAAGAAGGTGAATATGACTAATGACCCTTTGGACCACCATATATCGTTTTTTGGAAATGACCAACTTGTCGGGATAAAGCATATTCCGTTTTAACGTTCTGTTTGTATTCAATCAAAAACAACTGAATCTTTTTTTACCGATAAGTTTATGTACAGGCATAAGGATATGTGAAGGTCTGTCTACGCCTACTCCAAAGCAAGACCGCCTTGTAACAACACACGTAATTCCACATACCTCAAGCTAGTCAAAGTGACTCTGGTAAAGTGAGTTATTTTTTTGGAGAATGTATTGAGTACTTATAGGTTGTCATATCAACGACTCAGTTTCTCAGTGTACCACACTATTAATCAATAAACATGAATCGACCTCTTTCTTTATAAAGGTTAAGGGTTCATATCCTTTTCTTCACGGAGCATCATATAACACCTAAGTATTTGTCTATCATATCCAGTACATTTAACCCTCTATATCAATTCTCCGGACACGATGTCAACTATAAGGAGATGTCCGTTATCCGTTCCAGGAAAAAGTGTCCGCTACACATCCCTCTGTGTGTGATGTCCACTCCCCCCCCCCCCCCCCCACCCCTACCCCGGATTATTTCATCCTGGACAAATACCCCCAGACTATTGTCCCCGGATAATTACCACCTAATAAGTGCCCCCGGATAATTTCTCCTTAGTATATTCCTCTTGGGTGATTACCAGTAATTTCTCCCTCTTTCACGCCACTTTGTTTTCTCCCGTAGTTTCTTTGTCCAAACAAATGACGCCACTTCCTTTTCTCCCATGGTCAGTTGCTTTGTTGCTTTCTACAGACAAACGATGATACACGCGTCGCATTACTTTTACGGGGTTTTAAATTACCCTGTATTTTTGTTGTGTTCAGTAAAATTATTTTGTTCAAAACACCAGTTTTACTGTCCGAATGAACCGTAGTAAATAATAGTCCGGGGTTAATCGCCAAAGGGGGATATACTAGGGGGAAATAATCCCGGGGAGCACCTATTTGGCAGTTATTATCTAAGGGGGGGGGGGGTAATAATTTGGGGGAAGATACTCCAGGGGGTAATTTTCCCGATACCCACCTTTTCAGTTTTTTGTATCTTGTTTCAATAGTTGCTTGAGAAACAGGTATTTTCAATACTCTGAATATAGGTAAAGTTTCTTTTGATATATTGAAATGTAAACCGGAAGACTAACATTCCCTTTTTGCTTATGTTGAAAGTGTTCTTGAGAAGATTTACTTTCCATAACCAATTTAATGCCGACGTTGGCAGCTTTTATTTTCGCAGGTAAGGCCGCATCATCAACAAAGATTTTGTCGCTAAAAAATGGTTTTCACTTAATTATGGTAACTGTTAAACAAGAACATACAACTTCGAAGAACCAACATTGTTAAAGATAATGAACTGTTATAAATAGAACTGAGGGTTGCAGTGTGCTGATGTCAGCAGTTGGAATCCCTCATTTGAACAATAAGAAATGGGTCTGGAAGGAGCAGCTGAAGTCCGAGTACAAGGTTGAAAAAAGAAAAAAAGTTGAGAGAATTCGTTTGTAATCAAGTTTGACATGGTAAAAACTTTCTACACATGGGTCATTCCACAGAAAAAAACAAAGTGAACATGCAGCCTGCGTTCATCCCATAAGTTACGTAGGCTTACTACACTTTTCGTAGAATGGATCGGTGTATCGAGATTTCCCATACACAGCGATCCAGTTTGACTAATATTTTAATTTAAGACCAAAAAATGATGTATTCCACTAATTTAGGTACAAGAACCAAACATATCAAGCCCACTCGCACTTCTAATTGACCCTAACCCCATTCATGACATGGCTTTGATGTTTTTGCAGCTTTATGGGCACATTTCGTGGCTCGGGAAAACTTCAGTTATTTATTTTCGTGCATCCAATAATTTTGTTTCAACTTTTAGAAGATTGATTGTGTTCTAAATACCACCTGTAGTTTCATGGAGTTCCTATCGCTCGTTGTTGTGAATGATGAAATGTATTTCATTTTTGATCGAGATAGATTTATAAGCTTGTAATATTAGTTCAGCATTTGTTTCGAAAATGAGAAGAAACAGTCGTCCTGAAGTTACACTCTAAAAGTTTTTGCTGGCATAAGTTTTAAACTGTGGATTTAATAAATATCATTTTAAACGGAGTTACTATGTTTATAATCGTGAACGTTAATGCTTTAAGCTCGCTCTGCCTTCTGACAGCTTGGTAAACCTGCTCTGGCTGAACAAGTGAGATATGCATCCGCGCGGTGGAATGGATCGGTGTGTTTGACATGCATGTTGTCATATGTCATATACGGAAACACTTAAAAAATGAAAATATTTCTGGTAAAATTTTCCTCTAGGGAGACGGGAATAATATGATAACAAGAGTTGTAATAGCCAGTCTGTGGCGATTGCATAATTTATGTGCAATTAAAGTTTTCTGCTAAAAATACCAAAACTGGCCACGTATACGAAAAGGAAACAAAAGAAACTAACAAACCAATGGAAATTAAGAAAAAAGAAAGAAAAATTAAATGTTTTGTTTATCTATACATTGTTCTCCACATGGACAGTTAACTTGAAGGGCCGATTTTCACCAGAAAGAAATTATAATATAATCATATTTATTTGTTATTTGTTGTTTAAAAATAAAGAGTCCAAAACTGGGTGTGGTAGTTTGCTTTCTTTTTATCAATAAAATATCAAAGCAATGCAAATTGATTATTCGGTACAATTGGCCCGCTTGTGAAGTGTTTGTATGAGAAAATCGCCAGTCCGTTGATCTTGCCGCTCTCCATATAAACGCAAATAAAACTTTTAGTTGAAAGGACCATAAAGCCCAGATCTCCGGAATGTCTGACTGAGATTTCAACTCGAAGGTTCGCCCCAGAGGCACAATCCGAAGGTCTGAAGCAATGCTTTGGGGGAGTTTGATGCGAAAACACGACAGCTCGACTCGAAGACTTGCCCATCCGGTCAGAAGGGTCGAAAGTTTGACACGACGCTATGACGATTCGGTGTGAATGTTTGATTTTGACAGCGAATTAACTTCATAGTTTCTCATATAAACCCTTATATCATATTGCAGTAATTGTCATTTTCCATGAATATAACGACGGTTGCTATCGTTTTCTTCTGAATTTGTATGAATTTAAATCATTAAAAGTAAAGGTTTTTTTATACCCAAAAAATTATGTATTTAAAATGTGTATTGTATTCTTGGATACTAACACACACTCGGAAACTATTGTAATATTACACGTTCAAATACTATTTTCTAGTAAATTGATAAAAATAAGAAAATTCATCATTCCTAGAAATTTCGGCGGGGAAATATTTTGGGCAGTGCAGAATTTCGGATTAATATTCGGACATAAGAAAAAAATCCAAAATATTGTCCCGGCAAAATTTTTTGAGTTTTAATGTAATTTGTACATGACTCCTATGGGAAGTTCAAAAATTACTGGTTCCATGGAATTGTTACACGACAGTAGCAAATCGGTGAAAAGGATTAAGAACAGGAAACGAAAAAAAAAAACGAAATTAAAAAAAACAAACAAATTCTGATAAAAATATATTCATAATTTAATAACTCGTCAATTCAACTAAAACATATCCTAAGGCCACACATAACAATACATATAAAATGGACAGTTTTAGGAGGAGTTCTAAAGAATAAAAGAATAAATAATTGAATGCATGCAAGAGGAAAAATTAGTTAGGTGTTTGTTGGTCCATCTATCTATCAAAGTAAAAGTTAGTATCTTTTACATAAAATGCCCAGAAAGCATAATCATAAAATTTAGTCCATCGACACCCTTGAAAATTCAAAATTTGCGAAAGTAAAGTATAACCAAGAACAAAGAAATATCAACGAATACAAAGAAATATCAACGAATACAGACGAATACAAAAATTGCGTAATTTGAGTCAACATCTGAATCTACGAAAAAGTAAAAATTGTTTAATTGTTATGCAAGGGAAAACCATTTCAAGAAATAAAGTACAAAAATGCCAGCTCTAAAAAGAAAATATGTTAATTTTTTGGTTTTTCTTAGAAATGAATACGCTTTGCTTTAAAACACCTAATCCCAGACTTCTGAAGTTCGTAACACCAAGGACAAACAAGCTGCGCGACAGCCAAACAAAATATGCATTTCCCAAGGTAACGATGTCTTGTTAAAATTGTACCCAATTAGAACTTTGGCTAGAGGAACTAAAAAAAGAAAAGAAAAGAGATACAATGACGCGGAAAAGTAGAACTCGTGTAATTCGAAAAATCATCCAGATCGAACAAATTCGTTGGTCTCGTCAGAATTTCCTATCAAACACTCACATGAAAACTCACATAATTCGAACGTTTTTTTCGGTCCCTTGAGCTATTTTTGTTCATGTAATTCGAATTTCAGTGAAAAATATTTCCACCAAGTCCTTTTTTAAAAAATAATCTTTTTATTACCCTATCTTAGTTATGCTTAGAAATAATCAATTTAATTTAATTTAATTTAATTTTTGTTGATACCGGACGTTCGATTTCGCTTAAGAAGGAAGTTTCTCAGGTTTTTTTATGCAAAATCAGCTAAAAAAGGAATCGTAAAATAAAGACATTCGCCTTATCAGATATAAAGCCTCATTTTTTTTCAGCACCACCGTCATGAAAAATGAAAAAGGTCCTGTAATTCAATAGAATTCGAACAAATGTTTTTGTCCCCTGAAAGTTCGAATTACCTTGTTCTACTCTATATATAGAGAATGTCAAATTGACTCACCTTGAATTATTGAATGTTGCAAAATCTCCCCAATCTGTCGATACAGGTGCTGCTGTAGTTTTGTTTGGTTGTTGTGAGATAAACGGTTGTTGTTGCGTTTGTTGTACTGGTGTCATACCACCAGATGGTGGAGGCGCTAGTTTTGGTGCCGCCATGCCAGGTGGCGGAGGTAAAATTCCAATACCACCGGCTGCTATTGAACAAATAAAAAGAAATGAAAGTTGAAAGTTGAACATTAGAGCAACATACTGTAGACACAAACAACAATTGAATTTTGATGTGAATATACTAACTTTGTTTTGGCTTTGGCCGAGATTCTTGTCCTGATTTATTCTATCAACGAAACAAAAAACAAATAAATTCTAAATCCTTGGTATCATACACATAGCTCACAATAAAAACCCTTACTTACACCAAAGTTAATTTTTATCGTTTGTCCTTCTTTAAAACTTAAATCCAACGGTGGATTTGATTTGGAATCAGTTTTAGTTAATTCATCTTCAAACTTTTCACGTCTAAAATTGTAATAAGTAATTGATTTATTGATTTATATGAAGTTTGGGAAAATGTCCTACTGGGTACTGATAGGTATTTTGTTGAGATTATTGAATAAGGCTTTAACGAACGATAAGAGATGATAAAGACACCAGTAACAATGGTCAAAATCAGATATTATTCCAGAAACGACTTGAATTAGACATGAAAACCTACTTGAAATGATCTTGTAAAGACACATTAAAGTCAAAAGAATCTCCTCGGTCAGCAAAGCCCATTCCTATAAAAGCATGTCTACCTAAAACATATAAAGGAAAACAATCACTTTTTAGTATCATTTCATTCTATTTTCTGAAAAATAAATGAAAGCCAGAAAAAAAAAAAAAAATCATGAGAACCAGATAACATTATAGAATGCTGTTTTGGACTTTAATACCTTATTGCCCCTTTTTACACCGGCCCAAATTTAACGGCTGGCCCTTTTACGTTGGTCTTTATTGATGTAATTTTTTAGAAGTTCACGGTTAAACTCTCAAAGACAAACATCTAACGATTACCCTTTAAACGCCAAGTCATGAAAACAGACATGAAATTAAAACAACTTTACGGTGCAATTAAGCATATTTATTTCTTGAATAGACATCTTGTTTCCTCAAGAACTTCCTCGTATTCCAAGAAGTATCCCTCCAATAAAATTTTGTTGTTAGAAAACTTATTTCCAATCCATTCATCCAAAGTATTCGCTAATTCTTCCAGAAATCCAGACAGATTTCCCAATAATTGACTCACCATATTTCTTTTGGCGCTGAAATACACACAACTGAAGTACAATTGAATGGTTGAAGTGATTTTCACTTCATGTGAATGGACTTGCCATGTGATTTAGATTAGTTTTATGAAAAGAAGTACTATATTTTATGCAGAAAATATTATTTTATCTGGAGAAAGTATTATTCTATAGAAAGATTATTTGATCGACAATTTTTATTGAAACGAAAGCTATAGCTTCAGAAAGTATTTGAGAAAGAAAGTCCAAAACGGCTTTCCATATTACATACCATCATGTCATCATGTTATACAAAAATCACACTGGACATGAAACATATTCTTCCTTCTAACTCACCGCTTTCATCTTGAATCTTAATCACAAAATATCTACTGCTATCGGATACAGATTCCACACTTGGTCCTGGATATTCATGAACAGGGGCTTGTGCAAATAGTTCGCCTAAAATTTAAGTTTTAGTGATGATCAGTATAGAATTTTAATTTTATAAGAAACCTAGAATTTGAACGAGAACTGACATTTCTTTTTTCCTGCCGACATTTTATTAATTGTTGCTTAAAGGGGCTTTGACACGGCAATCATGATATTGAACGAGCATTGAACGTGCTTGTGAGCTAACGAAAAGTACAAGTAAGTTGGTAAAGGTTCTTTAACTGAAGAAATCAATATAAAGCAAAAAAATAATATTAGCTATGATTATCCAAGTTATAGCTGGTCAAATGTTGAGTCTGCTAATTCTTGATTTTGTCCATAAAGTTTACCTGGCGTTTAAGTGGAGTTGTTTTGATGCTCGTGCTGCACATAAATTTTGAAGTTTTCATACCTCCAAAGGCTCATTTAATCTTGTTTTTAACAAGCAAGATGAAATAAAAGTACAGAAGTTTTTCAAAAATGAAAGATTACGTTTTAGAGCACAAGAAAATAAAAGATCAAGATTTTTCAAAACATTAGGAAAATTTTTCTATAACATGGCATGTCGATTGATGATTTCTATATATGTTAAAAATAGTGAAAATTTGTATTTATTGTTTCAATATAGCCAATTCGTTATGAAAAATAAAGTTTCTGTTTATAATAGCTCTTTTTTCTCTCTTATCTCTGTGTTCATTTCTCCTCGCCTCAAATCGAATTTTGGCGCGACACCATAATTCTTAAGATCACATGATTCATGTCATAGCTCCTTTAAAATAATGGATTAAGGCAGTCGTAAAATAAACCAAACCTGATGTTTTATCTTCTAATTTTATAATGCAGTTGTTATTGATGACAACAATACGAAGCCTTCCACTCCAATCAGGTTGGTCAAGCTTCCAATCTGCAGCCCTAACAAGAAAAATAACAGTTGTTATTTCAGTTCTAAACTGTTCAATAAAAACTATTTTTTGACAATTGATATCAATTGCAGAAAATAATTATTCTGACAAGTAAATAGGTTGTTGTGTAAATGCTAATCTTGCATGCCTAAAAATAATTCAAGAGCTACAAATGATTAGACACAATAATTATGCATGAAAAACTGTGAGATTTCGGATTTGGCATGAAAGTCACAGCAAGCCTCAAAATTTCGAAGTAACGATCGTTTCGGTTCTGTGGGGGTTCGCACATCTAATCTGCAAAACCCATGAATAGGTTCCCATAAATTTTAGTGATTATACTCATGTTTTCTTTGATTTGCAATTGTGGTCTTTTACTTTCCCCCTAACCTTCCCCAGAGTTGTTGTGACACTTTTTTCATTATAATTATGTTCAGTGAAATGATGACACAATCCCCCCAAAAGTGCCATGATAGCATTTGAAAACATAAGTGGAAGTTAAGCTTTACTTGTTACAGGCATATCGTCACTTACCTTAAATATGGATCGAATAGACAAATTAATAAGCCTTTATTGTTTATTTCTAATATTTATACTAATATTTAAACTTCAAATATATGCACATCTGCTATCAATGTGTCTTGTTTTATAAAAATAGGATTCGATAATAAAGAAACTGGAGACTGATGAAAGCTAGGAATAGGTGCCTGGTTTTTTATCTTGAAATGAAAGAGCCTACTGATCCTCGCTCACCACATAATTTAGATACGGGTCTACTTTGCTGTTCAAAATGTAGGGAGGAAAAAAAGAATAAACCCAAAACATGTAAAAAGTTGACATACGAATTTGGTAATTCTTTAGGCTTGTAGCAACGGAATCTATTTGAACCTACTGCTCATTTCACAGAACCTTTTAATGCAAAACCCATTTTCAAAATAGATTCCCTGAAACTGTTCAGTACGGAACCTACATTCCATTAGTGAAATGTTGAAGTTTCAAGGATCTCACACATTAAGAATTTTCTAATCTACAATTTGAACATTTGGCCAGTCACATATATTCTAGATATTGGTATGCCATTTGCGCATGTTGTTCTAAATGACACACAAGCTGTCTGTCACTTCTCTCAACATGGATTATTCCAAACATTTTTATTTTGAAAATTTCTTTTGACAAATTTTCAGTTCTACATTACTTTTTACAAGTAACAAACTTTATATTCCAAATTTATCATTGCCAAAAGATACAATTTTAATGTAACCATAGTCATAAGGTGACTATTAATATTTGTTTTAATATTTCAAAGACATTAAAATTAAAAGAGATTTATTCTCCATGTATTAATATACAAAGAAGAACATTCTAGATGTTATATCATTGTTTTTCCATAAAAATGAAGCTTTTCATAAGTATTAATCTTATTTACATTATAAACACAGTCAACTTCATTTCCTCAGCCATAGTGGCACAAGAGCAAAATGATCGTATTATCTGAAAATCAGCAGAGAATTTTTTTGAGATTGAAGAATTCAAAAATGTTCTTTATGGTCTAACCATGGTGGGTAAATTATTAGATATTCACGCATCATTTTTTAACAAAAAGATTGGGCAGCTGCCTGAGATAAAAGGACAGTTTGACCTAAATGGCTAGGGCTTTTAGTAGTTTCAGCTACAACAGAGTGTATAAGTTGCCTAAGTTTTATAGATAAAAAATATCCCTTACATATTCTACTATAGTCAGTCAATTTTCAGTCTGGCTTTATTGTTAGAGTTCTCTTAACAAAACTAAAACATTTCAACTTTAACCTGATAGCTATCCCTCTAGCTAAAGTTATTATTTATCAAGATTCACTAGAGAGAATATGAAAGAGATTACCTATAACCCCTACTACTCTGTCTTGGAGGGATTTTGTACACAAACACTTCAGCTTTCACACAAATCACTCGCTCATAATCATCCCCCATTTTTCTGTATGATACTGCGCGAAATGCAATAAATTTACTGTGTTTACTGAAGTGGAGATCCTGTACTACACTCCATCGCAGATATTTTCCTGCTCAAGTTTTTTTTTGAAAGTTCGAAAAAGACTGGATCGAAAATAGCCCTCCTCAAACGTGATATTTTAATCACAATAGGAAATATTCGTAGTTTTTTTCAGTATGATAGACCACGGGAATCGACGTAGGTGACCGTCACCACACCAGATGATTTATTTTGGTTGTTTAGTTTATTTATAAAATATAAAATGTGTTGAAAGAATTACCAGCAAGTGCATTGCATCTAATCCCACCAGTGGAAAGTGAAGACAGGATTCAGACGGAGATAGGACTTTGCCGAAGACAACCTGCTGTTGCAACACAAAAGATCATAGATTTCATCAGAACATCCCAGCTAAACAAAATATACACGCTGTTTTTGCGCGCAATATTACCCCCACCACAGATACTTAAAATTTACTTTATGGAGTAGCTAATGAAATTTATATTAAAATTATTTCGCTTAGTGTAATCTTATTAATTAAGTTGACTTGTTTCTTTCTTTTCCAACCAAGTTTTCGCTAAAAAATCTAAGAAGTATCCTAATGCAAGAGAATAGATTGAGATGTTGATTACACACACTTTAGAATTCATATTTGATTTTAGAAATACCTAAAAGCTAATAAATTTTGTGTTTCGTCTATTATTTTTAAACTGTATTTAGGTGTCTGGCAGTTCCTTCTGTTTTCTTAACATCAGGTGTAGTGTCTGCCCCGGCAGTTGACCGACTTGTTCACTCTTTTACTTTTAAAGAAAGACAAAAACATTTGGATGGTACACTGCATAAAGACACTTTGTTACTTTTAAGATCTAAAAAATATATTGCTTAATGAAAGAGTTATCATAATGGGTGAACCACCGCCATTTGATCCTTGTGAGTGTATTTTCAGTCCGGCTGGTGCCATGAGACGGTTGATATCATTACTGAGAAATTCACAAAGCTACTGTACTGATGAACAATGTTTCAACACTGCTCCTGGACCAAGCCCAACTGATGAATCTGGAATGACAATGGTTTTCCTAGCAATTGCATGGGTTGTATTAGCTTTAGTTCTATACATGATGAGGCCTCAAAGTTTACGTGACGATAATGCTAAGCCGAGACGATTGCCTGACAATGGTGACAATGGTGAGGAACCTCCTCCACCATCTGTTATGTGATAAAACACTATGGAACACTTAATTTGTAATATTTAATCATAAAGAATCCATTCTATTTTGCATATACTGATTAAATGGGGCAATTTCATACATTTTTAGCATTAATATTGTTTTAGCACTTGAATTTAACTTTAAGATGATAAAAATGGATGTTTTTACTTTTTTTAAGCACCAAAAAGTTTTAAAATGGGTTACAGTTTAATTTCTAATTTTTAATTTGTTGGTAATCGAAATCAATCACTATACTTCAGCTAATTTCAGATCTGTGTTATTTTATTCTCCTTTAATATTTATAGATCTTGGTTAGATTTATCAAAACTATGTGTACTTGTTTTGTTTGCTCTAAAACATCTTTAGTTGATTAATTTTTGCCAAAAAGATTAATTTTGTATAAGAAGTTTTGTGAGAATATGTCTTTGTCAAAATTATAAAAAGAGCTTTCTCAAAAAATTTGGCATGATTGGAATTAGAAAATTGCAGCAAATTTTGGTCATAATGGTAAAACCAAATCTTCTTAGTATAATAATCTATAAAAAATGTCTATTTGCAAAAATTTATCAACTAGGCATTGCAATTTTTTGTTCTATAAACTGTAAAATAAAAATCTATTTATTGTGATGTATTTCTAAAATTTCTTTGTATTGCTACAAATTTATGCAGCTATATTTACATAATGAAACCTGTTGAATTTTGTTTGGGTTGTAGAACGTTTTGTTTACATTGAACAATGTTTATCATCAATGTTTATCATAGTTGTTATTTGATATGCCATTTCTGTGATCCATATCCGTATTCCAGCGGACATTATAGTTTAAAATGTATCATGGAGTTTTCAAGAGTAATTCCCCCAATTTCCATCTATTTGTTCTTCATTTATAGTAAAACACTGTTGAATAATTCACGCATGCAGAATAAGAAAAAAGTCAACTAGTTGTTAGGTGTCAAATTTGAAAAAGATTCAAAATGAGGTAAAAGCTCTGTTTGTTTTTTTCAATAATATACTATTTCTTAGTTTTCATAATTAATGGTTAAAACTTTTGACTTTATAAATATTTCCTAACATGTATTTTGTCATGTTGTTGAATAAAACGCTGATTGTTTGAACCACATGAATTTCAAACAATTTCATTATTTTCAGCATTTACATCATCTGCTTTTTCGGATACTTTTTTAAGAATTTATTTATTTTTCATACACAGAGAAACTTTTCATTTCTTTAAGCAAAAGTTTTCAATTGGCAATATGTGGGCTTGGTCGAGCTGGAACTATACACACTGGTAACTGTGTGAAGAATAGCAGAATTGAGATCAAATATTTTGTTGATCTGGATGTTAGTAAGGCAAATCAAGTAAAAGAAGATTTCAAACTTAATGCAACAAAAGTTGTTCATCCTGATAACTTTGAAGACGTTGTTCTTTGTTAGTTATTTTTCTCATTTGTTTTCTGTGATCGTTATGATTTCATCTTGTGTATTGTTTCTTTTACAGATTCAACCCTATTATAGTTAAATATATTCGTTTCCCTTGATTTCGCATTCCTTTCAATTCAGAAGAGATACTTTCACTTTTTGTTTTCTTCTGATTTGTTAGCCGATCCCTTACTTGACGGTGTTATAATTTGTACTGTAACCTACGCCCATGAAGAATATGTCAAAAAATGCATCAAAGCAGGAAAAGCTATTTTCTGCGAAAAACCAATCGCTGAAAATCTTCAAGATACAGGTATCACGTGACACGTTAATTCTTTTTAGGTTTCAGTCATTATCTGTCCAGTTGAGAGAGATTTGGTGATTACTTCTCATACGTTCGCCACATTTAATTCTTTATTGATATTTTTTCCAGTGTCTTGTTATGAAACTGCGGAAGCTGGTGGAGTTCCACTGTTCTGCGCATTCAACCGGCGTTTCGATGCTACTCATCGAAAAGTTAAAAAAGCGGTCGAGAATGGCGAGATTGGTAAAATTCACATGGTGAAAATTTGTAGTCGCGATTCGCCTGTTCCTAGTGCTGCCTACCTCAAGTTATCACCAGGAATATATCACGATTGTGCAGTTCATGATATAGACATGGCAATGTGGATGTTACAAGAACGCCCCGTGTCGGTGTTTTCACATGCGCATGCATTCAGATCTGTGATTGCAGAAATGGATGACGTCGATACAGTTTCAATCACTATGAAATTTCCTTCTGGTGCTATTGCTATTATTGATATCAGCCGATTTGCAGCTTATGGATATGACCAAAGAGTTGAAGTATTTGGAGAACTAGGAATGTTGGAAAGTTTGAATGAACATAAAACATCTTTTCGAAAATCGACAGGTGAACATATTAGCAAAGATCTTATCCAATATTCATTTTCACAAAGATATAAAGAAGCGTATTCCACAGAGATGGAACATTTTCTTGAGATTATAGAAGGTGGAAAATGTAGCATATCAAAAGAAAGCGTTTATTTGGTATCTCTTATTGCTTCTGCGTGTCAGGAATCTTATAAGACAGGAAAACAGATGAAAATTGATGCAGAAAATCTGAAATATGAACCAGTATAGACAAACGTTTTATTTTTGGAGATTTTTTATATCAAAATTTTCTCCAAATCAAAAATTTCTCCAAATCAAAAATTTCAAATGAACCTACTTTTTTCATTTTTTTCCCTCAAAACAGACTCTTGCCATCAGTAGATTTTGGTGATAACTTTGTTATTTTGCCCTGGAATAAAGTTACGTCATGCCTCCCTCTTCAACCAAAAAGAAAGAATTTCAGATTATGTTTATCTAACAAGAGGCGATCTCTTATTTTCGCTTGAAACAACGAGGTATCATGCAAAAATGTTCTCTTTAACCCAGAACAGAAATAACAAAATTTTGACCACAAACTAGTGAGATTTTAGGGAATTTTGTGAATTCTTCGAATTTCAACCCGTAATTGAATTACTTTTTTATCGTTGAAGCCTTGGAGATGTTTTTACACGCTATTAATTAATTTGAATTATCAATGACAATATCAAGTTTTGTGGGTAGGTAAGGGACCTGTAGCTGTAGAATCAGCTTTTGGTTGGGTACTATCTGGTCCCTTGGATGTTGAAGGATCTTCTCCTGTTCACTGTTTTGAAACTCGTGCGATGTGTATAATTGCAAGGAGTGGGAAATGATGCTCTCAGCAGAGATTTGAATCGGTTTTGGGAGGCTGAAAGTGTAGATATGAAAAGGTACTGAGTTGTTACTCAATGTGAAAACAGCATTTATCATAATGGGACAGGATACCTGTCTACTCTACCAATTAAACCAGACCATGAATCTATTCCTGTTCTCACAATGGCCCCCTTCACTAAATGAGTATCTGTATGCAGGACCACATTTCCTTTCTAAACTGTTTAATATCTTGCTAAGGTTTATGTTCAACCTGGTTGGTTTGTTAGCAGACATAAAACAACCATTTCTAACCATCACTACTATTCTTCTACTATTCTTCTTCTTGCCTCAAAGTTTTCAAGACGAACACGTGCAAATTTGCTAGTGGTTAACCAACAGATTTTCCCAATAATGATAGCATGAAATAAAATTCGTTTTCCTTTTCCTTGTGGTTTTCATTTAGAAAGAAAATCTATTTCATACTAAACCATTGTTTAATTACATCATTAGCACATTTTCACGTTCTACGCACAGCGTGTAAGGAGATGAAGTTAATTCGGTCTTCATACCGAATCGTCAAAGAGTCGAACTGTCGTGTCTTCGTGTCGAAACTTCCAAAGCGTTGCTTCAGGCCTTCGGATCGTACTTCCCTTTTTTATAGAAACCTGTTTAAACTATAAATTTCGGGAGTAAGTTGCTCTGTTTATGGAAGGCTATTTTTCCGCTGCATGCTAGATGATAGATAGATAATGATAAAAAGATAGATAAAATGCGTATTTGTTTATTTATTTATTTATTTATTTTTACAATTGAGACACCCGTCCATACATGATCTATGGCCGGCAATTGAATTCACACATCTATCGAACGGATTGGTATCACAATTGTTTGTGGTGAAAACTTTCTTATTTTGGCCTAGGATAACAAGATCAGTGATGTCATGTTTCGTTCTTTCAATTTGAACACCCTTACATTTAACATTTAAAAGTAATTTTCTTGTGTAAAACAACAAAATTCACCGTCAGATACAGTTTTTCATATTTTCTATTTCACCGACACGTAATCAGGAAAATTTGGGGAACTTAATTTGGCGGATTTCTAAAAACTATTTAGCTTTTAAGGTGTGATAAATACCTGTCCACCTTTCGGAATCAACAACTTTTGAATAGTCACATTGTAAGAGGCTGAACATCTTTATAAGATAATGAAAGTGCGAAAGAAAGCTTCGCAGTTCAGGCAAAATTCATAAATTTCCAGGCACGAGCTGATGTGTGTAACAATTTGATCCATGCGAAAGTTCGACCCGAAGCTTTGTCCTGGACATTTGACCCTAAGGTTCGCCCCGGAGGTACGATCCAAAGGTCTGAAGCAATGCTTTGGTAGTTCGACACGAAGACACGACAGTTCGATTCGAACACTTGCCCCTCCTCCGCCGGTGGGTGGCGAAAGTTTGATACGATGCTACGACGATTCGGTGTGAAGACACGAAAGTTTGATTTTGACACCGAATTAACTTCATAAAAAGTTATGTTTTGAAGTCGTACTGGAAACAAAGACGCATGGAATAGTAGTATCTTGTCGTTTCTTCAATTAACATAAAAAAGGGCGTAAAAAGGGCGCCGAGATAAAATAAGGTCGGGGAGGCGGTTGACAGTTGTGTTCGCGGAGACTCGGCCATGTAGTAGAGGAGAATTGCCGAACTGCTTAGCTACTTTTGTAAATAAATATTGCAGCAAGAGATCATTCGATTACCCCTGTTCCATTCCTTATGTTTTGATCTTTTCGTATCTTCTCTTTGTTATGTTTTCAAAATTTTTCCTCACTATTATCAATCGATAAAACATTAATAAAAATTGTAAATGACGTATAGCTATATAGCTAGCTATGTTTTTATTGCTGAGATATGATATGAGGACAGGAGGGGAGAAGGAGAAAGTAATTTTTCTACAAAATTACAAATTAGCTATAGCTATAGCTAGCTATACACCACGAGTTTACGCAGTTTTAAATTTTTTTAAATTTTCATTGTTGTCAAACTCTTATTCAGTATTATGTACATTAGGAAGTGAAATAAGAAGAGAAATAACAAAAAAGGAGCCGGCTCTGCCTGCGGCGAAGCAAAAGTGAAAATAATACTGGAATGTGCGTGCTGAAATTGGTAACTTTACTTTACTTATTATTATCATTATAATTTATGTACTCGGTTCATAATGGCAAAGCTACAACTGGAGACCCAAACTATAATAGCCTCATGGTTTTGTAAATCTGACATCTTTAAATTAGCGTGTAGTCCTCTTGTCGAATGATCTTATCTAAAATAGCTAAAGAAACATATGTGAATATTTGTCTATCCTCTTCCAAGTTGGAGAGGGCTGTTCTTTCAGTCTGTTTAAAGCAACAAGGCTATTCGTTAAGTCCCTTGTTATTAAAGTCCATTAGTTGACGAAGTGCAAGAGGGGTCATTTTCTTAGTGTTCTGCACTGGAAGAGTTTCACTGAATGGTTGAAGAGGAAAAGTTTGGACGGTTGGGGTCGGCAAGTCCAGACAGGTCTCTGGGTTTTAGGTTGGGGGTGGTAAGTGAAGGTTCTGTGCTGTTGTTGTCTGGTAGGTTTGGGTTGTCATGTCTTTTGGGCATGTGCAGGATAGCATCATTTGGTAACTTTGATTGAAGTTTGGGTGGTAGGTACGTCAGGAGGTCATCAACAGTGCTTCTTCTCTGAGGTCAGGGGTGAACTAGGGTACATTTGCATAGAAACTTCCCATCTACAGGAACACCATATTGGTCAAATTGTTTGACCTCATGATGCCTGACCTCATGATGCCTGTTTTGTCCCATCTTCTTGGATTCTTGGACCAGCTTGGTTCTGGATTCAAACTTGATAAGTGGAGGCAGACGGTGGGTGTGCATTGAAAGATGTTCTTTTTACAAGATTGAAAAAAAACAACTAATGTAGTAGCTAGATTGGATGTGGCTTGTAGTGGTCAGGGATAATAGGAATGAAATCCTTTACCAATCTTCTGTAAACACACATAGCAGGTGACAGCTTGGTTTGGGGATCAGAGCAATTGCGGTATTGCAGGATCGCACGTTGTAGGGAATTGGAGTGTGGAAAGGGGACAGAGAATAACTGATGATGTACTCCCAGTTGTTCAGGAATCGGTCGGTCCCGAAGGCAGTGAATTCTGAACCGGCATTGGATGATATAGTTGTGAACATATGTCGTGGTACATTGCTCAGGCCTTTAGATCTGTCATTATGTCCTCTTTCACTGATCAGCCAGTTCCAGTATCTATCAGCAGCAAAGAGGTAATTGGTGCCTTTGTGATGGAAATTGTCAGTTGCAATGCATTGAAAGGGGTAGTCAGGAAGTACAAGGGGTGTGGGCGTAGAAGTTGGCTGGGAAGGTGCAATTCGGTTGCAGTCTTGCCATTGTTCCCTGAGTCTGATGATGCATTTATTTATCCCAGGCCAGAAAACACTTGGGAAGCCTGATTCTATATTGTGTAGTAAATTCAACATGGAGGGGTCACTCTTCATCTCCTTTTTCACGATATCCCAAGGGACTGCCTTAAACGTATTGATTGAGGAGATGACAGCTAGCCGTAGTCTTTCATCAATGTTGTTAGCCAATTTTATTTCTTGGGTGGTTGCCAGGAGATTGGTCAAATCTTCTGGTGTAGCCATCCCCAGAAGCTATATATCCCTGGGCCGCACTTTTTTACCTATATCTCCCCCACGGGGTTATGAAAGTTGTGAAGTGACTATTGTCTGGGTGAAGAGGCACACTATGGTACCCATTCCAGCAGGTCAGTCTTTGTTGGTCTTTGTTGGTGGGAGAAGGATCTTGGTTGGTTTCAGACATTCACAGTTTGTATGGGCACTGTCTGGTTGTATGACATTGCCTTGGGTTACATGGTCAATCAAGATGCATTCCGTCTGGTGCTGTGACTGTAGTCTCCAGAGAAGGATGAGGGGATAAGTCTAAGTTTCTCACAGGCTTCACGGCTGATTTAACAATATGTCTGACTTATCTGTCACATACATTAGTTGGTGAGTTGGGTTGTCCTCACCTATGTTGTTCTTTCCTATTAGATGGAGGATCAGTGCTCCCAGGATTGCGATTCCATTGTTAGTTGCAGTGTGCATACGCATATTCACAGGGATGAGTTCTTCTCTTTGTATGCCAACTTTGATGCCAATGAGGCAGCTCTAGTACCCATGGTCTGAACTGTGATTGAAAGGGAGCTCCCTTTGAGCTCCCTTTGAAGGAAAATCCAAAATTTTTAGTTCTCAGTATTCAAGGCTATTGTGACCTTAATGACTGGCTGTTGTATTGAGAGTGTAGTCAAAATGTATTAGGAAACAGGTAGTACATGAGTTTTCGGGCATACAGTGAGTGTGTGTAATGTGTAAAAGGAGAAGTGTGATAAGCCACATAATTCAGTGACACAGCATCCTGATCATAATCCACATTAGCCGGTGACACAGCATACAAATAATTATAATAATATTTAATAATAATAATAATAATGAGGAGGTTGTGGTGCAAACCATATACACGTCAGCTACTATAAGCACTAGAACACACCCCAGGATGCATCTTGCCTCCACCCCTGGACTAAAACTAGTAATCACAACCTTGGGGCTAGGGCAACAGCTGTAGCAGATAACCAGTGATGAAGCATGGTTGAAACAAAAATAAAGAAGATTAGTTACTGTCACAAACAGGGTGGGAGAGGTGGGTAAGCAAACAGGACTGACTGACAAAATGTGACATGTGAGGACATGAACATAGGTACAACTGAGCAAACTGAGCAAGCAAGGCATATAGGAATGAGACACCATTATGTAAATTGCACACCCTAATATCTCAACATCACTGGCAAGGACACTGCTATTTATTCTATTCCCTAACTATCATTGCTGAAATCAAAGTATCAGCCGATTTTCAATTAAATTTATTGGATTCAACATGTTCATTTCAATATTTTAAAAGTTGGACATGTTCATCGTTTTCAATTTGTTAAAAATAGCGTCAACCAATCAGCTTCTTTAAAATTGTAACAAAATGAGGTTAACCAATCATGTTATGTTATGTTGATGTTTTGAAAACAAATGAGCGAATCATGAACATTTTGTTTTGACAAGGGGGGATACGTGTATCACTAAACTTTCAAATTTGATCAATTTGATCCAAGAAATTTAATCGCATATTGCCTGTTCAAATCAACGTTTACATTGCAAGGTATGGGTTATTCGATAATATGATCACATTTATGAGCGTTAAATTGTAATGATGAAAAGTTAAAAATGTTCTAAGGGTTCATCTGAGTTGAGAAAAAATGGTGTATAAGACAAAACTGTAAACTGAGATGTGAAAAGCAAACTTGATAATTTCAAATCCTTAATGTCTTTTTGAAGGAAACATTTATATGAATATCGTTCTTTTGTCTTTACAGATAACATACAATAGATAAGTGAAAAGTTAAAACTAGCAGCAGCAATGTCAGTTGAACGACCAGTTATCCAGAATAAACATTTTGGTATTGAGGTTGCAAAAAGTTTACAGTGGGAGCATTGGGAACCAGGAGGAGAGTATACACAACAAATCATTTTGAAAAACGTCAACTTCAAAACAAAGAAACTGCAATATAGGTATAATTGTTTCCACATCAAAAGTATTAAATACTCAATCTAACCATAGATCAAAGCTTTTAAGCATGTTTACTATTAGTAATATTTCAAATGTTTTGAATTATTTTCATGGCAAATTTCTGACATTATTGTATATATAATTATGATAAGAAGAAAGAACATCAAAATTAATTTTAGAATTTCAAGCAGAAGATTCTTCACCACACGTTATCCTCAGCCAATAGTACTTAGTTCTGGTGCGAGTATCAAACTGCCTATAACTTTTCGTCCTACTGAAAAGGTACTATTTTTATCATAATTATGTTGAAACTTAATTTACAGCACATTTACACAAGACAAATTCGCTGTTGAGTTCTTGAAGAATGCAAACATGATTTGGAATTTTTGCACACATTGTATAAATTTGTTTGTTCCGATTGGACAATACTGTATGGAGATTATTTTTTTGTTTGTACTACTTTGCCACTTAACTTTTCACCTCAATTGTGGTCGACAAACACGCATGCGCTAAATCCAAATTCTTTGCAAATTCGGCAGAGAATTCGTCTAGTGTAAATCCACCTTTATATCCACTGTATAATTGAACTTTTCATTTTATATTCTTTGCATTTCAGAGTTTACATGAAGATGTTATTGAGTTCATCACCAAGGTATAAGTTTTATACATGTTGCATTCGCATAGCACCTCAAACAAATGCTCTTGAAAATGATTAAGAATGATTAAAAAGTTACACCATGCAAGGCTTATAATGCAAGGCTTATAACAGTTATGAGTGAATTCTCTTTCATAGGATGGTGTATTCCAGGTTGCAATGAGAGGAGTTTTACCAGAACCACAACTCAGGCTACCAGACACAATTAACTTTGGCATGTGCGCAGTAAAAGATCAACTGAAAATATCTTTCCAAATTATAAATATAAGGTAATTATCATATTCCTACCTTCCTCTCTCTGTGAGGAGAGACAAAACATGTACAGTTTCTCAAATTGATGGTGGATTATTCAAACTGAATTAACCCTTTGAATGCTGCACAAGGAAACACATACAACATCAATCAAACCTAAGTATTTTGAACTGACCAAAGACATATATATGCCATATTTTTACATTTTTACGCCATATTTTTACAGCCTCCCCACAACCATGTTTTAGTATCCTGTTAATAATACATAATAATCATTTGCTTGAGACCTCTGAAATACAATGTTGGTGACCAGTGGGTCTACCGTTAGTGCAACCGTAAAATGTTTGCCACAGTATCATTATGATAACAGAGAAAGGTTGAAATTATGTGGAAATGTGGAAATGTGGAAATGGGACCAAAACTCTTTTTAGTGAAGATGTCACGCAAAGTAATGAAGGGAAAGAAGAGCTAGAAGAGCAGCTTATAAGGCCAGGTATGAATCTGAAAAGAATAAGTTTGCTGATGTTGAGAAAGGAGATGATCAGAAATGTAAAGGGTCATTAATCACTGAAGAGTGTGTTAGATATGATTTAGGGGAATTTGGTTGGAATAAAAATAGTGGACTGTCACAGGTGTGGTAAGTTGTGCAGCTTTTTTGATAGAGAGAAATACATCTTAGAAAGGTAGGGAGATGAACAATAGAAAGGCTGCTGGACCTTCAGGCATTGCATCATATTACAGTTTTGCCCAAAAAATGTTTTTACATGTTATACTAACCATTTGATATTAACTATGTATTATATACAAAAATTCAGTCCAAAATGCCATCCAAAAATCTTTTAACAATTCATTTCTCAGTGAGCTAAAAACTATTGATTTCTCCCTTCTTGCAACCAAAAAATGAAATCACAAAAACTCAAATAGAAGCACTTTAGAAATGTTATTACATGTTTATGTCAAACTACTAAAGAAACTTGATTATGTAAAGATTTACTGCCAATCAAGGTGATTGTCGGCAATTGTGGGCCCTAAGCAGCACCATTAAGATTACTGTAAAGGGTCAAGCATGAAAAAAACATGAAAATTTTGATTTTTGGATATGATATTAGATTACGTATTATCTTTTAAATGCAATAATTACTTTTTTGAAATAAGTTCTTATTTCCTGGAAAATAACTATAATGTATAAAATTTCCTCTTTTTCTATGCAAAGTTTTGACACTGCGAGTTGATCTGTCAATCTGAATAATTAGCGAAGTTAGTTAATTATTCATAACACAAACATCCTCATAAAGAAATAAAGAAACAACATAACAATAAAACACCTGAAAAGAAAAATCCATTGGTTTTACTCACAATAGGTGAGATCATTTCAATGACAACAAATGCTTCAAACATCTTCTGATTTTTTAAAAGCCGTTTTCTGCATTTGGCGAATAATTATGCAGATTTTAAATAATGAGCCAATCGGTTCAAAGGTTTGATTTTTTACTTTATATTTTATGAAATTCAAAATGAAAATGCTGATAAAATTTGATTGACATAAAATAAAAAAATTCTTCATGAAAAAAATTCACATGTCTTCCCTAACTATACTTCATGAAATGATTATAAGCACTTAGTACTAATAGAGATAAAACTTAAACAAATAACCATTGACAAATTTGCTGAGATAATTTTGCTGACTTTGATTTTGTTTTGTTAGCTTAGAAAAAAAGCAAGAATAAGATAAACTAGTATAGCGTGTAAAAATATTTTATATTTCATTTTCCCCATGAGTTACTGCCACCAACGCCTGTACTCTTCCTCTCATAATGGGTGTGTCAAAAAATAAAATCACAGAATTGTGAAGAATAAGTACCACTAAGTCGAAACGTTGATCAAGAGAATGTATGGGATTGCGTGTCGACGTCAAATTGTTACGGAGATATAGTCAATCAAACATTCTAATGACGCCACACCCGTCCCCAAAAAGTTTTAGGCCCAAATTGTTTGCCACCCTACGGCCAATATTGCAGACTCCAAGTGACATCAGTTTGAGATTGACAAAACAAGTAGAGATGCCAAACCAATTTGACAATATAGTTTCTTTAGTATCAAATTCGAAGTGTCTTTTCTATCACATTAAAAGGTTTTCTCAAGTCGATAAGGAAGGTACTTATCGTCATGCCTTTATCTCCACTGATTGGTTAACAACATGGTGTTATGACATCGTAGTGTAGTCTACATAGTCAATTAGCATACCTGCTAGTAACTCATCCAGAAATTTGAAAAATGTGTTGTAGGAATAGACTTGGTTGGTTTCCTGATACAATCACTAATAAAGGCCTTTAGTAACTGGAAGTGTAAAGTCTTCTCGCAATAGATCATTATGATTGCTTAATTGATGTCACATGGTCAGTCAATATTTTCCCGTACTTTGACCGGCTTCATAAAAAATGTAAACAAAGAAATAAAATGATGAGGAAGACTCTACATTGCAAGCACAGAAGGAAACAGAAGGAGAATATGTTTTTCTTTTAAATATTTTATTTAATTAGAACAAAAAAGTTTTAGCAGGGCTATAAATCTTCTCTTAATTATGTTGCCAGGTACTAAATGGCTTATTAACCTTATTAGCTGGTCAATACATTACCTCACTGTGCCCGGTCCATGACGTCACAGAAAGCTTAAAAACATCTGTGTCAGAAGAGAATTTGAAAATAGAAAGTAATAGGGAGTTTTAGGTCCTTGGGGCTCCATCCATAGTGGTTGGCTATTCGAAAAAACATCAAATTTGTTTAAGAGACAAATGTGACAACGTGGTATGATCATATTTTTGTAGAGGAGGGTTTTTTATTCACTAATATGCCCGGGTAAAGTACAGTCAGAAAGAAACTTCACTCGTCGACAAAGGAATGAATTTTTATATAGAAACACAAAAGATTTTTGTATAGAGATTTATGTTATATGAAGTCAATAATCTTTTGTATTCTACGCAGTTTGTTTAGACATGAGATCAGACATGAGAACTGGACATGCCACCGACCCTTTGTGAAAGTTAATTATCTTACGTAGACATATAAAGTTTCTTTCGGGTTATACTGTAGACTGTAGACTTAGCGAGAATTGCATCGGTAAAAATGTTTTAACCATGCAGCTAGTTTATTTTAAAAACACAAGTTTCTACACACACACCATCTCGAAGAAATGAAGAAAACAACGAACAAAAGAAAAACCAAAGATGGACATTTCTTCCATCACTACACGCACACACACACATATGCACAAACATCATCCCACTCCATCCACACAAACACACACACACATCCACTCATGGCCACACTGCAAACATGAACACCAACAGACAGACATACCCAGATATCTTTTCGACTATATTTTCAATGATACGAACTTTAACTTTTTTTTTTGACATTTCCAGTAACAATGGAGATACGCGTGGTGATGTGTTTTTGAATAAAGGTGTTAGGCCCTATTTTATAACATGACCAATTATAAGGAGAAAACAAATAAACACAAATTGAAAAAAAAACATGTATATAAATTGTAGTACCATGAGCGTTTGACCATAGAAATGTCAGAATTACAATTCGACCTGACCTGAGAGAGTTTGACCATTAAATTGTTGCCATTCACATTACTTATTGATATAGCATGCAAACAGTTCAAAGCTAGAATAAACACAGAAGCTAAGTATACTAAAAAACTAGACAGAATTGACAAAAGCTCAGATATACTAGAACAAGAAAAAAACCCTGAACTCTTACTATTTGTTTCCTATGCACAGTACGACGTCCACAACACAACTAACACGATTACTCAAAAAAAGTAAACGCGGAACCGAAGCAAAATAGACAGATTAATTTATGAACTAACACAGCGGCTATTGCCCACCAACACTTTTCGCCAACAGCAACTTTAAACGAAGACATATAATACCCTTGGTTGCTGGCCTCACAATCATGTGATAGGTGCAGTTACACCCCTCTGATGACACAGGTACCCATCATTGGCATTCAAAGGGTTAAAAACAGTGTTGTACCTAAACGCCATAATAATATCTCTCCTTTGGTCAATAGTTTTTGAAATCGCTTATCATTTTTTAGTAAATCACATACAACCTTCCAATTGTTATGTAAAGGCCCATTTACACTTATGCCAAACAGTGGAACTTTGGCACCATGTACACAATGTGAAATATCAGCACAATTCAAACCTGAAGTAAGTTATTGATAACAATGAGTAGCCTCAGCAGATGATTATTAGATTGAAACTTCTATGTATGTTCAACCCATACAAACATGTATTTATTGATTTATAGGATGCACATGTTTATAATGTGGATGCTATATGTTTGTTTGGTAGAGAAAATGAGGAAAGAATCTCAAGAGTTATAACCTTAGAAGGTATTGGTAAGTAAACAAAATGTTTTTTTTCAATTTTTCTGATTTTGGGGCAGTGCTGTAGGAGCCCATTTGGGAGATACCTGAAAAAAAATTATACGCTAAGGCTAAATATATGGCTATATTGATAACCACGAAACATGTTGCAACATTTTGGGGACTTTTTAGTAATAAAGCACTGTTATGTTTTTAAAACTTTCCCTTTTCACATTGATCTAGTTCAAGGATCGGATTGTATCTGTGATTCTGAAATTAAATTTGCTTCAATAAACAACATCACATGTTATACGAAAACATTATAACCTCATGGCATGAACTCCCCAACACTTTCTACTTTTCACATGGCCACATTTTCTTAAAGTTGCTCTAAAAGTTTCCGCCGCTACATTTTTCGGTCGAGTGGAGATCTGGCTTACAAATGATATTAACAAAATATAAATATACAATTATAACCAGTAATAGCATGCAACTTTCAGACAATTTTGGGATAATAGACAATCGTTTCTTTTTAACTGTTTATCTGTTAATCCCAAATTGACCTCAAGTTCGTGCTATTACTACTACATACATATCTATTTGGATAATTACGGATTCATTTTTTGTTTCTTTACTTGAATTTAGGTAAATACCCTCATCTAGGTATTAAGTATGGTAATCTTGTTGCTACTGATGTTAATTTAAATTTTGGAGATGTTTGTGTTGGTCAACGTGGTGAAGAAATTGTGGAGTTGATCAATTACACACCTGTAAGATATCATTTTGTTCTCTTTAATAACAAGGTTGCCAAGTCTCACAAATTAGCCATGAGAATCACGGAGTTGAAGTTCCTTTTCCTTATCACAAAAGAATAAAGAACAAATTCTATGACAATCTTCAATCAACCTTCACCAAGATAGAAGATAATGGGATTGTAATCCCATGTGGTCACATGGGAATGTAGTGACCCTTTTAATCGTCTTGTGAATTCCGCACTGGTGCGTCATGGGAGATGCTCTACGCGGACGACTGGGTAAGTGTTGCTGATTCAGAGGATGAACTCAGATTAAAGCTGTTGAACTGGAAAAGTTGCATGGAAGCTAAAGGCCTCAGAAAAAATCTTGGAATTTCGAGAACTGCTACCAGTGCAAAAATATATTGTTTGTCTCACGAGACAAGGCCTATAGCACCTACATTTGCAGTGCATTGCTATACTCAAGTGAGTGTTGGGCGTTTAAGGCAGATGATCTGCAGAAATTAAAACGTAATAAGAGAGCGATGATTTGTTGGATATGTAATGTTTGTCCGGAAGATAGAGTCAGCTCAATCTTCTTAATACATATATTGAAGATAACGGATTTGGAAACGTTGATAACATGTAACAGACTCCGCTGGTAATGGTCATGTACAATGAAATAACAACACAATTAATAACATCACTAATTTGATGGTTACTGGAAGCAAGAGAAGAGGTAGACCCAAGAGGACATGGTCTGAAACTGTAACCTCAGATATCCGGAAGTTTATGTCAAATACTGACCCATTGGACAGAGTCACTTGGAGAAGCAAACTTCCAGTAGTCAACAAACGTGCAACCTGCTCTGAGTAGAAGACGCACGCTAAACGAATATGATGGTGATGATGATCGCACTTTCTCACCATGGATGTTTTCTTTGTAATGATGGAGGAAATCACTTATTTTTTATTATCAACAAATGTTGTTTTCTCTCAAAATGAAGCAAATAGAGGCTACGACTTCCTCGGATCCAAATGTCTATTTTGAAATCGACTAGTTTCTGTGCAAGGAGTGTTTTCTGGCAATCAATGAGGTCAAAATCAAAAGTTTTCCTGTTGCCGCCAACCATTAGGAAACAGGAGAAAATCTCACAGAGAAATGTTTTCAAACTTTGCAATTGTGAAAATGATACGCATTCTATAATGGTAATTTTGAAGTGGTGAAATTGTAAAAATTTCTAATATTATGTTGAATATAAAGTTTGTTGACACACGTAGGAATAAAAATGTACAATCTGCTAAATATTTCTTCCTGTATGGAGATCTTAAACCAATTTGAATTAAGCACAGCTCTCGTGTAAACACACTCTAAGAGTGCAGATATGGAATACCATGCATCAGTTCTTAATGAAAAGCTTTCAATAATTTTAGGTGGATGCACCATTTCAGGTTTTACAAAAATCTCGTGGAATTTTAGTTGAAAATGTCTTTTCTTCATCCCATTTCCATGGTACCATTCCTGCAGAAAGCATTATGAAGATTACATTTAACTTTCAACCTGAAAATATCAATACTGATTATGTGGATGCATTTGAAATTCTGTCTGTCGGATTAACAAGCAAATCATTTATAAAATGTAATGGATATGGAACTGGTCCAGACATGAAAATTGACATGTCATCAATCAATTTCGGTTCAACTAATCCCAACACTGCTGTGACACGTTCTATTAAAATCAAAAATCAATCAAATTTTCCAGCTTATTTTCAGGTTTGTGATGGTTTTTTGTTTGTTTATTTTTCCGAAATTACTTTCAACTTTATTTTTTAAGAGCCAAGAACAAAATTTTGACCTCATTTTTATTAGAATTTTATTGCTGTTGGATGATGTCTTTACTGGATGAGGTTTAAGAAAAATTGTTAGCCAATTTATTGTTAGTTCCTTTGGGCCCTACGAACCCTAATATACCCTAAACTGGGGGTCAAATTTTACCCCATAATTATCATTGTAAAAACCATTGGAAGTTGTTTAAACATACTTCAGACACCTCGAAAATACCATGACTGACAAACATTGTGAGTTCTGAGATTAAGTCAGACCCCCAGCAAAAGTACCTGTTGGTACCTTTATTTTAAAAATTTGATTCCTTTGTCTGGTCAGACAGTCATTTGAACCCCAAATTACAGAAAAGGGACCAGACACAAGATACAAAAGATAGACCCTCAATATTAATATAATATTTTTTGTAAAACATCACTTAATAGTAGGGATGTTCAAAACAAGGTGTTTTAGAAGACCATATTGGGCATTACGGCGACACACAAAATATTTAGTGAAAGAGTTTGTTCTTCAAAATGGTACTGTATAACTTATTCATGCCATCAAACCTTGGTAATGTAGTAGAAACCTATAAAAGAAACCTATAAAAGAAAGTTATTCAACAATACGTAGAATTCCACCAAAATAATACAGCACAGAATAACTCATTAACCTATATTTGAGCTATATTTTGTTCATTTTCAATTATATCATTGTCCAAATAAAATTTTGTGTTGAGGAGTAGAAATCTAGAGAAAAACTGATACAAAAAATTGAGGAAACCGTCTTCAGATAACTGAAATCTATTTCCTAAAAATCCAAAAATCGAGGTTACAAATTGTTGCAATTGCAATTATATATTTATATATATATATTTGCAAATTCATTTCACATAAAGAATGTGTTCTTCCTTTGGACAACAGTTTCCATAGTTATCTCTAGACCTTCATCAAATAAATAGATACAACCAAATGCTACTATTTGGACATCATCAGACAGTTCTTATCCCTATATGCTTAAAGGGATTACATTTGATTTTACAATCAAAGCTCCTCATATTTACTGAGGATGTGAAATGCTGATTGACCAAGAACATATGATCTTCATCAGCAACATTTTAGTTTAAAGATAGGTTTAAACAAGAGTTTCATTGAATGTGTCATTTCAATCCCTTAACCAAGCTTTGCTTTTGCAGCAGACAATGGAACTGGTATAAGTGGGAAACAACACTTAAGCCACAAGTTTCTTCTTACTTGAATAAAGTTTCAGTATCTCTCAACCAGTGCAAGTAGTTGACATGATTCAGCAACGACTCAGGAACAGAACAGAACGTCTTTCTGAAAACCTTTAAAAGAACCATTCTATAAAGTGGACCCTGACACCACTGGGACCAAAACAGTGTCTGTTATAACGAGGTTTCCACCAAGAAGAGTTTTTAGGCCTTCAATCAGAGAAATGGTAACTTGGCCCTAATAATATGTTTTGTGAATGATACTGGTTAATGGGACATAAACTTGATTTAACAAGGTATGATAGTTGAGTGAAGGGCTATTAAGACCAAAGAACGAATTTATTTAAAAAGCTTCATAATCTCTGTTTGGTTTAGTGTGCTCAGTATAATATTCCTCACTTTGCTTATTGCGTCAGCTACTTAATTCACTCGTTGCTTTAAAATGAAAAACTAGAAAAAAACATAAAACATTTCAAACATTTTCTTAGTACGTATTCCGTGTAAATCTAACTCCAATTCCTTGAGAAATGTCGGATTAATACATTTGAATTTGATAGACTGGCATTAATGGCAGTCTGACTAGACAAAAGAACTTAAATATTTCATCGGTTACTTTGCCAAACCCTCAGTAATCATGTTGAGAATGTTTTCTGCAAAATTTAGTACATAATACTTATGAGGTAAAATAAGGTCTCAGCAGGTACCTTTCTGGTGGACTTGGTCTAAGAGCCAAAATGTTTTGTCAAATCAAACGTTTCCTCAGTTACTAAGTCATTAACTGTAAATATTGGAAATTTGAGAATCATACATTTGAATTTTGATAGCCTGAGTAATGGCTTTTTGGTATTTTGGGTTTTTGGACCTAATTAGCGGTCTGACCCAACGAAGGAACCAAAATATTTCGTCAGTTATAGTGCAAAACCCTCAGTAACCATGCTGAGAATGTTTTTGCAAAATTTGGTGTATAATACTTATAAGGTAAAATAAAGGTCCCAGCAGGTACCTTTGCTAGGGGTCTGACTAGTTCTTAGAACCATCCGACAGCATTAAAATTGTAATAAAAACGAGGTCGAAATTTTGTTCCTGGCTCTTAGACTATTCAAACGTTTTTTATAAATTCACACATGGTACTTCTCAACTTCCTATGATCATCACTACTAAAAATATCATATTGTGCCCAATCCATTTTATAGCCTATTATTAGAAGGCTTTTTATAATTGTTTTTATAATTCTAGTTTCAAATTGACAAGTTGAATAGTGTATTTCAAATTGATACTCCGTCTGGTATAATCAATCCAAAAAGTTCAAAAACGCTGATTATAAAATTTGTCCCTGTAAAACCTATGGTATATTTTCGGAGGATTTACTGCTTGGTGCATCATCAGGTAACTATTCTTTTATTTAAATGTTTTACCTTCATGGATGTAACTAAAATCATTAATCATATTCTTTGATAGGGAGCGTTATCAATAGATGTTTTTGGAACATGTTACCAAGCCTCCCAAAAGCCAGGTTTGACCATACTTCCCTTTTTTGTCTTGGTATAAACAATTCTAACTTCTTCAGATGATTTGTTTATGATCTTGTGTTCCTTCACTTTGTCTGTTCAACATTTCTTATATTTGAACAATCACAATTTCCATTCCATTTTATTTTTGTTGTTTTGTTAGTTATATTAAATCAACTGCATATCAGGAATTTCGCCATTTATTCTGAAAGAGGAATAAGTCGTTTTCCCCCAGATGTAAGTAGCTTGTACTGCTTGGAAAAATGAAATGAGAGACGTACTTAGTATTAGTACCGTGGCGGATGGTTAAGCATATTAGCTGCCAGTATCTGTTGACAAACATCTTAACCGAACAGGAAACCAAATTTTGTAAAAGTATCATTATGTTTGGCTCAATTATAGAAAATATTGGAATTAATTGATGAAAAGAAAATCCAGCTTGATGAGGACAACCTCTTGGAATTTCTTGACGAAGAACTAAAAAATTGTTGTGGAAAAACGAAAGTTGCAACAAATACTATGCAGGAGTATTTCCTTCAGACAAACACCGATGATTTGGTAGGTGTGATCTTCATTTTAGTGACATTTTGTTGTAACATTTTCCTTTTGATGATTTTGTTATGTTTAGGAAACACACTGTCCACATGTATGTCTGGATACTCCTTACGTGAATTTTGGAACTTGTATTGAACAATCAGTTTATCAAAAGGTGACAGTTTAATAGTTTTTTCTCCTTTCAATGAAGAGTTAGGAACTATTTTAGTAAGATATGTGTATATTTTAGTAAGATATGTGTATATTAAATCAATTTAAACTTATAAATGTTATTAAGATTTGAAATAATACCTTAGGTAAGTGTATAAAAATATTTGTGTATACAAACTTGAAGGTTGTATGAATTATTTGGAAGAATATTATCTTACTTTGTAGACTATCAACATGAGTAATCACACGCGTGGAAAAGTCACATGTTCGTGGATTAATGGTAGATAAATCTCATTTGTATTCCGCTGTGTTTAATTTGATTTGATTTTGTTTGTGTTCATGTATCGAATTATATGGAGCAATCCTCCTTATACTTGCTGTGATTTCAGTATTTCTCCTATAATTTCAGTACTTCTCATATAATTTTTATTCTTTTGATTGAGAATTCTTTCTTTGTTGACTAAATCCAAGAATCAATCTTTGTTCCTTCTAGTGGATAAAGCGATATTTTCTGTCAGTCCTGATGAAATGGATATTGAGCCATTGAGTAGCGTAAGCTTCTGCATCAATTTTCGACCAGTAAGTCAAATTTGCCTATCCCTAACAAATATTTGTCCTTTCGTAAGCAAATATATGCGTTGGTGTTAGTATTAAAAGGAACAACTTTTGAGGGAACAACTCAGCAGAAGTTTCTCATATCAGACACAAATTATCTGATTTGCCAAGTTGAATGATATAACACCATGTCCATTTCAGGATGCATCTGCAAAATTCTTTTGTGAAGAATTAGAAGCATACGTATTTTACAAGGTATGAAGTATCACAAACATAATTGTTCGAATTTAATGTTACAACTGATAAAAGTAGTATTTACTGCTGATAATTTAGCATGCCTCAGGTGTCCAACCAGTTATTTTCAGATAATATTGTTAACTTAATGTCAAATCAAAAGAATATGGTATTTCTAATCTCCTAAAAGAATATGGTGTTTCTAATCTCTTAAAAGCATCAACTATTTTAGAACAACAGTGGATAAGTTCATCACGTGATTACAGAAATGTTACAGATTTGTTATTACTCTTTATAATTTTGGTTTGTAGAGCATGAGAGATCACAGTCTAGTTGATGACAGAACTATCTCTCCACCGTGGTGCGTGACTGTTTCTTGTTCTGCTAATACATTTCCGAAACACAGTGAAAAATTCAATCCTGTTTGTAAGTGGGATAAAAATACCATGATATTCCCCCCTGCCACACCTGAATGTACCAGTGTGTACAGAACTTGTTTGCTTCGTAATGATGGAAGCAATCCCATCTATTTCTCGTTCAATGACGACACCGACAAACTGGTTACATGCAAACCTGCAATTTCATTGGCCAGAAATTTGTTTCAAGTAATTGCATTCCAAATGAACCTGGATGGAGGTTCTTGCAAGAAAAACCTAATTTGTAACATAAACAATGACTCCAAATACGGTCAGGGTTTTGAATTCACAAGTACATTTGAAACTCCACAAGTGGCGCTATCACCAAATGATTTTGTTTATTTCAAACCTACTTGTATTGGTGATATGTCACATCAAGTGGTGACCGTTAAGAATACATCCAGAATAAAATTCAGGTATGTTAATTACATATCATGTCCATTCTGTAAGTTTCTTCTGATTTCTAAGCTTCTGACGTGGATTCAGACAAGGTGAAAATTTATACTCAACAATTTAGAGTGCACTGGAAAATTTCAAAATGTGATGAAGATATTTTGAAAGTTTCGCCAGAATGTTGTGATATCCTTCCAAATGAAATTCAGGTTAGTTAAATCTGTCTACCAACAATCCTCAATAAAAATTTCGCTTGATCTATATCATATACTCCGATATTTGGATTTTAAAAAGTTGTTTATTGAAATAACGTGTTTTAATAAACTAGAAACATGAATGGTCATTCTCACCTACCACAAAATCTAAACATCTGTTTAAAGTGAAGTTGCTTCTGGTCGGTGAGAGCAGGTTTGTTACTGCTTTGTCCCTAGTAGATGTGTAAACTTGGTGATCAGATAACTATGTTTGAAATGCAGGGAAATATATACATACGAAAACTCCCTCAATTACTGGTTGTTTCTTGTAGACCTGTTTCAACTGCTGGTTGTTTCTTGTAGACCTGTTTCAACTGCTGGTTGTTTCGGCGACTGAAGTTGTTTTTGTTATTTCTTAGTTTGAAGAAACCAAAAAAATATGAATTGCGATTGATTGGGGAAGGTCAAGATGGTAGAATTACTGTGAGTTGAATTCTTTCTCCAACACCCCATTACCGTATTTGATCGATCTTGACCAAAAACTCCTGTGGTGGGTGATGGTGGTGTATCCTCCATCATTTACGGTTGTTCTCGCTGGTGTTTTAGAGAACAGAATACACACATCCTGTTGCCGTTTTTTGAAAAAGGATTATTTCTCTGCTTTCAGTGTAAAGAGAGTCATGTTGATTTTGGGAGCATTCTGATTGGTTGTAATGAAGAAAAAAGTATTTCTTTACTTAACGATAGCGATTGTAGCTTGCATTGCGAGTTGCTCATTAAGCCTCGATCGGATAGTACGATTGACAACTCAGATGGAACTGGTAATTATGTCTGTTCATATGTTAATAGAACACGTTAAAGAATCCTGACATTGTTCTCATCTTTTCTCTTTTACTTTTAGTTTTGAAATTAGACCATGTCAACGATTTGCTGCCATCATACTCGAGTAAAAAACTTGTGCTAACAGCAAGTCCAAAATCAACGCAGATATATGTTTACGATATTTTGTATAAAATCCCCTCTAAGAAGCAAAATGGTATATAGTTTATTTTTTTCATCTCAGTTTTTTTTACTTACTGCATTGACTTGCATTGATACGATACGATACGATCGTTTGAAAAACTTTTTTTTAGAACATGTAAGTGGACTGGCGAATGAAGGAATGAATCATTTATGCACAGTGACGATCCAAGGGGTTTATCCATTGCTAGTTATTGATGATATCTATGGAACTGGATGTGTTGAACGATACAGCAAAATGTTTTTGAGGCAGCTCTTTCAATTAGAAAAGTATATTTTACCAATCTTTCGTTGTTCTTACAAAAATAAGACTGATTTGACTGTTCAACTGTTCAATCCACACTATACTTTTGTTTGTGATTTGTGAAACATATTTCTGTCTTAAATGAGACTTGCAGTCAGATCAATGTAGTAATCACAGACATGTGCAGCGATGGTGTAGTGGATGGTACCTTCGAGTGCGACCGCTGAGACCCGCGTTCGAGTCTCAGTCGTGTTGTATTTCGATACTTCACTCCGATGCGCTTTAAAAGCAGCGTATCAACTGATTTGGAGCCATTGACTGACTGCACACTGGCCTTCGGACAAGTTAGAGCAATGCCATACGTACCTCTGGTGGTAAGTCAACTTCCCAGTTGCAAATCGGCGGGAGAAACTAACGGATGGAAGCCCAAGGAAAAACTCCGGGTTGCTTACTTATCATACATATCGAATGAAAGATATGGTCTGAATGAGCCTATATTTCCGACCTTATTTTCGGTTAATTTACTGGAATAGATAAGTGTTCTTGAAATTACTTTCTTGTAGTTTGAACACATTGTTGAAAACTGATCCTGCTACTGAAGAACTGAAATACAGCATCTCCTCGAGACATAGGTAAGGTTAAATTAGTCTGATTACTCAACCTCGATTTTCTCTACTGGTTTCACGTTTACGATTTTTTTCTTCAAGAACCTATTGATAACAGGAAACACTGTGTAATTGCGTGTATTTGATATATATATATATATATATATATAATGATGATTATTATTGTTTATGGGTTTGTATTACGAATGGTGTTTCTTCTATTAAGCACAAGACGTAGAATGCCAGTGACTACACAAGCCACCAATCAGTTTGATTTTGGTTCTTGTGTTCAAGGAAGTCAACCTGCCATAATTTCTTTAAATTTCAAAAACCTTGGAACAAGTAACATCGAATGGTAACAATGTTTGTTTCCTTTGCCACACATTTTACTTGCCTCATCAATCATGTTTACAATTTACAGTTTACAATGTGCTGTTTGTTTTCACTGGGGCGTTGTTTTTATTAGGGCGTTGAAATATCCTACTGATCTGCTGCTTGATATTGAGTATTGGGCGGATAGTGGTCAACTTGAAGAAGACGAAATGCATGAAGTAAATTCTCCAACTGTCTAATTTCTGCATAAACGTTTATAAAACGTTGTTATTTTTCCCCCGAAATGTTTAGATGTATATAATGGCCAACGAGCTATTTTCTGTGGAACCAAGAAGTGGAACTATCGAACCGTCAAAACATGAAACTATCACATTTACATACAGGTATATCCACCCATCCAAAGAATCTATCTGTTCGATAGGAATGGTTTTCATCAAAGGGAAAACTTAATAATAATATTTTTTATCACTTTTAGACATTCTTCATTGGGTGTTCATAAGATGCCTTTGTTGTTTAAAATTGTTCAAGGTAGAGAAATTCGTGTAAGTATGCATTTGAAAATTATATTGTTATTGCATCATCACTGTATGTATTGCATCATCAATTATTTCAATTATGTGGATTGCTTGAAGTTCTCTCTTCAAATGTTTCGTGTTTCTTTAGTTGAACTTATTGGGTCAAACGTTACCATCTTGTCACAGCTTTCTCCATTTTACTACACTTTCGCACATTTTTTCACCTGTTTCCATTGGAGAATGTTCACCGAAAATACAAGACTACACGTTGTATAATGTCAGCGACGAAACTGTCCGATACACTGTCGATACGTCATCTCTTCAACAACTCCGACAAGTAAGTTTCAACCTTCAGCATCGTTATCCAACTTTGTATATTTATTGATTTTGTTGGGTTTTTATTTTCAGGAGAACTACGATTGGCCAGTGTTTAATTGTTTGACGCCTTCCGGGGAAATTGCGCCTTACGAAAGTTGTGTTTTGCGTTGGATATTCTCACCCTTAGAAGCTAAATCCTATTCTGTAAGTTCCAACCATTCCAACCTTTGTTATTATTATAAATGAATAGTAAGCTTAACATAACAATTTGTCAATATGAAGGGAATGGCTTGTTTACTTCTCGTATAATGAACTTTATCTTTGCTAGGTTGAAGTACCGATATTAGTGTTTAACGGTGAAACGACTAACATCTGCTTCATGGGTTCCGGTTATGATCCAAATCACATGGCTAATACGATGCCACTCGTGGTGGAAAAATCATCCAGTCAATCAACGATCGCACTTGAAAAGCAGGTATGCCTCAGTAAGAAAGCAGGACTTTTTGAAAAGCAGGTATGACCGGTAAGAAAGCAGGACTTTTTGAAAAGCAGGTATGCCTCAGTAAGAAAGCAGGACTTTTTGAAAAGCAGGTATGACCGGTAAGAAAGCAGGACTTTTTGAAAAGCAGGTATGACCGGTAAGAAAGCAGGACTTTTTGAAAAGAAGGTATGCCTCAGTAAGAAACTATATACTTGGATTATTTTTCTTCAGGTTGTACAATTATCCGCTGACCATCTTTTTTTTGGTGACATCCCTTTACACAGTGAACAACATCAAATTATCTTTATCTCAAATAAATCGCGTGACCACATCATGTCATATGATTGGCTAATTAAAGGAACTGTTGCAGATGTACGTTATGTTATACATATTTTTTTACCGGCACCTTTTAAAGTCCCTTTCTTTTTACGACTTTCTTTACTTGGTTTTCTTGCAGGGACTTATATCTATATATCCGAAGACTGGGTATCTGAAACCTGGAGAAAGTATAGTTTGTAAGGTAAGTTAACACGGCTGTATATATAGACTGTATTTTTTCCATGGAAACAAAATGATGAAGCAAACCACGATGGGCATACGGACGGACTAACTGTTAGTTAATACTAGTTGTTATTTTCACTAACTTCGCGTTGTAGACCTTGTAAGATTTGTTTGGATCAGTGAAGATAAGAGTCAGTCTACGCCTCGTTTTTCACAAACTTTAAAGAGAGTTTTGACTGGAGAAATTAGTATGTTTAAAACGTTATGCATTAACGGACTCTGTAAAGCAGCCAACAACAAAAATGTATTATTGAAGCTGGAATCTCACATTTTTTATTTCAGTTATTTCATTATACATTAGAACCCCTGCAATTCCAATCTTTAGGGGACCAAAAAATTTATTCTTATGTTTCAGGTGCAAATATTTTCGTATGGTCCACCAGCATTTCATGAATTTGATATCATTTGCAAGGTAAGAATTTATCGCTCATATGATCTCTTTTTTTTGGTCTAAAAAAATGCAATCATTAACTTCTCTCGAAAATTCACCAGGTTGTCGATGAAACTGAAATGGAAAGTTACAAACAATCTATGCGTGATCGGCACATTAAACAAGAAGAGAAAAAGATGTTGTTTACAATTACTGATAAACCGAGAGAAAGACAAATTTTGAAAAGCAAACGCAAGAAAGAAACCAAGTATGTAGCAATTTCCGCGCTAACTAATACCTTGATAAACAACACAATCCAGTAGTGGTACATATTTTCGACTGAGCTTCGAAAGAACTTTCTTCTTCTTTTTTTCTATTAAGTTTGAACAGATATGAAGCACTACCGCCCATACAATCTGATGAAAAGTTGGAAACACCACCCTGGAGTTTTTCATTGCATCTCGCTGTCACTGTTACCACGCATGCTGTCGGTAGTTGGTTGAAATCAAATCCAGTAGATGTGAACAAGCATTTTATCCTTCGGTTTGATATGTCATATTTATTAGATTATTTATACCTGTCAATCAAATTATGGCTGTCAACCAATCAAATTACCTTTTTTGTTAGAAACCCATTAAATTTGAAAGGTTTTCATGAAATGAAATTACGAGATGAAGAATTGGATGCAGTGAAATATATTTTTGAGATGGTCATCAAGTAAATATTCTCAACATTTTGTTTTTTTTGAAAGTTTTCTTTTTTCGGTTGAAACTGTAACGAAGTGTTGTTGTTGTTTGTTTGTTTAGAGATTTGCTACAGGAGGCAGATTTTATGAGTTCATTAACGCGAATCCAAGATGAAGCTATTCCATACTTTCGTATGCTGCCTAATGGCGACCACACGATCGACGAAGCGAATGTAAGTTGTTCGTTTGTAAATTATGCGATAACTAGCTATCAAGCCTGAATCGAAATTTCGTGTTATGGAGACCCGGACTATGCTGAAGGGGTAGTCATTTTCTCGTGCTCCAACATGTATTTGATATGAAAATGCTTTCTCTTTTTAGACTTTAACAGATGAAGTGAAAACTGACATCTTGACGTCCTTACACCAAAGACAGAAGCTTAAAAGGTATTTTGGTTCTCCTCTTCATCTAGTTCGAAAGGGGACGTCTCATAACTTTCTGATGATGTTATTCACGTCGTAATTTCTCGTCATTCATTGACGACGATCATGTGGATTTGGGGTGATCAATATGTTTTGTTTTTTTTCAGGTCGGATGAACTACGTCACCTGCTGGAAAATGTTTTGGAAAACAGTCTCTGTAACATTTTATGTGAAGATGTGTCCTTAACTGGGCGTGGCCGAATTTTAGCGCGAAAGATATGATTGGAGTATTATGTATTTTAATCAGTTGTAATATATTTGTTTTGTGCACTTAAAAGATACAATTATTTGAACTAGGAGAAAGGATTTTCCTATTCTACCATTTTCAAGTTCCTTATGATTTTGGATCGTAGTCAATATTGGGCCAAATCCAAAACAAGTCAATCCTGTTAATGCACGTTGCTCGTGATCGAATATGGAAGAATACTTCACCTCCTAAACTTTTAGCGGGATTTTCACTTGCCCTTCTTCTTCAGTGAAACACATGACTGTTCTATTTACAAAAGTAACCCTGCATATAACAAACATTTTTCCACTATCGTTCTGAATCGCATACATTTCATCAATTTACAGACTTTTCATTGGATATCTCGTGTCGCTATCGTCGATCGTGATTGGCTATTTATTTACAAGCAATTCTTGCAATCGTCCAGTTTTCTTTAATTTCAGGTCCTGTAGCATGCTCTCCTAATGAAAATATAAAGAAGAAATTCATCACACACGAATGAGTCTCAAACTGATTCCGCCAATCTTAACAAAATCAATTTACCTGTTGCAATCCATAATGAAATCCAAATTGACGTCTTCTTTTCGGTAAATTCTCATGTAACTCTCATCATCCAGCTCAGAGTATGACGGGTAGTTTTGTGACGGGATGCTTATATTTTGACGTGGCGCCCAATTCTCTTTCGATGTTCTACTTATATCATTTCGTAAATGTTGATGCTGAATGACTGGACTAGGACGGTAGATAGTGGGCGATTTCTTTTGCGGCTTCACAGGGATAGATGGAGCGATCGTGTTGGCGTATGGATTCCACATAATGTTATTATTATACGGCGTTACAGAAGATACGACACGACGTTTATGAACTGGCGACATGTTGATATCATGTCCAATAACTTTGCTCTGTTCTGTTCGGGCGTTTAACAAATAATTGTACGGTTTATAATCATCGACCTTTCCTCCGTACAAATAACTTGGATATTTAAACTCTCTCACTCGCGGTTGTTGTTGCTCTCTCACTCGCGGTTGCTGTGGTTGGTGCTGTTCAGTTCTTTTTACATCTCGAATTCGATTTTCAATCATCTCTGTCTCTTGTAAAACTCTGTGAGAAGCTTCGTATGGATAAAACTAGTAGCGACAATGAAAATGTGAAGAAAAAAAAAAGAAAAACACGGGAAATCATAATTACGTGAGATATGAAAAAAAAAAAAACCACAGTTACCCAATCGCTGTCCCTTTTTACTTGTGGTGTCTGATTACTCATTCTAGATGGATAGAATTGCTCGCTGCTTCCTGTTAGAGAGTCTTTCCTCTTTCCTGAACTTTTGCTCACTTTTGCAGGATTATTCTGTGATGGAATACCTTTCCCAGACTTTGCAGCAGCGGATTTCTTTAATGGTGCCGATTTATTTGCCAGCTTTTGTGCTTCCTTAGCTTTTTGTCTAGCAGGTGGCTTTTGATTGGATCTGCGTGGCTTTGAATAGGATTTTTTGGAGCTAACATCATCATCTTCTTCAACAATGCTTTCAGTAATTCGAGTGGGTTTTTCTACTAATCCAAGCATTGGAGAATTTTTATATTCAGCTTGTGTTTTCTTGGTATCTTTTTTAGATTCAGCTAAATGAAGCCTAATAAAACACACGTTAAGGTAACAAAACATTATCAGAAGAAGTTGCTTTTTATGAGAAAAAACATTTCATACTTTGCAGATCTGTATTTTGGTTGCAATGGATCACCGTAACCATCAACAACAGCAATCATTCTGTCTTTGATATTCACTGGAATAAGAAATTGATGATATTCACATCAATAAGAATCCCGACAAAAAACTAAAAATATATATATTGAAATATTTTATAAACTTACGCTTCTGGTTCTTCATTCTCGATACACTGAAAAACCCCGAAGAAGAGAACATAAAAATTAGACTAAATATTTAGCAGAATAGTAGTGAAAGACTGAAAATATTCATTCAACTAACATGCTCCTTCATACACCAAAACAGCTCATGCAAAAGCTGCGCCATTTGGTTCAAAACAATCGTAAAATTATTCAAAATTCTCGCAGGAGAAAAACAAATGTTGGTCACGAGGCCAAACTTTGACAACATGCTGATATTGCAAGTTTTTTATCCAAATGTTGGCCAAAATTTATTTCCTCCGCAAACTGTACCAACATATCGCGCCAATAACTCAACATATTGGCACAGGTAATTACTTTCCTCATGGAAAAATTTTCGACAATTTTGTAACAGTCTCTTAAATTATTACTTTCATTTCTGACAGAGCTTTAGCTACTCAATATCTCATAGAGATTCGAGGGAAAGCTGCAGCAGAATTTGAATGAGTCTTGATCTTCCTGTCAAAGACGACACCAGTTTCACACACAAAATAAATAAAATAGAGACAAAAATTCTTTACCCTCCGTTAGCAGCTTTCGCACGAACTAATTTTATGACCTAATAAAAAGGAAGGAGAAAAGATGATCAAAAACTTCATGACCAGCTTACATCATTTTCTTATTTCTTACCGGATACGATGTTCTGTTAAGCATTTCGAACGCTTCCTTTGAAGCTAAATCAATCTAAAACAAAGAATATTCCAGATCTATAGTTAAGTTAATTCCAAATGATGTAACTTGGGCATGATAACACTGAAAATCTATTTGTAATAATACTACTAATATTTTTGTTCTACTATTTTGATTTTCCATCTGCAAATTTTTTTCGGTCCCACTTAAAAAAATTCCGATGGTAAAGCAGTTAACTTTCGCCTATTTTAAAATAGTTCGTGAGAATAAACTTTCGCGAATGAGCTCTTTTAAGATTTTTTGCGGAACCAAACTTTCACGATTATAGGGAAAAATCACGAATTGGCAAAAGTTTCATCCTTTTTAAAGTAACTTATTATAGTTATTATATCTTTCCTCGAAGAAAATGGAGAATTTCTGCCATATAAACATTTGTTGGCTCACCTGTGACAACAAAATGATAGCCCTAGTTTCTTCTAAGGCTGCTAATCCTTCAGCATCTTCAATTTTTTCAGCCTTTTCTCCTGCTACTTGTTCTAAAGGATAAAATTCGTTCCATATAAGCAGGATATCAAAGCGCAAAACTCGCTCTAAATCCAATGTAGCCAATTCAAATACACAAACCAAATTTCATTTTAAACGAAGCTGATGCAGGCTCATCAGAATGAACAAAATCTTCGTAGTCAAGGTAACCAACTCTTTCACGTTTCATATTACGGTAATATGGTCGAACAGCTGCGAAAGAAGAAGATATTTAAAAATCACGGTCGATGTTAAAAACTATCAACGTAAAATGCGTAAATAACAATAAAATAAAATGGAAAACGTTCAAAATGTTTTTTCTGTCACCATGGTCACCATGGCAAACATGTGTGGATGGAGCCATTAGCATTCGTGTATGTGTAGTTATACACAAAAATTACATTGCTACATACACAATAAGTCGTGCTCATCGGTTTCTTCATCGGAAGAGGAGAGGACAATATCTGTTTCTATACAGAATAACACTTGTTCATGAATTTGTATTGTGTGTGAAAGCATGTAGGTGGTATGTTTTGAAATAAGTGCGTGTTTATGTCAATTTTGTTAAGTGAAATGAACAATAATAAACAACAACAACAACATACTTGCTGGATCTTCAAATGCTGAAAAAAAACAGAAAGTGAAAGATGAAATTGATCACGAATTTTTCCCAACATTCAAGAATCTAATAATTCACCCAATAACTTCACTTACATCCTGTGAGTTCAGTATGACGTTGGTCCTGTTCTTGTAACATATTCAAATACCTTCTCCTATGAACGTATGCCAGCCATTCTACGAAATACGGAAAGGAAATATATTTTCATCATTCTTACAAAAGAACATTTCGATGTAGATTAAAGACTATGCTGTGAGAGTTTATTTACTTACGGGCTCGGATTTTACTGGCTGCAACATATCTATACATGCTGAATTCTTTGATCTTTCGCCTCATGAGAAACTTTCTGATATCTAGAATTCATAAATCACAGGAGAATCAATAAATAAATCAATACAAGAAAATTATCAACAAACAACAGCTGTGCTGACTCATCATGCACTTACTCTTTTGACAAATCAACACTTTATTTCGATAGAGTTCGATGCAATTGCCCAGTCTATCTACGTGCCAGTACTTCAAAAAAACCTGAACAAAACACAAAGCGAATCTTCATGTAACTACCATATATATTCATCTGTTTTATACCTACTAGTTTCGATTTTTAAAAGCATAGAAATAAGTCTGTTTCCAATGGGCAAAATCTTCAAAAAGTCTCTGTGGAGGAGTGTTTTTTAATTGAAACAGCAGGCGATATTACTTGTCTTTATTATAGAAAACACTCCTCCTCATAGACTTGAAGATTTTGCCACTGGGTTGCATTCTCTGAACATATTCGTCACACGTTACTTCATCTAAGTAAAAAAAATTAATTGATCATTTCTTGGTTTAACTTCTTTTGATTGGTAAGAACATAGAGAGTGAAACCATAGCCAACAATTTTGTGAGTAAATGTAATAAGTACAATTCATTTGTGGTTCATCATTTTACTAAGGTTTGGTTTCACATTCGAAAATTAATTCCTTTCATTACCTTTGTCTTTCCAACCTTCCACGTTTCTTCATCGTCAATTTTTGCTTCACGTAATAACCTGACACATTGTTCAGCTGTTTCGTCGACGTCAGCAATATTTTCATGAAGAAGAAATTTATACCTAAAAACAATTCGTACGAAAAGTGCTGATAAATAAATCAAACAATCTATCGCAATCTTCCAACAATTTAAACGATTCTGAACCAACCTATGCACAAAATCTTTGAATGGTATTCTATCAGAGAATCCCTAAAAAAAATAGATTATATCTCAGATCATTCCAATCGAAATTAATAAAAACGATGTAATCAAAACTAAAAACAATGAAATCAAAAGAAAATGAATTTCTCTGACCTGCCGTCTGATCTGGATAGTTTCCAGAACACCTGTACATTGCAGTTGTAACAACACTTTATCCTGATCAAACAGGTTTGGTGAATTCTGAACATTTGGACGGAGACAACGAACAAAATGTGGATCGGACTTTATAACTTTTGACAAGAGTGATCGAAGTTGTTGCTTGAAAAAGAAATAACGAAGTGTTCTGTATTCTATTTAGACTTCCAAATATTAGCTAACTCCATATCACTATAGCGACAAGACCTCACTTAAGATATGAAGTAAAGATTATCTATTCAACGATCTTGTTAACAAAACATATCAGGCTCGAATGGAAGATGAAAGTCTGAAGGAATTGCGTGCATACCCGAAAATGAGTTGAGACTGTTTGTTGGAACCGATTTGTAGCGAACGTCGAGTATTGAGAATCATTCTGAACAAACGAATATGTTATTATTGAAAATGTGAAACATGAAATGTAGACATTAAACTATTTCCCATTGCCTCCGGAATGAATTACGTCGTAATTATCGTCTCCTATCGACTTTTGGTGCTGCACCAAAAGTCGAAAGATCAAGCATGGACGTAAAAAGAAGACGTTCACGGATCAGGTAGACCCCTTTAAATTGTTTGCCGCTGTTGAAACCCTGAAGAAGAAGGTGTGCATCTTACTGTGTTCCGTTTGCCAGTTGGGTTGTTTGCATTTACAGCTATAAGAGAACAAAATATTTGAAATCAGTGAAAAATTTTTAATAAAACACATTTTCTTCCTCCATTCTTGAATTCTTTTTTAAATTTTCACATGTTGAATGATTCGAATCACAACATTGAAATATTTCATGAGAAGCAAAAAAATATGCATAATTCGTTTACCATTTACGTTGTGAAACAGTAAAGAAACAGTTTTATCGCCTGAAAAACAAGAAATTCATTAATTATTCTAACCTTTCAAAACATCAACAAAATTTAAATTTCCAAGAAGAAGAAAATCTAAGAACTAACTGCTTTCTTGTAATATCTGCATGACGTCAGTAGACAATGTGTCACGATTCTTTTCAAGAAAACCGGTTGCATCATAAGTGACCTATAAGCATGTTTGTATTACAAACGAAAAACAAATCTCATTTAAAACTTTAACACAAAATCTTTTTCAAAATTGGTGGGCATCATAGTATTGAAAGTCTCTTTGATCACGAAAAATAAATCAATAAATCAATGCAGGAGTTTAACCAACCTTTCCTGCATAATGTTTTACTGTGAAATAAGTACTTGTTTCCTTTGACGTCCTCATATTATCGGATTGAATATTATCTTGGAATTTTTCTATAAAAAGAAGTTATTGTTATTATTTTCCTCTTCCATTGGGAAGTCCTTCCTTTTACGAGACAAATCACAAAACAGACCATCCCAACTAAACTGAGATCTGAAGACAAATCACAAAATAGATCATACCAACTAAACTGAGATCTGAAGACAAATCACAAAATAGATCATACCAACTAAACTGAGATCTGAAGCTTTCGGGAATCTGCTCTCTTCATCCAGCAATGCTAAAATTCCAACTGGTTTCTATGATAACAAAGACGAATCATGTTTTGTTGATCAGAAATGGAACATCGTCATTCAAAAGTTCAAAAAAATAGGGCGCCAAATATTCCATTATTTGTTTACCTGTAAAAACAGATCCAAGATATCCTTGTTATTGGTAAATTCAACATTTGCACCTTTCACGTTTTCAGCGGCGTATTCTTCGTACTCCCAGACAAACACGTGTTCATTAAAGAAGAACTGAAGTTGCTCATTGGCTATGTTGATCAAAAGTTGCTCGAAGGAGTTCGATGTGAAATTTTCGAATCCAAATATATCTAATATTCCAATCTTTTTATGCAAAGTGCTTAAATAAATAAATAAATAAAACATCCCAACATCAACAACAAAGCAAATGGATTGTTCTCAATATTCCCGGGGTTTTGTTTTACTGTGTATTAAAACGGTAGTGAGAATATAAGTTTTATAATAATAATAATAATGATAATGATAATAATAACGGATTATATTTCAGTTCCAAAATATTTATAATTGGCTATTCTACTGAAATAGCGTAAGATAAGCAGTAATATATGCGTAAGTGTTGACTAAAAAAAAATATAAACAAATTTTTACAGTTTTAATAGTGAAAATCAGAGATAAGTGAGTACGGAACCATCTGATTTCATTGAGCAGATTCAGAAAGTGAATTTTATAATCCTTACTTAGTTTTATCCTCTGCTCTTAATAATGTATTTATTCGCTTTACAATCCAACAAAATAATCGACCATATAACGCCTATAATCAAGAATATAATGCTTATAATCCAGAATAACATTATGATAAAATGAACAAACTTTAGTGAAACTACTTGAAACTAAATACTTTTGCAGTTGCATCACGACAATCCATGGCTTGTTCAACGTTATTATTACGTGTGATTGTCTCGCCTACCAAGAAAGGAAGGTTTTTACAGGTAATGAAAAAAATATAGCATATTAGAAATACGCATTATTATCTGAAGGTCATACCTCTGAACACACTACTGTAAGTGATCAATGCTTCATGTAAGTGATCACTGTTTACACACAGAAGCGAGGCAACTAAATACAAGAAAAAGTAAACTTTTACAAAGAAATAGAACAAAGAAATTATAATTCTTCACATCATCACACATTACCTGTATCCAAAGTGTCAGTGTTAAAAACCTTGGCTTTTTCACCTTCATAAGATACATCATCCACGATGAAATCAACATCTCCCAAGTGGATAATGGCCGCAAGCAAGCAATAAAGGCTTTGAATTTCCTGAAATATTGGACGAGTTTTTTGTAAATCTATTCTCATAAAATCAAATAATTTGGAAAATAGTTTCAAATGTGGAATCTCTTACTTCTTTAGTAAACCCAAGGTTTTCAAAACATTGTTGAACATTGGTAAATTTCATTTGCATTTCAGAAGTACATGCACACTCGGCCAATGAAAGCTCATCTGTATTTAAATACCTTTAATAGGAAGCATAGAAATAAGTTTGAAAAACATTTGATACCTTTTTTTTCACCCATTCAGAACTTTTCTTCTGTCTTACCTGTGTTTGTTTGCTGTGTTTAGTTCAAAATCTTGCAACTTTTTATGAAAATCTAATCCAGCAATCATATAGTATAGTATGTGAAAATTTCGCTCGCCACGTGGCTGCGACACAACTCTTGATTTCTCCAGAAGGTACTGGGTCAACTGTGCACCCACCAAAGCACCACCGTGAGTAAAGTGGAGTTCCAAATATTTTCCAAATCTTGACGAATTTTGATTGATAACTGTTTGTGCATTTCCAAACGCTTCCATCAATGGATTCACCTATATAATGTAAACGAATGTAACAATCTAACAGGAATATTCATGGAAAAGCAAATTTGATACACTGGTAATATTTTCTTTCTCATTTGTTACTTGTAATACCTGCAGTATTTTCTTCACTAATGTTTTGTTGATTTGGTTTGTCCCATGACTACGCCCAATTGCAGCAAATTGATGGACAAGAAAATTTGCAGAGACCGTTTTTCCACTTCCACTTTCGCCACTTATAACACAACACTAATATAAAATCGTGTAAATATATCAAACCATTCGTTTGGGATCAATATGCTTCTATGGCCTCATGAAAATAATCATTTGCAAACCTGGTCATGCTGTTTGTGTATCATAGCTTGATATGTCGTGCATGCAATCATGTAGATATGTGGCGGTAGATTTTCTTTTTGAGCATCTTGATATAACAATGATGCGCCATCTCCATATATTTTCAATTTTTTAAAAGGGTTTACAGCTAGTAAGATCTCTCCAATGTATGTGTAAATTTGATCAGCAATGTATCGTTCAGCTATGTATTTCAAAACGATATCCTGAAAAATGGTAGGAAATAAAATTTCTGCAATTTGTGATAATTTGCCATTTAAAAATGTAAATTGAAAAAGCTTCTTTTAAAATTTAACATTTTTGTTGTTTTCATTTTGTTTTTAACTGGTTCATTAAGTTCATTAAGTGAATTGATGTTTGTTTGTTTTCCCTTGTTGTTGTTGTTGTTGTTTTGAATTTTATTTCTTATTTGCGGATTATTGGCATTGACGAAGGAATTTATTTATTTATTTATTAAGTATGATCCTGTAATAATGTACACATTACTTTATTACTTACCTGAAGGTATATATATATATGGAAATAATTTTCCATGCTCTTACTCTCGATAATAATAATTCTCTCTCACCTCAGTAAGCTTTGGTAATGTTGCAAGGTCTGCTAATTCCAACATTTTAACATTTTTCTTTGCATTGTGTTGCCTTGTTTAAAAGAAAAAAAACACAATGATTAATTTAGGAAAGTTAAACCAATTTGTGAATGTTGTATGAAAAAGGTTTTACTTGGCTTTTAATGTTTGGTACTTGGCATCGTATGATGGATTGCTATATTGTTTGACAACAACATGAATCAGGGACATGAGCTCCTTTCGTAACTAAAAGATATCGAATTAAGATAGATATAAGGTTGGTGTTTATAGTTTATGAAGATTTTTTTCCTACAATGGAAAGCCTCAAAAACTTTCATTCGAATCTTTCTTCAGGATGTGAAAAGGAAGAATTCACATTAAATTTATTTGGTACAATAAGATTAATATGAACTCCAATTCCACAGTAATGATATTACATACCACAAGTTCTTCGGTAACACAATTTTCTAAAAACTTATTTTTCAACATTTCATTGGCAGTTGGTCTTGCTTCAAAATCTTTAGTAACAGCTCTGTAAAAGTAAAATGAAGAATATTTTCAGACAAACCTGTGTATAATGTTTCCATCCAATTTTTAGTTTTACCATCCAGAAATATATTATAAGATAAGATGTAACTATCTTACACAAAAAATAGCTAGTCTATCAAAAAACCCTGAAACATCAATTTATAAAAAATAGCTTAATAATTTAATGATAACTCCATATCTCATTCAAAACGTTTCTTGCTTGGACAATGAGTTTTCACTCAATCTTTTGAATTTAAGCATCTATAAACAATTCTATACTTACTTGGAAATAAACTCGAGAAATTCTGTGCTCCACTTTTTAGAATTTTTCACTGATGGTGGTGGATTCCTGCACAGAATGAGGAAATTGAAAATATAATTTCAATATTCTCATCATGACAATCATCTTTAAAAGCTCAACCAAAATACTTTCTCCAAATACTTTATGCACACAAGTTTGTCGTTTTGCTTCCCTAAACAACTTTGTTGCTGGCCACTTTTACTATCATAAATTTATTACAAATAGCAGTAGCTCCTTCTTTGCATATCTTTCCATCATGAAATTGAGAATTTGCAGATCTTAAAATTGCAAAAAAACTTCAAACTAATCAGATAAAAATGATTTGGGTTTCGATTCAGTTTTTTTTTCGATTCAGTTTCGGTAAGTTTTTACTATTTCATATTCATATATCAAAACATGGACGTCTCAATGATATCCAGGATACTGTGATTAAAAGAAGTAAACACAACAAAATTTGAGACTGGTTTTGAAGGGCAGACAAACAATGAACCTTGGTATTTTGAACAACGCCTTCATAGGATGTTCTTCTGCAAGAGGAGGCTCGCCATCTGCCAGTTCAATTGCTGTAATTCCGAGACTCCATACATCACATCGGTTATCATAATTATAATCTAGCTGTTGTTCACACGCTATGACTTCTGGGGCCATCCAGAAAGGCGACCCAACAGATGAATGTCTGCGTGCAAAGGTGGAAGGAAGATTAGCAGATACACCTAAATTCAAAACAAGAAGCCCTCTATTCATTAACAAAGAATTTTAAAGATTATAAAAATATAGCTTGAAAAATAATTCCTTAAAATTCTTCTTTTCCATACTTACCATAATCAATCAATTTCACACGACCCTCTATAGTCATCAAGATATTCGGTCCCTTGATATCACGATGTATAACATGGTTTTGATGAAGAAAGTTGATTCCCTTTAAAAAAATAATATTGTCTGCATCCAATATAATATTCAATGACCTTTATAAACCTTTTGTCTGAGAAACTGGCAAGTTACCTCAAGAATTTGATGAAGTATATATTTAACTGGCAAGTTACCTCAAGAGTTTGATGAAGTATATATTTAACAACATTTTCACTTAGTACTTGGTCGTTTTGTACAACACATTTTGCTAATTCAGCCACTGATCCTCCTTCACAATACTAAGAGAAAATGGAAGATATGAAAATATTTACTAGTAAGTAAAGACATGTTTTTGAGTACGATTAATGATTAATCACTCGTAAAATTAATTCACTATTTATGACAATAACAGAAACTAAATAGAGTTAACCACTGCAATGGCTACTTTTTATACGGAGAAACTTAGCAATTAAAAAGACCAGAAGCCATTGCATTGTTTTGTTGCAGCACCAAAAATCAATTTGAGGTGAGAGATGCTTGAGGCTGACGGTAAAAAAAAGTAAACAAACACAACAATCATGTGATTGATGCCGTAGCCCCTTTAAGATGAAGGAAAACAAAATCTTCCCGCAAACAGTTAGTCTGTAAAATAGATATAAGTTCGGATTGTTTCTGGAGGGCAAGTCTGTGTTATGTATTTTAGATGTAATTTGTACTCTACAGAGTACAATTAACAATTAATTGTACTCTTCAGATGCCGTCTAAGCCAATCAGAGATTTGCAAACATAAGGGGATGGTAACAGCTAAAAACTGTGATGTCACTCTACTATGAAATCAGTGAAATCTTTGATGAACTTTAATCTCAATAAAAATTGTATCTCAGTTGTAAACATGCAATGCCATATGTTTTTTTAATCAGCACTTTGAACAACATTATGCATGGGTGAACTGTTAACACAAATAAATGAAAAGGAAACTAATTTCTACAATTCAAACTTTTTTATTTTCCATTTACCTCCATAACCAACCAAATCTGTGTTGTGACTCCGTGATCATTATTGAATAAGAATGTACCATAATAATCAACAAGATTTGGGTGTTTGCTAAATCGCTGAAAAATTGACATTTCAATTTGAACTTCATCATGCTTATTAGCAGAGTTTTCAATAACTTTGATTGCAGCAAGATTCTTCTTCTTATCTCTTCCACGGAAAACCTAAATGAAATTTCATCATTATTCATAAAGACAATCTCTAACACATTAATAACAAAAAATATTTATCAGCTTACATTCAAAATTATACATTCAAAATTATTCAGCTTAGATTCAAAATTATGTGTCTGCGTAAGATAATTAGCTTTCAAGAAGAGTCTTTAGAAGGTAACAGTCTTTTGTTTATTTAACATACGTTTTCATGTTCAGTTTAATCATGTGTAACAAATCACGTTGAAAACGATCTTAACAATGGCTTCGTATGTAACAGATGTAACTGTACTCAATTTTGGTCCTTTCATGTAGAAATTTCCTTTACGAATATGTAAAGTTTCTTTCAGGCTGTACTGTAGTAATAGCCTCATAATTTATAATGAAGTTGATTGTCCTCTCACATCAGAAACACATTCTCAACTTTATCAATTTAGCCGTTTTGTATGCAACATTTTTTGTATGCAAAATCATTTTAAAAAAACATGGTTCTTTGTGTGGCAATTGATTATACGAACAGTTCAAGTTTAAAGAATGATGAGAGTATTAGTTTTTTTAGTTTTTTCCCGACTCGGAGATTTTCCCAATGATTAATAAAAAAATATCGTCTTTTTGAACTTGATTCCCTCCTTCCAGTGACTCGTCACACTTCTTTTTTGTAGGCTCAAATTGGTAGTGTTCTAGCTCCATGCCTTTAAAACGTTCATCAAGGTTATCTACTTCGTCATTATCATTATCAATTGTATCATCTTTAAAACTATTTTGAGATTCGTTTTCAGAGTGTTCACTGTCAGACATGTTTTTCTTAAACTTTATCTTGTTATTTTCTTATTTTCTTCTTACTTTTCATTTATTTAACTAAGTTTTATCTGTTTGTGTTTTTATTTCATCGTTTCTACAAAACTAACATCGTCAAATGTGACGTCACAGCAAAGGTGTTATTTTAAAAAAGGACTTCTTTAGGTATTGTTTACAAGATCAATAAACATTTTAAGAAAAGGCAGTTAATGTGTTAATACAAATTCAGCGCTCTTTTTACAACTAATTAGAACGCTCTTTTGAATGTTTTTATTCGAAACAGCTCAGAGCGCGCCTTAATCAAATATTTTGTTTAACTTGTTTATGTTCAGATGTTCAGTGAATTTTATTTCATAAAATCTCATTTGCTTCAATATTGAGAATTCAAAGCCAATCTCCGAAACTGGATAGCCTTGTTCTACATGATCCTTGTCTTAAACTGCAGAGCTCAAGTCACACATAGAAGAAAATATAAACGAAAACATTATTAGCTAGTTTCAGTGAACACATGAAAACAATTCCCAAAGCTTGTTATTAATGAGGCTGTTTTTATAATACACGCTTTTTTTTATATAATTACACACTTTTTGTCTACTTAGATTGGTCAGTTAGGGGGTTCTTTAAACCAATAGGACTTTAGTTACACACTTCTCATCAGCAAGCCAAAAAAATATATGTCCCATTCTGCACATTTCATTATATTGGTAAGTGTTTCTTCGGGTTTTTTTTAAATTTGAGAACAAATTTATAAAATGTTGTTTATAAAAGAAAGGTTTTGTCAATTAATGTTGGTTGTTGTTATTTTTTACAAGAAAAAATAAACAGTAGAAGAATAAACAATCTTTCTATTTCATAAGTGAGCAAAATTAATACCCGCGAAAATTAGTACCATTAAGGTATTTCATAAGTGAGCACTCATTGCATTCCATTTGAGCACTATGAGTGGTCTTAACCCTCAATCATCGAGCTTTCTGAAGGTCTTGAGCTATACATGGCTCACCCCCAGAATGATTATCTTGTGCTGAGCCAAAACATAATGAATCGTTTTTGAAATCATTAGCATTACAGGTTTATGGTACCGGTAATAGTTCCGGTGTGAACTTCAACTAAAACCAACTAAAGAATTTTTTTACCTCACCATATGTTCCTTCACCAATAATTTCTAGTAACTCCCATTTGCCATTGACTGGGCTCAACCCAGATAGAAAAAATGGTTCCTGCATTTTTACGATAAAAAATGTTAACAAACAGGGAAATCAATAAACTATTTTAGCTGCCAAAGCAATAATAAATACATAATCTTTCCTTCTTCGTTCAAAATATCTGTTCAAAATATCTGTGTAATAAAATGTAAAAATAGAAATATGACCGAATAGAATAAGTATCTATCGTTAAAATGAATTTCTTATTCATTATTTAAAAAATAACTGGGATGAATATTATTATGCTGAACCAAAATTTAGTTCTTATTTAAGTTGTTCATTAATTATATATGAAATCAATTTCATGTTGCTTAAGTAGCCATACATCTCAAAAACCACATGGATGCCATGTGCACGTACCATGTTGGAAACAAAAAACAAGTTGGTAAATGGGGCATCGCGGAGCGAGTGTGAGGAGCGAGCTTGCGCTATATTCACGCGCATGCGTTAAAAAGTTACGGTTTTCATAATGGCGTTCTTCACGGGATCCGAGTCAGGAAAATATAGTTAAAATTTTATAATTTATAACTGGCTGTTTTTTAATACTTTTGCATAAAAACATGAAAACGCACGCATGCGTATAATAATATAATCATTCGCTACCGGATTCAGATGGACGTGTATTAGGGAGGAATGAATTTTTACCTGAAAACACAAAATGTTTGAGTGTAAAGTTTTATCTGTTACACGAAGTCATTACATATTCAGCGCGATTTTTTTGAAATCTCATGTTAGATAAGCAAAAGACTGTTTGTGACTTTTCGTGAAAAATAAATATTAATGGCGGGTTTCCAGTTCTCTCTCGTGAATGGGGATCGCGCGAAAGGAATTCGCTATTACGCATGTGCAGAGTTTATAAACATAAAATTTGTGTGATCGCTCTGGCAAACGGCGAAGAACTTATAAAAAAATTCGACTTCTTAGCCCACAGTTGCAATGAATTTTTGTGCTCTGGGACCAACAGAAGTGGCGATTTTTGCGGAATTAACAAATTGTTAGCAAAATTAGCAAATTTTGTACAGTCACGCGAATGAGTCGCGGGAACGGTAAACTGTTGTTTCAACATTTGCGCGATCGATTCGTTCTATTTCTTTATTTCTTTATTTAAAACATATTTATACAGGGTGACCTCTTCAACTTATAAAATAAATTGCTTTCAACGAGGGCCCTGTAAGATTCGCACGATCCATTCATTGTGAAAAATTTTTCCCACTGACTTCCTGAATATATTACAAGTTCGATCAAAAATAAAATTAAACGAGTGATAGAAACTCCAACCACAGGTGGTATTTAGAAAAGATTTAATCTTCTAAAAGTTGAAATAAAATTATTGGATGCACGAAAATAAATAACTGAAGTTTCGCAAAAAAAGGTCGTCTATATTTATTTATAGCATACCACGGGTCTCAAAAATGAATACTGAAATTACATGGTAAATGGGGCATCACACAAGATCCGAGATACAAACTTTGTAACAGCTCTCAAACACTCGGTCACGTGATTGGTGGATGCTTAACAGCCTTAGAAGAAAAACCCTTCAATTGGAGGCACGACTCCATCCTACTAGCAGTTGCAAAATTATTCAAACCAATCCTTGACGTTTCAACTTACTGTGATTTACCGGACTTTCAGACTCCATCAATAATTACAGGCAATATTTATCGTCCTGATATTGTCCTGAGGAAAAACCAGCAATTGTTGATCTTGGAATTAACTGTTGGTTCCGAAACTAACATAAGCAAAAACTACAACAGGAAAAACGAACGTTATGCAGAACTGATCCGTAACTTGTCTAAAGAATACCAAGTTTTCTACGTAAATCTCAGTATGGGTGCATCTGGTGTTATAGGAACAGGTTCGAATTTGAAAAAGTTCCTATCAAAATTTGAATCTAACAATAACACCATCAAATATCTGACAAACAAAATCATCAACATTGCCATACGAACAACTTACTACATCTTCTGTCGCAGAAGTAGTGAATGGACCATTCCGGAGCTGTTGCAATGGTGAAAACTTTTAATCGTCGCTGATGTTATGCCGACTCACGAGAGTGACATCAAATGAGTACTGTAAAAAAAATTAAATTATTATTATTATTATTATTATTATTATTATTATTATTATTATTATTATTATTATTATTATTATTATTATTATTATTATTATTATTATTATTATTATTATTATTAATGTTTACCCAGGATAGTCTCTTCAATTCTGATAGAACTGTTATCAATGAGGGTCCCGCTCTCAAGCTGAGTGCTAAGCTGAGTGGATCGATTCACACTGTTATAGTCGCTGGCATGACTCGCCAGAACCCTGACCTCCCGCACTGGATGCGAGCACAAGGGCACCAGTCGGTGGCCACAAGTCGGTACCATCAGTGTGATGCTTATTCCGCAAACCAATCAACAAAATGGCTGAATTAAGTGATCACATAATATAATGATTACATGGAGAAACCAATAGCCGCCACGCGTGTCAACTATTCTGTCTGGTCTAGTAGTTTTATTTCACTCCCTTATTTGGTTGGCCCTAATTAGGCCAAGGCAAAAATCGTGAATTGGCCTTTTATTAGGGTGATTTTTGGATCAACTTCGTTCATAAAAAATCTTAACGCAAAGGTGCTGACACCCTTCAAAAATAACTTTTTTACTTTCTTAAAAATAAATTGTCAGGGCATCATTCTGATCGACAAAACGTATTCTTCGCTTTTAAGCCAGGAGGAACATTTAATTGAGGAAGGGTATCACCTAAGAGATGAGTAAATTTTAAAGCAAAGTACATGTTAGGGTACATGGGTATAAGAAGGAGTTGGGGATGGAAAATGTCTAAGACGAGGCAGGTCTTCAAAAAACAGACGAATGACCATGAAGGGGGGACGTCAAATAACAGACGAATGACCATGCGATTTTTAGGGTTAAATATCTCGAGAACCAATGGGAATAATTGACGTCACTTTGGGTGCGCGATATTGGCGATGGAGTGACGAAAAATTTGGGTCTTAAACTTTTTGGGGACGGGTGTGACGTCATCAAAATCTTTGATCGGCGATATCTCAGTAACGGCACGTCGTACACCGGCAATCCCATACATTTTCTTGATCAGCTTTTCGAGCTCTACAACTCAGTGGTCCCTATTCTTTTGGATTGTGTGATTTTATTTTTCGTCATATACTATATATTGAAAGAGGAAGGGCACGGTAAAATGTTTTTACCCGGGATACTAGTTCACAAATTCCCTGTTGATGAAAATACAAATATACAAAATATTTCCTGGGTATCTGTACTTTTAAAAATGGGTGGTGTCCTCCTTGTGTTAACTTAAAGACTTGTTTACTCTCCTCAGTTTGTTTTAAATACAAATAAAACCTATTTGAACAAACCAAAAAGGTCCGTAGAGAACTTAGAAGTCAAGTTGGTGAAGGCCAGAGCAAAAGAATTGAGTTTCGTTCATGAGAGGGAACCGAGAATACCGACGATGATGATGACTCGGTGCTGCAATAATTGTGAGGCAACAGTTTGAGGTAGTAATAGAACCCTTTGACGGCAATCCAATGAATTTTCCCTATTTCATGTCCGAAGTTGTGGGGAAAAAATGATCAGCAGCGAGGAAAACTTACCAGGTTGATTCACTATACCACTAGTGAAGCCAAGAAATAATGCATCAAGCATTGTATCTCGGAATACTCGGAATACATCGGTTACAACAACGCCATAAAGATGTTAAAACGCAAGTATGGCAGTTCGCATGTCATTTTATCGTTTTATAGAAAGGAAATAAATGCATATCCTCAATTGAAGATCAGCAACGCTAAGAGCTTTCGGTACTTTCTAAGTTTTTTGATAAAGTGTTGTGCAAAATGAGTATTACCCGATTTTGAGGCAAAAGGTGCAGTAATTATTGTTTCGATTACCCAACCTCTGATATATTGTTTGACGTAACTTTTATGCCGTTTTGACAAACTAATCGAGCCCTGTTACGTAACTTAAGGAGTTTATATACCTGTTATTTGGTGGTGTATCGTCGTCCTCTGCTATTCCTAAGAACTTTATTCGTTGTTTTTGAACGCTTCTGCTGTTGTTTTAGGTTGTCCTACACATGTTGTATGCATGTATGCCCTTTTTCTAGTGAATACATATATAATCCCTTCTTCTTCATTGTCACTGCGATAACATTTCAACAACGCTGTGACGCCAACGTTATGAAAACGACGTCGTCGCAACTCACTTTTCAACGTCACTGTGTTTGTTGCGACAACGTTATTTCGACGTTTAAAAACAATTGGGAAAGGTGTATTAACGGAGGCCGAAGCAATAACAAACTCACGGCCTTTGACTGTCGAAAATATGAGTGACTACAACAGTCCCAAGCCACCAACTTGCTAACTATGAAGTCGAGGGTGGTTATGCCTCTAGCTGGTGAATTTTCTGTTGTTCACGTATACACCAAAAACGTTGGAGACGAGTTCAACATATATTGAGCGAGTTTTGAGAGATGTGGCGAAAGAAGTACCTTCTTCAATCCCTGCGCCACATTGCGCCACATTGTGTAGGCGATGTCGTAATACTAAACTAATACTAAAGGAATTATGCACAGTTTAGTAATGATGGTCATCTCGTCAGTAGAGCGAAAGTCGTTCTTGAAAATCTGCAAATCGAACTTGTTGTTGTCTTAGAGTTTGTGATTTGGAAATAGTTCTTAAAAGGAACGTTTCTTAAGGTTCCTTCCAAACACTTTTTCACTAGTAAACAACTATTTCTCTGAAGAGCATTCATTACGTTGAGAACAGTTGCACCAGTTACTTTTTCAGCTCGGGCCTGTAATCGTCTCCATTTTTTCTGCTGCGTAGTGGTATAGGAAAGTTTTATTGTTCCACTATAAGTCAAAATCGGCATAATCATCATCAGGTAGATTTTAGTTGCTCCTTCAACAGTTAGATATCTACGTATGTTGTACAGAAGTTTTAATCTTCCAGCAGCGTGTTTGTACGATCTTTCAAAATTCTTACCAAGGTTCAAGTTGTTGTCAAGAATATTTGCAAGATATGTGTATTCCTTCAGGAAGTTAATTGGTTTGTCATAATACGATATTTGTAAATCCTTTCCAGTTTGGTTTAATTGTTTTGAGGTTCCAAATAACATTATTTCTGTCTTACCTTTCTTTAGGTTTAACAGCAGTTCTTCTTCGTCCCGTCGTAAAATTGGTCTTGCTGTTGGAAGACGAGAAAGGGGTAGCATCCCAGATGGAGAGCCTTTAGTTTCATGAAAATATTTCCATGCATAGTAGCCTTGGGCTACGTCTATAGTTTAGGAAGTAATTCCCTTCTCTCTTTCTGTGGTTCCTTGCGTTTTTATCTTCTTTTTAGCTTCTCTCGCGTTTTTTTACTTCACTTGATTTTGTGTGATGAACAGTCGCTTTTATGTCTGTTTTATATTTTTAGTTTCGCGTGTCACGTTTTGCAGTTGTGGCTAACTGTTTGATACCTGTGAGAACACTTGTGTTGAGTAAGTTTATTGTCGTTGTAAGAATTTTATGTGTTATTTGTGTATCTTTTCGTCTGTTCTTTCTGGTATCTCTTGCAGTATCTAATTTTCGTGCAACGTATCCCATTTCCCCCAGCAGCTACATATAAATGTGAACTTTTTTACTTAAAGTAACAAACTCTATTCTTTTGACTGCCATGGGACTGTGCTCTTCAGTAAAAACGTTAACATTTTCTAATGGTCAGGTTGAGGACTAGAGTGATGGCAAAGGAAAGCAGAAGGAAATAACTAAGGCTAAGGAGATCAACGTAGCAAGCAACGTAACGTAGCAACGAAGCAAGCAACGTAGATCCGTTGTCCACAAAGTTGTTTACCTAGAAATATTTGTGTAAAGTCTTAATAAGTCTTTATAAAATTTTATTCACGTGACTGCTTTTTAGGCTGTCGCGACAAAATTGCACATATTGAATTTTGATTAAATTTGATTTTCACACCTGCATTTTTTGTTGCAATGCGCCTTGATGTTTGCCTATCCTTTATCCAGTACCTACGGAAAATTAAAGTCTGCGAATTTTGCTTCCAAATGTCTAAAAAGGATCCTTACTAGTGATCTGAACTCAAATCTCGTCTGCAAAATATTCTGGGTTGAAACAGATAGTTAGGAGGAAGATGAATGTAAAAATAGACTACAGATCAAATTATTGGTTGTTATATTTCAACTAACATTTTCCTTTCTTTACGACCATGACTGCTTTCTTTTGTGTGCATGCGAAACTTTTCATCACACATTCAGTTGGGTATGTCTTTCCGTCAGAACCGCATACTGGGTTGAATTCACGAGTACAAGCAATTCTGCATTCTGAATGAAAACACAAAAGGGTTATTATAATTAGTATGGGGGTTACAGAAAATAAGAGGAATTTTTAAAAATAAAATAAACCAAACACACTTCCACAATCAGCTTTCATGCCAGTTTGGACAATAACGATTGGTTCTTTTCTTCTACAAGATTCTGCTCTCAAAGCGCATTCATTAGAATATAATTTTCTATCATGACCGCAAACTGGTCTGTAGTCCATTTTGCAGGGGAACTCGCATGGGTCTCCGTTGTCTAAAAATACAACATTCTCAAACACTAAAAATGTAAATGACAGAACAACAACAACAACAACAACAACAACAACAACAACAACAGAACGAAAACAATATTATGATACCTTATCGGACAAAACTTCGTCGAAATTTTCTCGAAGTGACGAAACATTTTGTCCGATGAAGTTTTGTCCGATAAGGTACATGAAGGCAATACTGGCGGATATAAACATAAACACTTACGTTCTTCACATTTTCCGGGTTTTACAGCAGTGATCGCTTCACCCTTCATACAGGCGGCTCCACGAAGTTGACATTCATTTCCATAGGTTCTGCCATCACTGCCACAGACAGGTTTGTACAAAAGTATACAAGGGAAATTGCAGTGCTTCTTAGGAGCTGTAAAATAAAAGAATAAAATAATTCTAAATATCCAAAATGCTTGAATGAACGCCCAGGATAAAAAATTATTGAAAATTATTAAGGAAAATTCAAAATTGGTCCAATAGGTCATTAACGGTGATTTTCGGTAACAAAAGAACAAACAAACAAACAAACAAACAAACAAACAAACAAACAAACAAACAAACAAACAAACAAACCTCCAGCAAGTGCAGCAACAAACATGAAAGAAAGAACGATAAAGGTCTTCATTTTTACTTCTTTGTTATGAGGTTAATTCACTACAAAGAAGAAAAGAAGATCATCCAGTTACAGATGGGATAAGCAATTAAAACTAATGAATTCTTTTGTAATTAAATTTGTGTCTTACCTGAAACCTTGTGAAATTATTTGAGGCTGGCCTAAAGAACAACACACCTTTTTATAAAGATGCGACAGTGTATGAATAAGGAAGCTGTTTCAACATTCAAAAGTCTGATCCAACATGATGTTTATGCAGCTTTTCAAATATCTAGCATGTCAACACAACTGCTCAAATAACCGATATTTCGCTTTGATTAGACGACTGGAACTAAAAACTCTAACTATAATTAACTATCATTTTTATAACTTGGCATTATGAAGGACCGACGTTTTTCTGCAAAGTTTTACCTGTGACGAAATAACAAGAAGAAGAAAGAGCGTCAAAAAAAAGCGACACGATAGTGCACATGAAGGGACGTGCTTATCTAACCGATTTTTCATTTGGTTAATATGAGGTTGTTGACTAAGCTGTAACAACAAGCCGATGTAGTTAATTGTAAAAATTGTTTTTCAAAATTTTGATAAATTTTCGAGTGTTGAATTTGAAATTCTTTTATTCTGTAAATTTTCAATTGTATGGACAGTCATCGTCAACCGATGAACGGCAATCGTTGATGACCTTTTTCGGTAATATAGATTTTCATATATTCGGTATAGGGCTTTCCCGAACTTCTGTTTAAACACCGTATTATGACCGTATTATCAAGCTCCGCCTCGTTTCTATACATTTTATTGTTTTACTGATTTCATAATTTTGTTACTTAGTAACGGTCACTTATTATTATTATTATTATCATCTGTTTCCCAAAGGAGTAATTGAAAGCAATTATGATAATGAAAACGAGGCTAAACTAAATGACTCGACCATAACACAGCGTTTAAGGGGAACACCCTCTAAAATGTCAAAAAAGCGGGAGGTGAGTTTTTATGTTTGAAAGAAACCATAAGAGTTTTCCACATGAGTCTCGCTAGCTTTCAGTTCACCACAAGCGTTCTAAAATCAAATAAGCATAAATATGACTAGGCTTTCAATACGCGTCGACCGCCGCCCTTTGCCCTTTACCCCGATGGCGTAACTGTTGCACCGATTTTTTTGTTTCAAAAGGTGTGGACGTGCTTGCAGTTCCGAAAAACATTCGGAAATTCGGGGATAATTTTAAACTAACTTTTCTCAAAAGTTGGATTTCAGAATTCCTGGAACAGATATCTCATGAAATTTTGATGCACTTAAGTTGCCATTTCGCAGAAATGTTGTTACCACTTGCCTCCGCGGGCGGGATATGAGCAACGTTCCAGAACAATTACGCCTTTTTGGTGCAAATTCCATAGTTTTGAGCTCATTAATTATTCATGAGATGCCTAAAACATTCTTTGTCATCACATTTTGACAGAACCTGTTAAGTCACATCATTTTTCATACTTGAGGGTAGTTCCTCCTTAAACAGAAATTCGGGAAAGGGCTATTGTTAAACGACTTTTTTACGGTTGCTAAATTTTCATAGATTTCGGTTGGTTCGGTTCGGTTGCTACCTTTCGTTTTTTTTATTGCTTACATTTGAATTTGTGGTTGTTTGGATTTTGATTGTTGCACCTCCTTCGATCGAATTTCAATCCCTTCGCTAAAATTCTCTCTTACAAAATGACGTACAAATTGACAATTTTACGACCGAATACGTGGAATCAGGGACACATCCCTGGTTTAATATTTGAATTTAACTGTTATGTTTTTAATGAAAAATGCACTTTTTTCTTTGAAAACCCAATGGTGTCCTAAAAAAATAGGGTTAACTATAAATATGTAGTCCCACTTCATGATTGATAAAACGAGCAGATTAAAAATACATTTTAAAAAAGAGCGTACGTTATAGATGTTCGATCGAACGTTTTCCTGCTTTTATTTTTAAAACTTTGCAATACATATGGTGAAACTAACAGACACGTCAAAAAATGATTTATCCATTTTAAAGTCGTTCGAAACTTAAAGATTGCCGTCCAAGTTCATGCCGAAGCAGCCATTATGAAAAGAAACAGTTGTTTTTTCACGGTTGAACGCACACACTTGTTTGTAAATAACTCAGCATTAGAATTTGGAAGCTGCTTCTCTTGTACAGTAGCAAAAATAAGTCTGACAGAGAAAATTATTAATTACAATCATGCACGGAGACGGCGCGATTGATATTGACATAGAGATGGGTGAAATGGAATCCGACATTGATCCGACGTTGACGTCGTTTCAAGCGTCGGCTATTATAGCTGTATGTGCAGCCGTACTTATTGGCAATGCTTTTGTTTGTGCTTTGAACTGCTTCAAGATACACATCCATGGAATTTACCTGAAATTTGTCATGATTTCGGCTGCAATGAACATGATGGCTGCACTGATTTGCATGCCTTTAATGGCTGCAGCTTTAATACAATCCGAATGGAAATTCGGATATCTCTTGTGCAAAATGACCGGAGCGATTTGTTTTGGTAGTGTCATACTGACCATATTTTTTTGTATGCTGGCCGCACTTTCTAAACTTACATTGTTTACATTAAGCAATTTTCCAAAGAAGAAGTTCGGAATTGTGTGCGAAAAAGACTTCATGATCATATCCATCGTGTTTGGTTTTACTTTGATTTCGTTGCTTGTACTTTTTCTTGTAGTAGATTCAAGCAAAATATTTAGCGACCCTCAAAGAACTCTGTGCAGATACGCTAACTCGCCAAATTTGACCGGATACCGTATGTTTTACATCACTTATTCTACGTTGTTGACGTTTGCAGATTTGGTTTTAGTTATACCAATGGAGCGCAATCCTGGTAAATAATATACCAAATATGGAGTGCATTTCTGGCAAATAAGCTCGAAGACAAACGAGGAGAAAATTATTACCAACAGTCTTAACACGTGCCTGTTCGTATAAAATTCTTCAAGCTTTCTGATTGGTTGGAATGATAACTGATAAAGTCCACGTGTCATAAGCATAATACAAAGTATAAAAAAATCCAACATGGCAGATAAACAGTGACTCAAATGATACACTGATTCTAAATCTTATTAGAATGATTGAACGAATGAAGATTTTCAAAGGGTTGAGATATCGTTAAACGAATTAACAAACAATACAACATTTTGACCAATATAAATAAGTTTGAATAGATAGAAATGTTAACCATCCACTTCAGTCATCAAGTGTCATCAAAATAATTTCACCGCAAAAACCACCATTTTTTTTACAAGCGATACTACATTCCTACAAACACGCTAACGTTTTGTTATTCAAAAAAGCATGATCTTGAAATCATGTGACAACAGGGTCGCCATTCTTAATGGAAGGTCTGAAATTTCTGGCATTTTTGACTCAAAAGTTCCTAGGAACACATAATAAATTTGAAGAGATACTCTTTTGAACCTTAAAATTTTGAAAAGGTAACATCTAAATGGAAGTCCTGAATTTATCTGCTGTTAAATTGAAATAAATATACAGCTATACATATGTCTACACTGGAACTAAAACTAAAGGTTATTGGTGCACCTACACATTTCGGACAGAAACGGCAACCCTGGACAGACAATGTTTCTCCACCATGAAAAGTTACATTAAAATACTTAAAACAACTAAAAAACCACAATAAATAAATAAATAAGTTTATCTAAACAGAATTTTCAAGTGCATTCATCATAACGTCGTGATCTCCTGAAAAAGGAAAAAAAATAGTCATCATTTTAATAAACAAAGAAACGGCAAATAACACGAAACATGTTTACATCACGTAATTTATATTATTGTTTACCTTCGTGATAACGTTTTTAAGTTCACTATAAGCCTTCTCTAATACGTCATTTACAATGATGTAATGATATGAATCTGGAATGGAGGCTAAAACGACACGTATCATCAAATACGTCAGTCAGTAGGTGAATCGATGAGGTGAAAAAAATTGTTGAAGTAATGACTCGATGATGAGGTGAAAAAAATTGTTGAAGTAATGAAACACACCGTATCGCATTGCCTCTTCGCAAGTTGCTAATCTTCTTTGTATTGCATCTTCAGTTTCCGTCCCCCTGCTTCTTAATCGCCTCTCCTACATAATTACAGGTTTTCAGGGGGTAAGTAATATGTTAACTGATGTATTATCATGTTGTGACACCACATATTTCAAGCAAAAGATAAATCAATTAGATCAAAACAACAAAATGGTACCAGTTCTTCTAGACTTGGTGGCTTTATAAATATGAGAACACAGTCTAGTTTTACTTCTTTAACATTCCGAACACCCTGAAAAGAATTTTGAAATGAGAAAATATGTAACAGTGATGAAAAGAAGTTTTGTTGTTAGAAATAATATGAAGAACCTGCGAATCTAGGTCCATAATGCATATCTTTCCACTGTCTAATACATCTTGTACAGCTTTTTTACTAAACAAAATTACAAAATCGTGACTTCGATTTATCATCAAGAAGAGGAAACAAAAAGTCAGATAAAAAACAAACAAACAAACTAACAAACAAACCAATAAATAAACGGCTACCTGGTTCCGTACGTGTTGTTACTAAAAACAGCATGCTCGATAAATTCGCCATTTTCTATCTGTTTTGTAATGGTTGACAAATCTGTATAATGATAGTCTAGAAGAACAACACATGTAAACCAGTCTTAGCAAGCCACATAATGCTACATGATGTTAATAACTCCTTTGTTCAAATGTTGTTGACAGAGAACAATTTGAGAGTTTATGTGTAAATTAAAGCACCCCTTTTTCAAAATTTGCACATAATACAAGGTGAAAAAAATTATCGACAAAAAATCAAACTTTAATATACCTCTTCCATTAACTTCCCCTGTTCTTGGTTGTCGAGTCGTATCTAAAGAAAATTCAAGTAAAATTCAAAAATAAATGTTTTTATTCATTTTTTTAAATATTAGATCATTTATAAACACAAACACAGCTTACGGGAAACACTAAATCCAAACTTTGTCGGATATTCTTCCATCAGTTTCTTGATAACAGTGGATTTCCCACTTCCACTGGGTCCAGAGAGGACGATCGGACGGAGTTTATTCATCCTTGTCACTACTAAAGAAAACGACAGAAATTATAATTACAATCAGTTGATTTGAAAAAAAAGTCATTTAAAACTTGAGGTTAACACCAGAATCATTAGTGATCAATTATTAATAAAATATTAACTTTCGTCAAAAATATTAACTTTCGTCAAAAATATTAAGCTATATATGCACGCTTGAACTGTATATACTTTTAAAAGAAACTGTCAGTTGCCCCACATGAACTAATAATAATGATGACTTGAACTTCTTAATCTACCACTGTTATATTTTCACTAATCTCAACTCCCCGGTACACAATATAATGTGATTAAGAATGCAATTCAGGTTTTAATAAAACCAGAATCATTAGTGTTAAAAAGAAAAAAAAAACTTGAATAGTGATTTAATGTCAAAAATACCACATTTATTATACTGGTATTCTAACGTTTATAAAGGCCTTTTATGCTTACAAGAAAACGTAGACATTTTAAGATAGTGATCTTTCACTAAAATATACTGGGAAATATTTTGATATTTTCTTCTTGTGTTGGTCTAACAGAATTAAATTATAAACCTCACCTGTAACATTCTTTTGACTTGTACAAAATGCTCCCATGGTACGATTTATTAAATGTTAATTCATCAATTTTAATGAATATTAAACTTCCTAATTTTGTGAATATATATACTTTTTGTGTAAACATAATTTATTTGCATAAACATCATTGAAAAATTGTAACCATGACGATCAAATATGTTTGTTTTGATAGTTAATGTAAAGTGAAAATTTTTCCAAAGATATCAGTTTTCAATCTCAATTCCAATGTTTTAATATGACAGAAAATATTACAAGAATTGAAATTGAATCAAGCATTGTTATGTGTAGGTGAAATCAGGGATATATAAAAGCTTTACATGGCGTAATCAAGTAAAAAACAGACATTAAAAGGAAAAAAATAAATAATCTGTCTATTTTTCATTTTTTCACTACAACTTAAAAATTCTTTCTTTCTTTAATGAAGGTTTCAATCTTGAAATAGACAACTATAAGCAGTCTTTGAGTAAACTTCACCTAAAATGCAAATTTACAAACTATATTAAAATAGGAAGCTTATAACATCATGTTAAATGATACTACTCATGCCAATTTCATTTTCATTTCCAATTGGGCTACCTATTTGGGTACTGGAAAATTTAAAGACCAGACTGAGAAATTGTTGTAGAGGTGTGGCAACCATTACTTAAAAGGGCGGTAATATTCCACGTAGTAGCTTAAATTTGAAATATCACTTTATAATTGGGCGTAGATTCAAGATGAGTCTCGAACCCCTTTAAACAAATCCAAAAATAAAAAACACGACTGAAATGAAGTTGTTGATATTCACGCATGCTGTTATCGGCACATCTTGTTTACTACTGGGAAAGATTGGCCATGGGACTTCAAACCATGACTTTTAAATCCCAGTTTTGAAAGCAGATTACCATATAGGGGGAGTTTTCCGTTCCTTGTACGAGAATATATTCTCGTCATGTTTAATAACCACCTGATTATCAGAGTTTGTTTGCATCATGATGCAATAGTTATGAAAACGTTTAGAGTAGGTTCAGCAGGCTAATAAGCAGTAATAAGTTATCACAGACTGGGACTATTACGGCACGTGGTTTTTACGGTATCTACTTTGTTATTCTACTGTTCTGTGTTTTATCGTAAAATTGTGTTAAAAATTTTGCATGTCTCGAGAATAGATTCTTTGGTCGTTCTTTATCTACTTCAAAAGGGGAGGAAAGAAAATGTTTTTATTAATTACTAATCTTGTTTTGATATTGTATTTCATATGTTTCATCATTAATGTTTCCTTTTTCACTTATTGGAAAATACTGAAGTTAATGTGTTGAGAATTGATGTCCCCTCTCTCTTGCTGCTACCCCTTATCATATCAAAATTAAAATGATCGTGTGTAAATGGGCTAAAGTGGTGTGTCAAGCATTAAAAAGGGCAGGCAAAATTGACAGTCAGTTTGTCTGAACACTCTCTTGAATAACACTGAAAATCTGCAAATTTTCATTGTTGAAAATCTGCCTTATTAAGTCAAATAAAAACAAAAAACGTCATTTGCAAAGTCAAGTCATACCAAGCAATCACAAAGTCTTGGGGTATATAAGCAATGATATAAACCTATACAATTTTTGTCATCCCCCCTCTTTGTGCTATCTTCAACAACCGAATCAGAACATATCTATGTTTCTCTTTGATTTGACTTTACCTTGAAATCCTCTCTGTGCAAATTTTCGAATCAAGACCAGTCGTTGGTGGAGCAAAGCCATGGAAATAAGTCCCTTCATTTTTTTCTTTCTGACAGCACACGAGGAGAATCCAGGAATCACAAAGGGTGCAAATTTTACGCCCCATTCTTTCACTTTTGTAATGGGATTAATATAGATCAATAGAAATATTACCCATTGAAAGATGAAAGTCCGATATATGTCGGATAAAAACATAACTGCCGTGTCTAAACGTCATTTTTATGAAACAGTTTCAATAATATAAAAATTTAAAAAAATGTTAATCTGCCTAATCTTGTCACCCACCATGGTCGGGTGGGCGACGAAGAAAATTTTGAATTCTATGCTCTCTTAAACGGCCTTAAAAATGAATTTCAGTGTTAAATTTAAACTATTAATTTATAGCGCTGCAGTATAGTGTTTTCTCGCAATAAAGCTTTATGATTAATTAATTGACGTCACTTGGCGGGTCAATATTTCCTTTATAGACCTAAACGGTTAATAAGCCAGTATTACACTAAATTCTCTTCTTTGCCAAATCACGTTTTCTGAATGAGCCAAACATTTTCCTCTTGTCATCATTAATCCTTACAAATCGTTTGACAACTTCCAAGCAGATCAAGATCATCGGTCTTATGTTTATAAACATGGAGAATCAATTAATGAAAGAGGCTGTCTGCTGTGATCGAGAATGGTTGATCGCAAACAAGTTTTCAAGACCTTTCACTTATTGCATTTGTTCTTGATGCACGTATAGTCACATATTATTCCGATTTCCCGACGGAGAAGTTAGAACCAATTATGATTGAAAACGAGGCAAAAACTTGTTGACTAGGCCATAACGCAACGTTTAAACAGAAATTCGGGAAAGGTGTATTAGACGAGTCTCCACACTAAGAAAGAGGTCTAGTCATGTCACGTGATGTGTAATGAGTGTAATACGTCACTTTCGTTCTGTGTGCAGACCGACCTTTGTTTCAGATCAGAATAAATATTGACGTTTCACAAACTAATCATAGCATTCAATGTCCAAGTGCGAAAGAGGAAGGAAAAATCTCGCGATAACTGTGCGGCCGCATGTTTTACCACGAATCAGTTGTCTAAATCAGTCATGACAACGAACCAGCAGCCGTAGAGTCATAGAGGCACGAAATAGATTTACTAAATTGTATACAACCAGACCCTATGCACAGTGAAAGCAAGAATAGGATTTAATTAATGCAAAATAAACGATATATTACTCTTGATATATTTAAATGAAATTAGTATCTTCACAAAAGCTCCCGGCCATCCGAAATTCACCCGGAGTGATGACAGTAAAAAGTCTTTGCGGAGTCGATCTGGAACTTGGACTGGGACGTGACACATTAGTTCTTAATATATATTCTCTGCCAGTTGCTTCGGGAAATTCCAAATGTCTGTTTATTTTTTTCGACCGGATTTGATCTTGATTCTGAAATTACAAAAATAAATAAAAAATATTAGAATATATAACCATATCCTTAAGATGTATCTACCACGACTTTTATCGTTCGTTTGTCATAACTATGTGACTAATACCAAGTCTTTGATTTTCCGATTCAACCTCGTTCACAGAGGGAACATACTCAGAAAATTATCGAGGTTAGATGTATGACGTAACATAGGTAAGACGACAATGGTTCGGTTACTTGCAGAAAGCCTTATGCCCGCCCACGCCCTTGTTTGAACTACATTCATTGCAGAAACAATCCTGTTTTTGCAGATCGACATCATAGTAGCAATATTTAAGAAATAGGAAGGGTATCCTTAAGAACGTTACTGAGATCCTTAAGAACGTTACTAACGGAGATCCTTAAGAACGTTACTAACGGAGATCCTTAAGAACGTTACTAACAGAGATCCTTAAGAACGTTACTAACAGAGATTTTTAAGTCCCTAAACAACATTTATTTATGAGGAATGTTTTTATACCCAAAGCTCGAGGTTGTTTTCTATGGTTTACAGAGATTGTTTTCGTGGGAGTGGGAGTGGAACGTTCCATTTCCACTGCCGATGACGAGTTAACTCGTCATGGATTTTTATTGGCTGAAATTCTAGCCCAAGGTAAGCGAAGACTGTCAGAGTTGTCTAATAAACTAAAGCATAGAGAAAGATATAAAAATACTCTCAGCCAACCGATATTTTCGCGGCGCACAGGGAGCACACACCATGTTTTCACGGCAATGGGCATGACGAGTAAACTCGTCATCGGCAGTCAACGTGTTAATGACGTCACCAGTCAATGTCCAAAACGGCAAGACAACTTGATTGGCGAGATTTTGGTGCAGAATTAACTTTTATAATATTAAATAAAATGCGAACACCAAACCCTAACCCAACAGGTAGTGAAAGAAGTTAATCCACTCTTAGTTTATGACTCAGGAAATATAGCCTTACTATTTTTAAAGGGGGTAATTTAGTTGCGTCATCTTCCGCCTAGAAAAGAGGAAAACGAGTGGTCATTTAGAGAACCCATGGTCGACAACACGATCTTCATCATTGTCATCGTCACGTGACCTACCTTCTGATACTCTAAGAGTTTCTTGAGAAGTTTTCCAAAACGACCGTTTGGTCCATCTTTTAAAATTACTTCAGTTGACTTCAACAATTTCTTGATAAATATTTCCTTTTCATCATCATCTTCGATCATCTTGTCTTCCATAAATTTCAACCTTAAACTTTTAAGTCGAGAGATATTTTCTTCAATTGTATGAAGGTTTTGAATAATACTCTAAAAAAAGATACGAAATTAGACAAGAAAAAATAACGCTTAAAACACTTAGGGAACGGAACGCCAATCCAACTACCTCCGAATTTGTCATAACGACCATTTTTGAAGAACAGCAAGGTATCACGTCATCACAAAAAAGAGGCGACTTCAAGACATGATGACGAATAGCCACGGATGAGTGAGAATAATGGATGAGTGAGAAAGAAACTTTAGAAAAGACAAAAAGACTTCAGTTCGAAAAATGACGCAAGTGCTCCTCCACTTTCCACCCAAAACACTTTCACATCGGAGAGTTTACAATTTGTTTCGAAGAAATGAAAAATAAAAAGACTATAACTAACCTCGATAATAGGTACATGTTCCATGGATGGATAAACGAGACATGAAGTATCTCGGATAATTTTCTCGATCATTCCTGACATAGCGCAGCTATCTTCTGTTAAACAAAGAAGTGTAAAAATGTATTAAAAGTATGTTTAAAACGAAGATCTTGAATTAACCGCTAAATCGTGTGACTATCGCAACCTAGGTTATATTGCGCAGACCTTATTGTTACAAATGTACTTAGTTGCAGAACTTATTAGCAGACGCCATCAGGATAAAAAAGAGAGTCCGCAATAAGGTGTCCGTTAACAAGAGGTTTGGAACCCATGAAAATCACAACGAACATTTGCAAAATAGACAAGGTTGGTAAGACAAAGCCGAAATATGCATAAGAAAGACCGTCGAATGATAAGTCTCCCGAAGTGCCTCAGTTTCATTAATAGTGGATAATAGACCATTTCGTAAATACGCCAAAAATTAATGGTTTTTAAAATTTAATTTCATTGAAAATGACAAGGATCAGTGAATTGCTGATGATAAATTTACTATGCTCAAGTATTTTTAGATAAAATAAACAACGGAAACACCAATTTCATTTCGCATATTTAAACAAAAGTTCTGCTCAAGTCCTTTACAAAAATGCTATCATGAAGAAACTAACAATACATGCCTCGTTTTCATGTAAAGCAGAACACTTTAAAGCGTTATGCATATTTGAACTTGAAATTTTCAAGACATACTGAACTTTAATTTATAAATCCTATCACATTAAATATTTGCATTGAAACACAAATTTTATTATTGCGCAATTAATTTATAAAAAGGTCTATTAGAGGCCGTTTACATGAGACCCGAAGTGAACTCAAACCGGTTTGAAATGAAAAACTCCACTTCGACGCATGATGGAATTTCTTATTACTGTTTACATGACTTCGGTCAAATTGATCAAATCTCAAACCGGTTTAAAATTTCCATGTAAACACTGCTCCCCGAAGTGAAAGTCTGTTTATCAATACAGCGGTTTGGTTGTGAGATGTCCCACTCTGAAAGGATTTTCCGCCATATGTTTAAACTTTATTAGAAAGCATTGGTGACACTATAAGTCGCATTGGTGACACTATAAGTCGCATTGGTGACACTATAAGCCGCATTGGTGACACTATAAGCCGCATTGGTGACACTATAAGCTGCATTGGTTGAATGTACTGACTAGGTCAAAACACGTTGATTAAACAGAATTTCGGGAAAAAGCGTATTGAGATCGGAAATGCATGCATACCTTCCTGGTGAATTCGGATTAATGCGGAATGGATAACAGAAGGAAACATATGAAGAGCTATTTCTGATGGTGATAAATTGCTCAAGAAATGCAAAACCTATAACGGAGGCAAAGCGGAAAACAAAATTATTCTCTCTGTCGTCCAACAATAATGCACTTTTCAATTCTGACTATTACCTTTTCCCCTTCTTTCGTATCATCAAACAAACGTTTTTGTAGTCGGGCGGGAACTGGTCTTGCAGTCACCCATACTTCACGCCACATATTTCCTGGTACACGCATGCGCAAACTAAGATGTCCGTCTTTACTCCACTAATAAAAAAATTCTGAATCTTTCTATTTTGATTACCGCTGATTACTGGACCGAGCATCTGCTGTTTCGAAATTGAAGCACAAAAGGCTATCTTAGTAAGAACCAAGTAGCAGTGTGTTTTTCAATAAGAGGTCTTACAAAATGAATTACTTGTTTGTTGTGACGCGTGACTCCTACCAATATGGCGGCCGTTGCGCTTCAAAAATTTAAATCCCAAAACAAAAGGTTGCTCGATCCAGGCTTTTTTGAGTGACTACAACAGAGATAAGCAATATCCATTTGACTACAAACATTACCTCACGTCTAATCGTAATAATTACTACGTTCTTCCGCATGAAAGTGATCATAAAGTTTTATGGCCACCTAGGTATTAAGTCATTTTTTCATGTAAGGGAACATCGTTATTATTTAGATTTAGAACGAGGCAATGTTCGTTCTCTACGAACGAAAGAAACGTAATTTGGTCTGTGTTTTTAACTTACGGCTGAATCTTCGATAACATTAATATTCGGATCATCGTCCAGTTCAAATTCCCACCCTTCTGTCGGAACGTCGTGTTTTTGCTCTAACGGAAGAAGAACATGCACGTGACGTCGTGACGTCGGAAACATTTTTATTCAAAGAAATAAGAACATAACTTTACTCATTTTTTCTGCTAGAATTCGATGTAATTCTTCTTTTTCCTCCTGTGATTCAGGGCCTGGTAACCAATCATTTGGAGAATACCATCGAACAAAATCTTCCAAAGTACATCCAGGATTGGCTGCCTGTTAAACATAAGAATAAACACATCGCCACAAGTAACAACACCTTCAACTTTATTTAACCTACAAAAATACTAGACTAAAAATATTTTACCTTAAATGACTCCATATCAGATAAAAGCGAAGCGCTTTGCATTTGCGCTCTCAACCTGGCTGCTTCAGCAGAAGTTCCTAACTCAGTCAATATATTTTGTTGTTCAAGAAGCATGTCTTCCGTCAACGGGGGAGGTTCCTCAAAATGCATAACAAGAATAACAAGAATATCATTCATTCATTCAACAGGGTTGCCACAAACTTTGATATTAAAAATCCAGCATTTTTTTATTGAGAACAGTATTTTCCCAGCAAACTTTATGGTAAAAGGGTATCATTTTCCAGCATACTTTAATCGTACAAACTCGTGAAATTTTTGGCATAAAGTTTCGCGAATGAGGCAGAAAAATTTATTTCGCGAGCATAAATTTTCGCGAATCGAGCATTTTAGAAAATTTCGCGAGCATAAACTTTCGCGAATCAAGACCAAACTGAAATTTTAAATGCATGGATTTTCAAGAATAAAAAAATGTATATACAACAGTTGCATGTTACACCAGTGTTTTATAGGCATACAGGGGCAGAATATCTTAAGCATATATTAAGGATATCTTGAGGCTAAGAAGTTAGCATAAAGAAGTAAAATTTTACCAACCGAAATAGTTGAGTAGTTAATGATATTTGAATAGTTAAATCTATAAGCATGTTTGAGGCTTGACTCTTAAGATTTTTTAGCATGGCCGAGGCTGAACTCAAAATACATGATGCTTTTAAAAAAAGGTGTGTTTCTTGATATCGAGCAAGAAGAAATTAGGAATCCTAAAAAAACCCCAAGAATCCTCCAAAGAACAAGGTTCCTCCCAAAAAACGTGCAAAACAAACGGAACTATGTTTGGTCCTGCTTTACCAAGACCCCGAAACCAAAATCGCGCGAACGATACAGAGAAAGTTGCTGATGTTATTCAAATAGACTAGATTAGTGTAAATTTGTTTATATTGAGACGTTTCGTTTTGAAGAATACATACAGTATCTGAAAATTCTTCTCAAACCTTGAAAAAAAATGAGCTTCTTTTAAATTTTTTTCGCGAACATAAACTTTCGCGAATCGCTTAGTCGAGAATTTTTGAAGACATTAACTTTCCCGAATTGGGCCAAAATTCGCGAAAATCGCGAAAGTTTGTACGACTAAAGTACTATGAAAATTTGATATCTTATATCAGCAGGTTTCAAAGTTGAAAGAATAAAATTCGATCGCAACACAAGCTCAAAATTATGTAGTTGATTCAAACTTACTTGAGTGATTGGTATACATAAAGATTTGCCAGTTCTTAAAAGTTTCATGTCAGTTTCTTCCTGAACACCTTCTGGTAATCGATCGTCATCTTGAACATCGTCAAGTGTACAAGACATGCTTTCATTACTAAACTCTTCCCTTGCCTCAAAAAATTCTTCTTCGTCATCAGAGCTCATGACACTTGAATAACTCATACTTCTCTCCTCTGTTCCCCCCTGAACATCACGTGATATGTTCGCTAATAATTCGTTCCATGACCTGTCTCGTGCAGGCGGCTCATTTTGAACGAAATCTTTATAACTTATAGCTGCAGGTAAAGTGTTTGTAGTTTCAACAGACTGTTTTGGAATTTCAACATGTTTTTTCCTTCTTTTCGATATGCAGTAGTTTAACATCTAAACAATCAAGTGAAATATTTTAAAAAAGCATTTAGAAGATGACGTCAATAAGATGACAAATTTACTACATTTTTACTTTTTATAAGAAATAATACACGACCTCGTTTTAACGTCCGAATGACTTTAAAAATGACTAATTTTAGGATTTCTTTCAAACTATTTATATCTATATTTATATTTATATCTATATTTATATCTATATTTATATTCACAGCTTCTATAGCATCTTTTAACCGTCCCTCACGAAAAAACCGCCAAGGAACAAGAAAAGGGAAACCCATCTGAAATTACGGATTCCAACGTTGAGGATGCATAGTTTCCCGAAATATATGATTTTCGGAGGGTGACATTAAAATATATGATTTTCAGAGGGTTCTTTGTTGTTGGAATTTCGTACATGTTAAATACCAGGAAGCCTGTTAATTAGCGCCCAAATCATTGCGGTACGAAAATAATTGTGATTATATTTATCCCTGCAAACAGAAACAAAATGTTCCTTGATTAGAAATCTTTTGCAAGTTGACTCGTTACTTCATTATACCATAAAGTTTCCCCCTGTGCACTTTCAAGAAGGATAATGTATGGCACATCGAGCAGTAACAAAAGAAACACGAAACTAGGTTCTTCGCTAGGTTTCTTATAAAAAAAATGTGTTCATATGTTTAACGTACCTGCAACTTTTGATGAAGTAAACAATAATTTAAATTCGGGTGAGTTTGTGCCAACCTAAATAAAACACACACATTTGCTTTCAATAAAATGGATTTTTTTTGTTACCACAAGAGCAAAAATCTGTCAGCCAATTTACCGAGAAATGAAGATATTATTTTCGAATCTATATCGTAGTTCCAACACAAACTCATGCCATAAGTGCGCAACCCCCTCCAATCCTAAAAAAGAAATTCTCTAAATAACTTCTATAAGGAAACTGAACGAAACTTAGGGGCCGTTTATAGGAGAGGGGGGAAGATTGCCGGGACGGGATAAAATATGAGATCCCGCTTCCCTCAACATTTACACTAAACATTACTTATGTGTTTATATGAAGAATTTTTGTTTTGGCGGGACGATTTCCTCCTGCACTGGCAAAGCGGAATCTCCCGCTTTTCTCATATAAACACTCTGTCCCGGGGACGATTTCTAAAAAAAATATGAAACAGCTGCAAATTATTACGGGATAGCTAGAACGTCTCTCCTCCTAGAATGTTTCTCCTCCGCGAAACGTCAATTGCAAATATTTTGGTGAGAAACATCAATGAATAATTCTGTTTTTTGGCTGAAATTATTAAATATGCTAAAACCTCACTCAGCTTCCTATATGCATTTTTATTAATAGCCCTGTTCGCTCTCCCGTTTTATGCTGCTCAGCTTCTTGTTGAATTTAAAACAATGAATTTTTTAAAAAAAATTAAAAGTATAAAAAATATTGTCCAGTCCCGGCTTTTTTTTCATGTAAAGGCGAGATACAACCATCTCGTTTGTCATCCCGTCCCGGCAAACATCCCGTCCCGTGTTCCATATAAACAACCCCTATACTTTAGAATTCAGGAAATTCGAACCCTTAAGATAGGCCAACATGTTGTTCGACAGGTGAACGTGCAGTCGAAGCAGTGCCGACATGTTAACAAACAACATTCAAATTGTAATGTCGGCTAGTGTTGGTGACTCAAACAGCACCAACATGCTGGTCAATTTTGTGCCAACATATTGCTGTTTGGAACGGTTTGCACCTGGGAACATCAAATTTATCTAGGAGTTTTCGAGTTATAGGAGTGTTCATGTAAGAGTTTATGAATGGATTGACCAGATACTTTTGTTCGATCTAGATGATTTTTCGAAATAAAGGAGTTCGAACTATATGAATTCTAACTGTATATAGCAACCCTTGATTTGTGAATATCTGGGGTGTTGGTACAAATGGAAAATTACGTCATTGGGTGTATGTTATTCGAATAAATTTCAAGCAGTCATAATGAACTGGATTTCCACGTTTTTACATGAGAGAAAAATAATAATTCTTTAAAGAAACGAACTCATTCATTATTCATAAAAATGTCTGAAAAAATAATCCTAAATAGCTTTAAATGATTTTAACTTTAATGTTCTCTAACAAACTTTTTACTTTTTAAGCAGATGTTGCCAAGAGACTGGAAACGAGGTTAGTTTTCTATCGGTCAAAACCGAAAGAGAAAGAATAGATTAATATTTTCACAACTTCTCTTCCAAACCTCCTGGCGTTTGCTATTTTTACTATGAAATTTCCATTGAACACTATTGCTGCTCAATTTTTGTTTTCTCGTAAAGAAAGTTTGCACGACTTAAAAAATGGTAATTTATACTCAATTGTCTTGATTAGCACAAATATGTTAGAAATTAGTACCTTCATAATTAGAGTTGATAATACAGGTACATATTGCTAAGCTGTGTATCAAACTGTCAACAGGAGCTGATTTCAAATGACGATATTTATCCTGGAATCAAAAGAAACGTATAGAATTGAAAAAACCGGACATATATAAGTGAATTATAGATCAATAAATAAAAGGCTCCATTTGCAGGAAAAAGTTGTCGTTCACTCAAGCATATATATACGATTTACTTTGGCACTACCTACTTTAGTGCAATCGCAATAGAATCTATTGCAGCACATATCAAACTTTTGAAAGCAAAGATGAATTATTGATGTGAGTAGAGGAACACATCTTCAAGCTTCTATTCGGTACTTTCTGTTTTGTTGCAGTTCATGTATTGGAAATGGAATGAATGATCACAAAATCAACCAATCAAATCAAAGAAAATTTGAATTATTTATAACTTTAGTATAAAGCATCCCTAAATGTGATGTGATTTTTCTTTCCTTCAATAATACAATAGAAGTGATGATAGTTAAAAAAAAAAGATGAGAGTTTTAAATAATATCCTGTAAGTGAATTTTTGTTTTACTTTGAAAATTTTATGTATCAGACATTTTACCTTTGATCGAATGGCTTCACATTCTAAGTTTTTCTGTTCTTCACCTAAATTTTGCTGAATATTACCAGCCTCCATTTCAGTTTTTCTTGCATCAGGAAATAGATACTGCAAAGGAACATATGAAAACTGTAAGATAAATATTCCTTGCTTTTATTACATCAACCATGCAATCACAGCTATAAAGAATCTCACCTCAAATATGTCATTCAACACTTCTTCTGGAATAGGTGCATGATTTAATTTTGTCTTGATAAGCTTTCTCGTGGCACTGGAAACAACTTTTGATAGTGGTGATGCTAAATTTGGGACTGGTTCAGCAAGCCTATCCAACACTTGAGTCAAATTTCCTGACAGTGCTATAAACAATTAAGCACAAAATTAAATCAGAAAATCTTTGATAAATGAAATAGGAGTTGTCAGAAGGTTTGGATAAAAGTTCTTACTTTCTTGGTTATTAGAGTAACCAGAAGATAAACGCCGAATTACTTGTTCTGTTGAAATACTTGTCTCGTTGCAAAGATTGAAAAAATCATACAAATGACTATACAGTAAAGTGGGTGCATCTTCAACATGGCAGACTTTCACACTCCATTGAGGTGCATGTAATGGATTCAACTCGCTAGAACAAAAGTCAAAACATCTCCTTAATGAAAATAGTGTGGAAGAAAAGTTGTGAAAGCAAGAAAAATTAATAGTCAGATGAGTGTTTTGATGAATTGTTTGTAATTAACATTTACGCAATGAAAGTTGTGAAGGATATGGCAGAATATTTTAAAATCACATAAAATTAAATGCATTTGAAAAATAGAAAGTAAAAATTATATCTATGTATCCATAATAGTTTATGATCTATCCTCATATTTATCTATTTATGTATCTATTTATTTAACTATTTATTTATTTATTTATTTATATGGATGGAGTCTGAAACATCTTTTCCCTTAAATTTTCTTAGATTTTTTCATACCAAGAATTTCCTGTTCCAGCATTTTCATGAGAATACAAACAAATAAATACAATACAATTTCCATAAAAGCAGAGGTCTATTTTATTTGATGTTATTTTATAGGAATTCCGTGTCAAAATGTTCCAGAGTATCCATTGCAACTGTCACATCATACATGATAGGTCTTACATTCTATATGTCATGCATCGCAACAAATAGCTGGGTATTGCAACAAAATAAAATACACAAAAATGATTCCGACATTCGATCAATTGGTCTGTGGAAGGTTTGTTGGGAATCCTCCAAGTGTGAAGATGCAGTGCAAGCAATACAACACCATATGCAAGAGAATGGCGACAATGTTCCCTACTGGATGTTCATTGTTCGCTTAACAGCTGTAATTGGTTTTCTTGCAGCTGGACTGGCGGTGATCACTTCGTTCAAACTACTTGTTGATTGCAAAACACAAAACTTTCAATCATGTTTATTTATGTTAGTTGGAAATTTCATGTTATGTATAGCTTTGTCATATTTCACCTATAATATTGTGAGGTTACAGGCTACAATGGATTGGGGCTATTCGTACATAATTGGGTGGGTGGCAGTCGGTGTCAATTTCATCACAGTTACCTCTGTTGTTTACAGCAGAAAAAGAATGAGAACGATAAAGCTGGAGAATCGTTTATTAGACAGACAAACCTAGATGAGGAACCGGGAAACAACTGTAATATAATGGCTTTTTATGTTAAAAGTAAGACTAAAATCATTAAAAAAAATTGTTAATCTTCAGAAGGTCGATTTTGCATTAAAAACAGTAAAGATGTGTTATCACCGTATCATGAAGAAGAAATAGTTGTACTGTAATTGAAGAGTGAACTTGACGTTTACGCTTATCAATTCTGATTAACTTAACGGTTACAGGGGTTGACAACTCATGTATGTGCGTACACGACGTATGTGTGCACACAACGTACTCCAAAAACTAAAATTTTTATGTTGCCGTACTTGATGGATTTTCAGCAGGAACGTGCACAAACACTTCTTTTTCCCGGTTTGAGTACGTGAAAAACAATAAGATATTCAACGTACAAATTTTTCACAATGAAATGAACAACCAAATAGTTATTCCTTAAACACATTATTCCTAACTATTCAGTACTCACAATTTTAAACGGAAGTATGTGCATGAATTTTCACAAGTCTTTGGGCATAGAATTATGTAATATATAATATTGTAGAGTCTTTGATTTTGCAAGTAAGTAAATATAAAACCAAACTTAACGATGAGAGGAGGAGAAGGGAAATCGTTGAATTTGAATCATGGACTTGTCATAAAGTAATCTACCAAAATAATGAGAAAAAGGTCTCCACATTTTTAAACTTGAGACAATTAAGGATATTAGCATCAAAGACAACCAACCCAACCATATCCTGTTAGTGCAAAATCAATAGAAATGAAAAGAAAGAAAAACTACACGATTTCGCAGTTAAGCCGTTTGTTGCAGCTGCATGCAGTTAAATGCTTGTTGGCATTTTAAATAAAAAGGCAAATGTAAAAATGGCGGCCTAACTCCAAAATTGTCTGGTTCTCGCACATACTCATCACTTTTATGTCTGGTCCAGATCATGGTCTACTTTTATGTCTGGGTCTTTAACTTGTTTGATATTTGTTTGGTTGCAAATTGTTTCTTCAGTGTTCATCAAATTGATAGAAAGTTTCGTAAAAAATTAACATCAAACGATTTTACCCCTAGCGCCAATTTGATGCTAAATTCAGACAAAATGATGATAAGTGTGTCACCCCTAAGTAAAAGATTTTTAGATGTCAGTTTTCATTCACACATTCTATCATTCAGTGAATGCATGTTGAGTTTGAGTAAGTACTTCAGTAAAGGCTATTTTTATTTAGTTTGTATTGTATGGTAATAATCATCAACAGAAAATAACTTGAAAAGTTTCCAACTTAAAGCATAACAAAAGTTATCAAAATAAAAGTTGAATATTTTCGAAATATTGTATATTTCAAACAATGTCTGATGTCTATACGCTTTTGAAGATAATTTTATTCCTTGTTGAATATTGTCCTAATCTTTGAATTTATAGCACAATAACAAAGTTTAGCATTTCAAAAGAGAAATCAGAAAAGAAAGAAGAAGAATGGTGCTCATCAATAAATAAAAACCAACAGAGAAAAAAAATGTTTGTGAATATAAAAGAAAAAGTTCTTCCAAAGATAAAGACAAACTGAAAACTTAGACATGATTCTACCAAAAGAAGATTGGTATTTTGATTTACTTTTCAGTACATTTGTGTCGTTTCTATTGTACTTAATAGCAATAGCGAATGATGCATGGTTTCTCGAAATGCTAGCAATTAAAAATAAAGATCAGTCGAATGTGTTAATTCGAAAATACGGTTTATGGAGGGCATGTAATACAGATGGTTCGTGTTCTCAAGTCAGTGTTTTTTACCAGCAGAAATCAATGCATTGGCTAACTGCAGTACAACTTTTTGCCATCACTGCAACACTTATCGCCACTGTTGGCTTTCTATTCGTGTTCATCAATATGGTCACAAAAATATTGAAATTAAAATACGCTGTCCCAGTATTGTTTGTCAGTCCGTTCTTCATGTTGATAGCATTATCTATATATACGTCTCATGCCATACCAGGAGAAGAAAAAGCTGTTTGGGGATGGTGTTACATCATAGCATGGTTAGTAACATGCATTGTGCCATTATGGGGTGGCCACATCTGCTATCGCATCTTAACAACATAAGGCACTGACACAGTATAACTATTAATATATTAACATATTCATTAACATTTTAGTGGAATTTTCCTCAAAGTCTTATTGGTAATTTACAATGTCTTATTGGTAATTTACAATGTAGTATGAAATTTATAATAATTATATACCACTTTGATTTGTTTTGATATGATTAGATGTCTAGACATATATATTTGAAGTGAATAACACGAAAGCAAACAGTAACAACCATGACAACCAAACAAACGCAAGGCTTAAAATACAATTTTACAAGTTTTCATTTTATTTATTTATTTATTTATTTTGCCTGGAATTCCAGACCTTTCTCTTGAAGTTTTTGAACCTCCTTAGAAAGTATTATTAAAACAATCTGTTTATTTGAAATTCATTCAACAAGGGTTGAATGAGACTTCCATGTGTATCTAGTAATATGCCTCAGTCAGTCACCACCTTGAATGAATAAAAATGATATTATTATCTATTGAGTGAGGTATGTCACAATAACAGTGAGGTAATATGGTATCTATGAGATTCATTTAAAGTTATGAAAAATAATTAATGAAATGATACGGAATTATTTGGATAGAACTATTGTGGTAAAGTCATGGTAAAAATGAACTCAGTGAAATTTGTGCACATACCTGTAATTTGCATCGTCAACAAAAACATCACTAGATAAACATGGCCAACATGCAGCTACTTGCAGATCTCTAGAATAAAAAAGTAGAATATTTTCAAGGAAAGAACATTCTTATTCTTTATTCGCAATTCTTTGACAAAAATCTTCATCTACATATTTCTTATTAGAACTAAAGAATTTGTAACATAAATTATCATTATTAAATGAAGAACTTATAAAAATGTTTGGTAGAACACATGTCTATTTAAAAAAAGTTCATTCATTATTTTTCTCTGTCAAAACTTCTTAACAAACAAACTATTTATGAAAGAATAGTGTTGAAAATATATCTTTTAATAACCATGACAACCAATATTTTATGCTTCAAGAATGCCACATCAAAAAAGTACAATTTCACATTTTGGAAAAATTTATCTTGAGTAACAAAAGAGAAAAAACATGAAGGGTAGTCTCCATATCAAACATAAACCTCATGCTCAAAATGAGAAATTGTTGACGTTTTTGTTACTAGTAGTTGCCTTGGCATTATTTGTACTTTGCATGCATGTTGTTATTTTGGGAAGAACTCAAAACATCAATATCAAGTTAAATCATCATATTAATATCTCTGATCAAACGGTGGACATTGACATGTCAGTGGATATCAAACGACATAATGAAGATTCAACTCACAAGTTAAAGACAAAGAAATTTCAAAACAACATTGAAAACAAATGCATAAACGAAATGAAGCAGATACGTAAAGATGAAAACCCAAAAACTTATTACAACAAAAATAAAAAAGAAATCACTGCTTATCTGAACACAATTTGCAAGAAATCCTTAAAACAAATTAAATGTGCAAAATATAGAAGTAAGTGCTTGTAGTAGAATCAAATTTCACAATGCTTCATGGGACAATTATATTGAACGCATGCTCCAAGGGATTTTGATAACAAACAATATTAACGTTAATGACATTAAATTTAGTAGCAAAATAATTTTAAAAGTATCTTCTTTCATATAAGATTAGAAATTAAATGAACATTGAAATAACATTTATCTAAAGTTAATCAGTTTAAACATTCTTATTGTTTTCATAACATTTAGGTGTAGTAATAATTAAAGTAAATTCTTTTGATTATTTTTTATTACTGCTTGTCTCAAAATCCCCTTGAACATCAATATGGATCAATTGTACAAAATATTTAAAGTGTTTTGAAAGTTCTTCATGACAGTAAGTTATCTCCGAAATTTGTTCTTTCTATAGAGGGTGTACATGTAGTAAATACCACAGTGACATCATGGGAAGATTTACATGAGAATCAGCAGTTGTCACATGTATACACAGGAGGATGGTGGCAGCCCAACACCTGCCAAAGTTTTAGTAAGGTAGCGTAATTATTCAATCTAGCGTCCCAGGCACTAATTAAGTTTTTGGATTTTTTTTTCCATGTGTGCTTAACTAAAACTTTTCCCAAATTTTCAGCTAAAGGTAAAAACAGAAGAATATTTTTGTTTTGATAGTTTTTCCCTGTATAAGGAGCTTTGTTCCTATTCATAGTTACGTTTTGTTTTATATTTGAATATCTAGTCTTATTCAATATCATCTTCATCATCCTTACTTTTATGCCATGCCATGTCGTGTTTCGAATTCATCCTTCTACAAAAAAATGTCTTAATTCAAATAAGCACCCATCTTTGGAAAGGGGTTGCTTAATATAATATTGGCTCTTATTGAATTTTGAGAGAGTTACATGGGTGCTTATTCCAAAGGGGTGCATTAAAGAGGTTGGACACTTATCAAATAATAACAGTAAATGAAGTTGTGAGAGTAACATTTCGGTTGATTGTAGGTGATAAATCATGATTAATGTTTGACATTTTAACATCTAGGTTGCTGTTATTATACCATATCGAAACAGGGAAAAGCACTTGAAAATATTCTTACAAAACCTTCATCCTTTCCTACAGCGTCAACACTTGCATTATCGTATATTTGTAATTGAGCAGGTAATTTTTGAAGTTTCTACTTGATTAGCTGCAGTTTAAGAAAAAGAAAAAATTGTTTTTTAAGAAAAAAAAACCCATAATACTTTGCACTGCCTATCTTTATACCTGCCATTTATGATACTATGAAATAAATATTTGTTCTGATAAATAGCTCACAAGAGTCTCAGAAAAATAGAAATCGTAGCAAAATTGTTTCATTTAACATTATGCTGACATTATCATAATCCATCGATGAGCACTTAACCAACGAATGGGATGGAAACATTTCATCGTCATGAAAACATCTCTAATACTATAAACAAAACTTTCTTCAAAATTTGTTTTTCTTTCAGATCGATGAATCTCCATTTAATAGAGGGAAGTTGTTTAATGTTGGATTCACTGAAGCTCTGAAATTCTTCCCATATACTTGCTTCATCTTCCACGACGTCGACTTAATTCCAGAAAATAATCTGAATACCTATGATTGCATCACATCTCCTCAACACCTCACAGTTGCTGTTGATAAATTTGACTACAGGTGCAAAAGCCATTTGTTATGAAGATCCAAATTGCTTCTTCATTCTAGTAAATTTCTTGCTAACGCTAATTCGCCACAATCACCAACATGAAAATTATTCAAATTCACAGTTTGTGTTCAAAGTTATGTTTAAAGAGTCTTGCTACGGATGAACTCTAATAAACATTTTGCTTCTCCAACATCAGACTTCTTTAATCAGGTTGTTGATCTATTAATGTGGGCAATCAAGGTGAGCGTAAATATTGGTGAAGAAGGAAGGCTGTTCAGATCATAACTAGATTTTTTTTCTTACTTTACTGACAAATCTTAAATGACTCATATCAAAATATATTGAAAAAAGAAATGCCAAACCTTATTCTTTCACCCAAGAAAAAATTAAAACAAACTACTGTTTTATTTTTTATATATTTTTGTGCTGCTGTTTTTCACTTCACTTTCCTTCACTTTTCTTCAAGCTCTCTTTCTGTAAAAAATGTAACTTAGTTCAATTTACAAACACTTCACTTATTTCTTCATTTTCAAAGTTTTCCATTCAGATTAAAGTTCTCTTTTTCTGTTCATCAACTGAGTTCAATGAATTTCCAGCTCCACAACTGTATGACTTAACGAAAATATAGGAATTGTATGACAGTATTATTCTCCATTTCAGATTAATATATGAAGAATTATTTGGAGGAGTCGAACTTTTTACTAAAAGACATTTTGAACTTGTCAACGGATTTTCAAATTCTTTTTGGGGATGGGGTGCAGAAGACGATAACTTATATCAAAGGTAACATTCATATGGAATCTTCTCCAAATGTCCAACAGAAAACAGATTTAAAACTGCTTTTATTTCTAATTTTGCACAGAAAGTTATTATTTTTACAATGCTATTAATACACAGGATGCTATGGAGGAAACTTCCATTATGGAGGCAGTCACATGAAATTGGTAAATATAAAATGCTGAGTCATGGAAATGCAGAGGCTGCTGCAAACCCACTAAGGTAAATATTGTATAAATATTTTTCATAATTATTTAAGAAACAACAGCTCTTTTCATAAAACACTTTGGAATTTAAACAAAAATTACCAAAGATTATTATGAAAGAAACCAATATAATGAACAATGTGTGATCAATTTAGCATTCTTACTTCATTTTAGAAAAAAACTTCTTCAAGAATCCAAAAATCACTTTATCGAGGACGGTCTTTCTAGTTTACAATATGAAGTCAGAGAAATATTACAGAAACAATATCATACTCATATAAGTGTTGATCTGAAAAAAGAGAGAGACAAAATGTTTGGAGTAAAAGAATTTCCAAAGTGATACTATGTACAACCTATCACACATTTTTAAAGAAGAATGAGATGCATTTTATTTTAAAATAATTTTGAGGATATTTTTGGTTGATTGTTATTTGCCTGTCACTGAAATTATTTTTTAGAAAACATGATTTTGTTTCTGGCATTTGTTTTTAACTACATCATACAGGATGATGCCTATAGTCCCAAAAAGAGAGAAACCCTACCTTATAGGATCTTGCAATGGACCAAATGGCATATTTGTCAAAGAAGAAAGTTCCGGTTTAAGGTCAAATTCTGAAAATGGGTCTTCACAAAGAAATGTCTCAGCCCAATCCTTTACAATATAACAGAACCGAATACTTGTAAATATCGGAGAAGTTACTGGTGATGCCTAGAAAAAAAAGATATTAGACCTGATATTAATCGTAATTGGATTTCATTTACAGATAAGTAAGACAATGATAATGTGTAGCTGAAGTAAATGTATGTAACTTGTATCAATTTTGTGTATGTCTGTGTAAAGTATGTCATGTCATATCATTATGTGCTGGAAAAAGATTCACAATAACATTTATGCAACAGTAAGTAAGAAGGTTTCTTTACTAGATAAAACTATTAAGTTCATTCACAAGTTGCACACTTACGATTTTAGCTTTAAATGTTTCTATCATTCCTTGCACATGATTACAATTATGTGGTGTGTAATTTAATTGAATCATCTCGTAAGAACTTCGAATACCACCACCAAGACACATACCATAAAACAACAATCTCTTATTTTCTTTTATTTGGAAGAAAAACGGTAAGGTACATTGAGTGTTCGACAAAGCTATGCCGATTGAGCTCCATATTAAGTTGATTTGAGATAATGTTGAAATGGACTTTTCCTTTGGTCGAACTGTGAGAAATTCCTTAACACCAAACCTAACAGCAGAAAATGATACCATGAACAGATTTGAGAAGTTTTAAGCTGGAATTACAATCATTCTATAAATTTCTTAGGGGCAAAAGAACCACAATTGCTAACTGCTTACCAACAGCGTAGAAAGAAACACAATTACTAACTGCTTACCAACGGCTTAAAAATGGTGTACGTGGCGGAAAGTTGTAATTAAAATCCATCGAGTCATATAAAGCTTGTGAAAAATTATCAGCATCACCTTAAACATGAAATCTACTGGTGAAATTCTAAATTTTTTTTAACAAGTTCTTTGAAAGAAAAACAAAGTAACAGCAATAACATATTGTATTTCAACAATCTTAATTGTTTTTGTTTCAAAAAATATTTTTGAATAAGTTTTGAAAGGGTTTGTGATGAAGAATAGCTAAGAAAAAAGAGAAAAGCTTAAAAACTCATCATCAAAACAAAACCGGTCTTACTCTCTGAAGATACTTTTTCAGGTTGATTCAGTTTGTCGTAGTGCAATACAAAGTCAAAATTTTCAATTTTCAAAACTTTTTCTTTATGTTCCCAATTATGATTTTCATCGATCTAAAACAAACACAACAAAATCATAATGATATGCAAATTCAGAAACTCAAAAAATACAGGAGAAAGGTATGTACTTCGTGTATCACTACCCATGAAAAAGACCCGGGTTAGCTTTCTTAGAGAGGTCGGGTCAGTCTTTAAAATAGTGATACACGAAGTGGTTGCCAGGAGAAAAAGGTAAACATAATTGCAATAACCAAAACTTTAAATCTAAATTGAACACAAAATTCACTGCTGTTCCAAAAGCAAAGAAAAATGATCGCTGCATTGACAACCCAGATAGTTTTAGAGAGAGAGTATGATGAAAAGAAAAAACAGACTTGTTTGCTTTTTGCTGTTGTACATGCTTCATCATTGTCTATTGAAGCATATGAGTGTAATTTTTTCTTCTTACTCCCATGATCTATCATCCAGCAGTTTGGACCCAAGATCTCTTCAATACTTGAAATAAATCTACACAAAGAATAAAAGGTTTGACATTAAATTTGATTGAACCTGTAAAATAAGGAAGATACTTTTACTAACCTTTCCCATTCAGAAGCCGATGTAAAATCATCAATTTGGAACACATCAGAATCCTAAAATAGATTTATCTCATAATTCTTTTTATACTCCCGTAAGACCATGCGAGATGACAGACATCCCAGAATCTGATGATTTACCAGTACCACCACCACCAGTATCACCACATTATGCCATGTTTCTTAGAATAACCTCCCCATGCAAGTATTAAGTCAAAACAAAGTCTGAACATACTAACAACAAGGGGGGATTTTTTTTATTTTGAGTTGACTTTTATTGAGACTGTACTATTGTTTTCTAATAACTATGCTGATAAAAATATTGTCAAGGCATGTATTTTCTATCAGTTGTGGTTAAGGCATGTATTTTCTATAAGTTGTGGTTGTCATATATCTGCAGAATCAAAGGGGAAAAGCAGCTATATTGACAGAAAATGGATTGAACTTTTGAACATCATATTCTATAAAATTTTGTTATTAACATCGTTTTTGATGAACACAAAAGTAATTAGTGGAAAGAGGAACAAACTATTTTGTGATAACAGTATATCAATCTTATTCTACTTGTTTATTCTTGTTGATTTGAAATTTAGAATGACTAATCCAATTAGTTGTGTTTTCTCGTTCGCAATGAAGAATTTTCCAAAGTTAGCAGTCTTCTATGACTGTATGTTCTGTTAATTATTCATGTATTTATTTATTTATTTTTTGTAGACTTTGCTGACTAACTTACTTAACTATTCAGCTTCAAAACAAGTTGGTCAGCGGAAATTAACACAACATATTTTGATAGTAGCCTAAAAATCATCATTGAGACATAATACAAAAACAAAATACAAAATACCAAAAACAAAACAATAAATATATACGCCCAGATATTTTTGGGGGATACATTTTGCTTACTTTACGATTTGCTTAGATTTGTGTTCTGGCGCAGACTCCGCCATCGTTGCGTCAAAATTGGGAAAAGTGGGGTATTTTTAGTCTCCAGATTGTTGGAAAATGCATTTCAAGCCATTCACACAGGTAACAAACCAAAAACAAATAAAACAAGTAGACAAACATAGCAGTAGGCATCGGTTCTTTTACGGAATTAAATTTGTGGTAATATTCAATGCATATTGAGGACTAAGCGCTTTAGAGGTATGAGAATGAAGTGTTGTGTCACACTGCCACTTAGTTTCACGTCACATGGTTTGCTAAACCAACGGTGGCCAAACAGTTTGCGGTCCTACATTTGCACAAGGCGAAAAATGAAAACATCCAGGATTGACCCTTGTGATAATTTTACCAACGATCTCTCAACAGTTTCTATATCTCACAGATCACACCATGGATTCGTGCCGCTGAGGGCACTGAATTAGGCGGTTCCCAGAAAAATCCTTGGTTTGCGTCTTTTTCTGCTCCTCTAAATTAAGTGGGTCGGCCGGCTGGTATCGAAAATGGACATTTTAAACAGGTTAAAGTTAAGGTTTCGAACTCAACAGGTCAAATTTAAGAGTTTATATATATTAGCAGTTGGTTGCACAGACATCTTCAAAGGTTATGTTTTGGTTGACAGTCAGAAATAGGATTTTAGCTTTGGAATTTTCACGATTGTGTGTAAAGATGAAATTTGAAATCAAACGCAATGTTGGTAGGCAGTGAGGTTTCTTTCACAATTTTACAAAGCCCTGAATGAAATTTTTTAATTTTTTTGTTAGATTTATACGATCAGAGTCCCTAAGTGCTACATAATCGTGTCTCACGTATGATTTGTCAAGCGAAAGCCAACTATATCCGATCAATTTTTAGAGAAAAGCGTAGCCACCCGAAGCAATTCTGGAACCAAATCAAAAAAACATTCCCTACTACAAATGAAGATCCACCTGCAAAAACATTTAAATTTGACGACAAAATGGCAACTGATCGTAATGAAATTTCCAACGGGTTTTGTTCCTTTTTTGCCACAATCGGATGGAAACTAGCAGAAACCGTTAAAACTTTTACCAACAGAACATGGCACTCATTCAATGGATACAAATATCTACTTAAAGTAAACCCACAGAACCGAATTTTTAAATTCTGCACGGTCAAATCAAAGAAACACTGAAAATCCTTAAAAACATCCGAACTTCAAAATCTGCAGGTCCTGAATGTCTTCCTGCAAGAGACGCAGCCGAAGAACTTTCAGCCCGGCTTACATTTCTGATAAATATACGTCTTATGTCTGGTGTCTTTCCCACTTCAGAAAAATCTGCAAAAATTAGTCCTATTTACAAGTCTGGAGACAAAACTCTGTTTACTAACTATCGGCCAATATCAGTCCTCAATGTCATCTCGAAAGTGATCAAAAAGACTCCCTTCAACCAACTCGCAGATTATTTCGAAGATAACGAGCTACTTACGAAATCACAAATGGGTTTTCGTCGTAATCGCTCAACCCAACATGCTGTGACATCTCTTGTCGACCATATTCACTTAAACAAGGGTAGATATACTGGCGTACTATATATGGACTTCTCCAAGGCATTCGACACAGTGAATCATGAATTTGACTACCTATTCAACTGTGAACAGCTTGTAAACTTTGATGGTTGTTTGTCAAAACCTGAAAAAATTACACACAGGGTTCTACAAGGATCCATTTTGGGTTCCCTACTCTTCGTAATCTTGATTAATGATGTCCAGCTCCAGTTGAAAGACTGTTCAATGTTAATGTATGCAGATAACACTGTACTATATTACTCTGCAAAGAACATCAAAGACATCGAAATTGTCATTAACAAGGAAACTGAAACGATCTCCCATTGCGTCAATGATAATTGCCTAATACTTAATTTGAAAAAAGGCAAAACAGAGTTTGTACTTTATGGATCAAGAGCAGCTAAATCGAAATGTAACATCATGATAGAAAACACTCAGATTAACCAACCTCCATCTTATGAATATCTGGATGTAACGCTTGGCCAACACCTTAACCTTAATGATCATTGCATCAAAACATCCAAAAAGATCAGCACAAGAATCAAACTCTTGAACAAAGTCAGACATCAGGTATCTCCCATAGTAGCAGAAACAATATACAACACCATCATCAAACCGACTTTCATGTACTGCTCAAATATTTATCTTGGGCAAAGCAAATCCTGGGCTAACATTTTCGAACGGCTCCAATGTGGAGCCAAGAGAACTGTCGGAGATCTAGCGGCTACTTGGTCAACAATCGAGACTGAAAGGAAACGTAAAATTTCAGCAGATGTGTTCAAATGTATTCATGGAATTAACTCTACTCTATCGAAGTACGTGATCGTTTCACACAACATCAACACATGGGGAAACAATTCTCTGAATCGCTTATCAAAAATTCGATCTGAGATTGGTAAAAAATCATTATTTTATCAGGGTGCTACTATATTCAACACCTTGCCAGTTGCAGCAAAATCTGAATTATACTTAGCTAATTTTAAACGATTTATTAGAACACAAAATTTTTAGCTTCTTTTAACTTATTTTCATTACAGTAGTACAGTATTTATCCAACATTCCTTTCTTGTTATCTGCTTTCTTATCACTTGTTGTACTCTTTGGATACATACTGCACTTTAACGCTAGACTTTCTTCGCATTTCCTAATTCTATTCTAATTTCTAAGTCAATGTTTGCATAGTGTGTCGGACTGGGATTTATTTTTATTTTGAATTTATTTACCTTCTGCCCAGTTTTTCTTTACTTAAGAGTTATTCAGTAGTTCCGGCATTTTTCACACCATCAATTTTCTATCTTTAGCATCTAATTAATCTATATTCTTGCACAGCATCGTACCGAGGTTCTTTCGTATCTTGATTCGTGGTTACTTTTTGCCTCTAGTTATATTTTTTATTTAGTTTATATTTTTCAGTAGGACCTGCATGATTTAGATCTTTTTTAATACGATAACTATCTCCTGCAAACTTCTGAGCACATCCAAAAGATACTTTAGTCTCTTAAGTTTTATCATAGTATTATCTTCTGGATGCACATTGTATGCTACCTCTTAAACGTTCTACTTTTTCACAATGCTAGTCTCTTGTTTTCATCCACATTAAATTGCTGTTTTTATCTAATTTTTAATCATCTTATCTAGTATTCTATTTTATTTTATAATTTTTGGCAGGTCCTACACTGATAACAGAAATTTGTATTTTCTGATGTAGTCAACCTCAACCTAAATTGACTGCCGTTTTGACGTGTATATATTCAGGGACATCAAAACAAAATGCTGTAGGTTATTATTACCGTACGAGTGATTCTTCACTCTGATAATTGGTGTTTAATGTCTTTTCTGCTTCTTAAACATTTGACAGTATAAGAAAAATTGATTAAAAAGTTTGGTTTTTCTTCCAAAAAGTCCAGACGAAGTGCAGAAAGTTCTCCTAAACAGTCCAGAATAAAAATAAGTAAGGTAGGTTCATATATGCTTGCCATGCTTCTATTCCCAACACACATTAATATTGAAGCAATTAATCAATGAAAAAAAATGATAAACATTTAAAATGAAAGCTTACAGTAAGTACTTTCAACCTAATAGTTTAAATTTGAATATCGCTTAATAATTGGGGGTAGATTAAAAATGAGTCTGAAACCTCTTTAAACAAATTGAAACACAAAAAACACGAACGAAATGAAGTTGTCGATATTCGCGCGTTTTGTTATCGCTACATCTTGTTTACTACTAGAACGGAAAGATTGACCATGGGACTTCAAATCATGACTTATAAATCCCTGTTTTGAAAGCAGATTTACATATAGGGGGTTGGGGGGGGGGGGGGCGTCCCTTCCTCGGTGCGATTATTATGTTCTTGGCATGCTTAATAACCAGCTGATTACCAGAGTTTGTTTACATCGAGATGTAATAGTTATGAAGTTGTGTTTACTTTTTCATTTATTGGATACTAAATTTGTTGGGACAAGCATGGATGAACCCACCACCACAGCTCTTACCTTAAAAGAAGAAGAAGAAAATCAACAATCAAGACATTTTTGCACGACAGGTCTTACTTCTCATAAGTAAACATAGCGAAAAAAGTACAAATCCAGTGAAGTATGCCCTACTAAGGTTATCAAAAACATCAAAATCCATAATGGCTGCATTATCTCCGAAATAATAGTGTATTAGAGCCACTCTGACGGTAACAGTCAGTCGGAGGATGCGAACCAAGAATTTTTGGCGGTATTGCACTTTCGCACCCCTCTAATATTATTGATGATTCTGATACAGAATTTCATGCTGATTAATAATCACATAAGAACTTGGGTCTCACAATCAGCAGAACAGAAGTTGTTGGCCTTTAAAGATCTCTAAAATATCTGTCTCTACAGTTTGATCACATCACAGCTGATCTCCGCTGTGTATGAAGACCTGGTTTCTCAACACTGTTTATTGCATCTGGATCTTTTCAATACTTCTCTTCATCGTAGATACTTTATGGGTCGACGGTACTTAATTTATTTGTATCATTTTTATTCTTTGAAGATAATCATTTCAGTTCGTTCACACCAATACTTCTTCCGACAGAGGGGAAGATGTTGTGTTGTGACGTAACACATAAATCTTAGGTGCATCAATTTCTATTCAAATTGCTTTTTATAGAACTTTTTATTTCTTACGTGTGTTTCTATTTTGGGAGAAAAAGAAATGTGTTTCATTTGGTCATTTTTCATTTCATTCATTTTTACTTTCATTCACTATGGCTGCTGCACGCGTTCCTGATCAAATTGTGTTTGATGGTATATCTTTGGTACGAATTGGTTCCCATTTCATGGGCAATTGTCAGGTGTGTATTAGATGGTGTTGACAGTATGGTTTGCTTACTATTCAGATGATTTGTTCTACATGTAATTGTCAGTGCAGAGAGCAAAATTTAGATCGTGCTGTTAATGGGGTTACTTGGCGTTGCCCAGTTAAGGCATGCAAGAAAAGAATAAGCATAAGGCATGGGAGCTATTTTGAGAAGTCCCATTTTCAGCTTTGGCAAATTCTTGGTTTAACGTACTTGTGGTGTCGGCGTGCTGGAAAATCAAGAGGAATGTCCGTGGCAGACGTTCAGCACGAGCTTCAAATTGGGAGCGAAAATAGTGCAGTTGACTGGAATTAGTTTTGCAGGGATATAGCTGTAACGTATTTCCTGAATAACCCTGTCCAAATAAGTGGTCCCGGTCATGTTGTAGAAATTGAAGAGTCATTATTTTCACGAAGAAAATATAATCGCGGGGATCGTTCCTGAGCAATGGATTTTTGGTGGATATGACCCTTAAACCAAGGAGGGCTTTTTGGTCCCGGTTCCACGTCGGAATGCTGCTACGTTGATGCCCATTATTGTACAATGGATTAGACCAGGTACAGAAATATGGAGCAACATGTGGGTGGCTTACAATGGCATCGCTGCGCAAGGCTTTCAACATGGTGTTGTTAACCATCAGTATAACTTCGTTGATCCTAACACTGGAGTGATGACGAACCATGCGGAGGCAATGTGGCAACATGCTAAAGCAAAATTTAAATCTATGTTTGGCCCAACAAATCGTGACATGATTCTCGATTACCTGGCTGAATTCATGTAGGACCAATGGTTTAAAGATCATTCCTACTTTCACTTTTGGTCTCAAGTAGCCCAGCTCTACCCCATGTGATGAGACACGTGATTTATCAAAAACGTTTTTTTTTAAAGCCACAAACATTAAAAAAAAATGTTTTGGAAGACTTATTATTTTTCCATTCTATTCATTGCCTCCCTCCTCCCCTTATAAATAAGCTGTCTCTCTTGCAGCATCAACCTCGTTCTCCTTTTGATATGAGGACGAAGAGACGAAAAGTTGTCTCAGTATTTCAACATTCCTCTTGAGCGTTAAAATAAACTTGTTAATGAGAACCAGGTCTTCACATTGCGATTTATCTTCCAACATGGTGGGGGCGAGTGGCACCTAAGTAATGCACACACTAGAAATGTATTCTGTCTCTCAGGAAAAACTCGACACAGAGCCCTGTAGCAGACGATGAATATTAAAAGTAAATTAAAAATTACCGAAAAACATTAATTTTTTTATATATATATCTCATTTTCTGTTTCATAATGGACAGGACTCGATAGCAGTTTTTATATGAAGTGAATGATTATCTTCAAAGAATAAAAATGATACAAATAAATTAAGTACCGTCGACCCGTAAAGTATCTACGATGAAGAAAAGGATTGAAAAGATCCAGATGCAATAAACAGTGTTGAGAAACCAGGTCTTTAGACACAGCGGAGATGAGCTGCGAAGTGATCGAACTGTAGAGACAGATATTTTTCCAACATTGTGGGCGCGAGTGGTGATGTAGATCGCGTACATTATAGAGATCTTTAAAGGTCAATAACTTCTGTTCTGTTGATTTTGAGACCCGAGTCCTTATGTGATTATTAATCAGCATGAAATTATGTATCAGAATCATCAATAATAATAGGAGGGTACGAAAGTGCAATAGCGCCATTTTTTTTTTGGTTTAAAAATATCTACTCAATCTTAAATTTAAACGAAGCAAAAATAATATCAAAATCAGGATATATAGTGGGCTATGAACTTAAAGTCACTACCTGTTCTCTAAAATAAGGAACGAAAATGAGCGAAATGTCTTTCAAATAATGTAAATCTACTTCAAATGGTGGACCCTTACCTCTTCCATAACCTCTCCATCCGCCATATTCTTTGTTACGGAAAAGCAATGCAAATATCACGTTTCCCGACCTTTCACAACACATATTTAAGGCGCAAAACACAACACTCCATCGTGGATGTAGCGCCTGCTGTATGTTTATGATATAGCGCCTGAAAAATCTACAACTTACAATTCTGTGAGTTTTCAGGGGAAAAATAAATAGTGTTTTCTAAGCAGAAATTTTTCCTATTTGCAACGCTCGTCTAGTAATGTATTTCGTGAGAAATTATTTTCAATATGTCGAAATTCAATACAATAGAAACTCCATCGTCATATCTTCTATGTGTGAAACTTTATAAAGCTTAGTGCCCACTTCAAAAACTATAAAAAATCTCAGAAATAACGATTAACATTTCCAGTATATGAAGAGATTCATCGCAATTACCTGTTTAAGAAACCTGTTTAACCCACTTAACGAATTTAATTTTTAATCATTTTAATCACAATTTCGTTAGTTAATAGAAAATCACAGCAAAAATAAAATAAAAGGAGCTATGGATAATATCGAGTTTGAAACTGATTTATTGCTGTGGATGTTTTTGCGTATCCAGCCAAAAACGTCAAAGAGTGGAAAAAGTAAACAAAAAAGACGATTTAAAGAAGTAACTTTTTCTGATTTTTTTTTTTTTTTTTTTTTTTTTCATCTTTCAGCTGAATCAACTAATCAGTAACGCAGAGTGAGGACGAATCTTGTTTGTTCATATTTTTTGCCGCCATTTTCCAAACTCACGTTTGATTTTCATATTTTCTCTTTTGAATTTTATGACTTTTGAAATTTTTACACTAGGCAAAATAATTGTTTCAATGATGGAGAAGCTAATACCAACGATAGAATTTACTCTCAGGGTAGTACAAGCCAAGAGAGGTACTTTAAAGCAGCTTCCCGCCTAGTTGCGGATCTAGCAAAAATTTAACTGGTGTAAGGGAGAACTTTCTAAAATAGAATTGGCAATTAAATTGCAATTATCCTTTTGAAAACACTCTTCTCCATAATTTTTACACCAGAAAAATTGCTTCTCGATCCGCCGCTGCCTCTCCCTCTCTCCTGCCATCATTTTTGAAGATCGTGATTAATATCAATTGGGAGAAGAAAGTAAAATAGTACAATAGGCTTTAAAGATGAAGTCCGTGCTTAAAACTCATTCCTTCATTCAAATTTTATGATTTATGAATTTTATGATTTTTATCAGCATGTATATAAACATATGAATAAGCGTATCCAAGGTCAGTCAAAAAAAAGTGGAGGAGTCCAACGTTATGATATTCTAGATGATATTCTAGAAAGAAAATTTGTACCAAACAAAGAATTCTATTCCGAATCTGATATCCTTTATAACTGTCGTTTCCATTTCAAAATCAGCGGTTTCTGGTTTAAGGAAAGTCTTTATTTTGAAGTATTGAATACAATTTTTATTCGTGTATATCGTGAACTCAATCTATTATAATCTGTCATAAGCTTATTTTCAAGAAAACTTTTGGTTAACTTTATATTCACATAGAAACTTTGGATTAACATCCTAATTTTTGAGGTCTCGTGTCTGTTTTGATATGTGATGTCTTTTAAAAACCAAAGAAAGTTCCATAAATTGCTATAATTTATTCATGAAAGTTATTCTCCTGAAAGGTCGATGGCTGAAAGTTTCTGATCCATAGTAGTAGTTTTCATGAAAATTTAATTTTGCGAATCGAGATAATAAACTTTTCCCAGGAATTTAATTTCGTGAATTTCGAAAATAATTAGTCTTCATATTTTTTTTAAATTCGATATTATCATGCATATGTTGACAGACAGTGAGGCAAAAAGTATTCTTTCTTTTCTTAAGTATTTAATTTTAAGAATATGTGAAATTTTTTTCCAATGAAATGTTCTTACTATATTTAGTATATATACAGTGCCGCCCGAAAGAAATTTAAGCACCTGTGAAGGATTGAATTTTAACATGAAAATGCGAAAGATTTTCGATGTTTTTAAAAACAAAGAAGACAGAGAATATAACTGCTCGATACGTCATTTACAAAGCATAAAATCCCTTGAAAAATTTAAAACTTAATTAAACTAAGTTAATATCGTGCAGGATTTTAATAACAAAATGTTTTGTTATTTAAGCTCCGTTTCCACTGGGTGTCAACTTGCGATCACCATAGTAACAGAAAAAGTTTAAAAAATTAACCCACGCGTCAATTTGCGACAAAATGCGATATCTCAAGACGAACAAAATAATCTGATATCAATAAAAATTGTCGTGCGGTCTAATTAGTCAGCGCCATGAGACAGCTGATCTTTCATTTCCCCGTGTCCTGTGGTGTGAGTCAGTGAGTCAGTCTGTAATGTCGCAGTTCTAAGCGCCCTTTCATAACATAACACCCTATAAGATACAAGATATCGGTGTTCTTTCGTGCCCCCGTTTACAAAACGCCCACCCATCAATTCGATCTAGAAAACGGGTTTTAAATATGGCGTGAAAGTTCTAGCCTGGGTTCCTGACGTCTTCTCATCCCAGGAAAATTTTAAATATCAGCATAATAGTCAGGGCGCTGGTGGTCAAAAAAATTGGAAATGTTTGCAAATGATGTGGACATTCTAAAGACAACGGGAAACACTTCTATAAAGCTTAAGAAATATAAAAAATCTTGCTGGCTATCCTGAATTTCCTTTACAGCTTTGTCCCAGTCAAAAAAATAATATACCTCGAACGCCAGAATCGGGCACAGATCAGTCCGCCATGATTATGTCTACTCGAAAAGAAAATCGAATGTTTTTATATTTTAACAGGGGGTAATTATGAATTTGTGGTCTTTTTTATGGTAAAGTCAATAGCAATTCAATAAAAGTAGATTTTCTTATGATCAAATCTACATAAAATAATAATGAAGCAAAATTGTAAACTGTTTTAAGAAAAAATCGAACACAATTATAGAATGTCTTAAGAAAATTTAACCTCCCCGTCTGTTAAGTGCGGATTTTGAAGCTCCTTTTCCATGTAACCAAATCTAATCGAATCCAAGCGCGGGAACAAGTTTGCTGGTCTTGTTGACCTCGTTGAGCAATGAGCGAAAATAGTAAGGGTCAAGTTTTACGATTAAGTTTATCTCCCAAAAGAAAGCAAACTCTCTGCATTATTCACGATTGGAGGTATTCAGTCAATGAAGAGCCTTTGCTAAAAGTCACCGAATATTCTCTTGCAAGACTCAAGGCAGCCAGGCATGTATCCCGTATTATTTTCCTTAATTGTATTGCTCTTCATTACAAGCCACCTCAAACTTAGGCCCTTTCTCAAGTAAAATAAGAGAAACGGTTTGAGTCTGCATTCCAAGTTGTCCGAGGCCTTAAACAGAGGTAAGAGACTTCGATAGTTTATCGACAGACACATGCTTGGGAAAGTGGATGACAAGCGTTATTGTTTTTAGTGGAATAAGAAGAGACAAACAATCACAGAAACCCTGGAAAAAGAACATATCTCTAACTTAACATTTCATCCGCTACAACAACTACACTCACAAAAAGAGTCTTCAAAAATTTACTGCTCAAGCAGAAAACACACCCGAAAATGAACATGAGGAAAGTGAAAACGCAGAAGAACTTACGACTCAAATATCGTCAACTCGTAAACGAGACCGCAGAGGTAAGAGACTACGATATATATAGTGGTCTCTTTCTGTCTCGAACACCCTCTATCTCGAATTTCTCCCTATCTCGAACAATTTTTCCATTGGACATCTCTGTAGCCCTCAAGCTGATCTCTATCTCGAAATCTCTCTATCTCGAACAAATTCCTTGGTCCCTTACGAGTTCGAGATAGAGAGAGTTCACTGTATCGTCAATAATTAGCTTGGATTCCTGACTCTTCTCCCGGCTTGATAGATTTCACTTATGCTTTTCAAACTCAATCCAGGACTGAGGATTTCAACTAGTTGATATTTCAATATCTTGCAGTAGTCGTTTTGGGAAAGTTTATCCCGTGAAAGCATATAGTTTTTTTCAGTTGCAAAAAATTATCATCGAGAACCGAAAAAGTATAGAAATTTCTTGCACTGTTAAGTATTTTAAACACTTGTAGGTAAAATCATCGCTGACGAAGAATGCTGTATCTGCTACAAGAACAAAACTAAGTCTTCTGGAAACGGATACGAAAATCTTGAAAAGTGCATTACTAAGATGGCGGCTCTGACAATTCAGGAATATGCAATAAAAAAGAATGACCTACCACGCCTTGTGGCAGCAGTTTCTGGTGTAGAATGGGAACGCATCGTCGCTTTGGAACTCTGTTACCATAGAAGCTGTTATCGTTCTTACACAAGACCAGGAAGAACAATTGCTGATAGAACAAAGTTCCAGGCTGAGGCGTTGGAAAAGATGTTTGCTGTCATCACAGAACGTGTTGTTGGAAACCGTGAAGTATTGCAGCTGAAAGAAATGATTTCAGAGTACTGAAAGTACATTTCAGAGTACTGAAAGTACTAAGTACATTGTGATAACCAAGAAATGGTAGACCCACGAACGTTCCAAAATATAATTAAAGACGAATTCGGGAAGAACATTGGAATCTGGTCACAGAAATATGGTGGAACTTTCCTGTTTGATGAAAGCATATCGAAAGGGGAGATAATTTCAATTTTTGCCCGTAAATTGGAAGTTGAAAGAAACCAAAATAACGTTCATGTTAGACAGGAAGACAAGGTGAAAGACGTGGCGAAAATTATCCGTGAAGAAATAATATCAGCACCATTAACCTATGACAGCTGGCCCCCCACTGCAGATGATTTGATTCTGGAAACAACCACCATTCCGCTTCTTCTCAACCTTTTCTTGACAAATCTGTTGTCATCTAGAAAATCTAGGCAGGTGAGGCAGAAAAAGTACATTGATTCTATTGGCTCCGATTTGATTTATAATGTGACAAATGCGAAACACAGAACGTCAAAACACGTTTTGCTTACTTTGTGTACTAAGAGAAAAACGGGATCAGCCTTGATTCGCTGGTTAAACAGGTTTGGCCATTGTATCTCTTACGACGAAGTGTTGTACGTTGAAACATTTTTAGCGAACGAGGAGGCAAAAAAAAAAAACTTTAAAATCCTATTGTCCAACATCTGTTCAAGCATTTGTGACATTCGTTTGGGACAATAACGACATAAACCCGGAAAGCCTAACTGGCATTAGCATGCACTGCACCAACGGTATCATCATTCAACTGAAAACTGAAAGAGAGATTAATGTCTGTGCCAGCGAGACTGCGGAGCGGCCCAGCACGCGGGAAAGGTCGTTTGTCGCTGAACCGTTGCCAATGTTGTCATATATTTCAAAAAAAAGGGAAAACCCAACTCATTTACAAGAATCGCAATTTAACCACTAAAAAGAAGATGGAGAGCTTTCGAACTTTGTCGATTTTCTTTGGATTTTTCTGAGAAAGCAATCCATAATATTTGAAAATCAGCAGTTAATTCCGAACTGGTCAGGGTTTAATTACCTAATTGAACCTGACCCAAGCAATCGTGTGCATACAGTGACATATTTACCCGCAATAAACGAGTCGCCGACAAAAATGGATACAGTATTAGAAATTTTGATTCAATCCAAATGCAAGGCGAAAGAGATTGGACTCTCGGAAATGGACGTAGTGATGGACTAGGCAATATATGCAAAAGCTGTCGAAATACTACTGAATCCAAGTTACATAAACTTAAAGCGTTTTATTGTGTTAAGAATGGGTGCGTTCCACACTGCATGTGTATTTTTGGCTGTCATTGGGAAGAGATTTGCTGATGGAGGATTGAGAGATTGGATTATCGAATCTGGATTGTTAGGTAAAGCGGTTATTCGAGATAAATAAATTAACTTGTGTTTGGTATACAAAGTGCTCAATGTGAACCATCTAATTTAGGACAAGACTCCGTTGAACGTGTTCTCAATGGTAAACATTACAATAAAGCTGTACGAGTGCTTAAAACCTTGTATGACGCGATCACTCGACTTCGAATTGACAACATGGAAAGCTGGCTGGCAGAAATGGATGTCGATTTGAGTATGATGATACACGATATGGATTTTCAAGACTGTATAAGCCAGGTAGCTTTTTTTCTCCATTTCAACGTTTTTAGAAATTAGTAGCCGCTCTTTTTCATTATCTTGAACCACAGTTTGTGATTCCTTTATTTTCTAGTTCAATCTTGAAGTGTTAATGGGTCTGTTCGACCATGAAGATATCCTTCGTTATACTCACGATCACGCGTTGGTTTTGGAAGATGTTAAGATATCTGGCCCAACAGCTGTATTTTGGTTCTCGTTTATCAAGATGATGAACGTCTTCTTTGCATTAATCAGAGCAACAAAGATGGGGAATTGGGAACTACATTTAGAATCTGTCCGAGAAATGTCGCGGTGGATATTTGCGTATGACAGACCAAATTATTCCCGTTATTTACCTTTGTATTGGGCGGAGATGAAAGATTTGCCGCAAACACACCCTGCTATCCATGAACGATTTATGTGAGTTTACATGTTTTCAGGTATCCGTAACTGCAAGTAGTGACATTTTCTTTTGTCATCCATACTTTCACTGCTACTTTATTCTACATTAGCAATGGTAATTTTGCTGTAAAACGCTCCATCGGAAAGTTCAATATGGTCCCATCCGACCAATGTATCGAACAAACCGTGAATCGGGAGCAGAAAGGGCATGGTGGTATTAAAGGTTATAGCACCTCGACTGGAGCCGTGCAGCGTTGGGTTTTGACTAGCCATACAATTTCGAGCTGCATCTTAAAACTTGAAAAGAGTATTTCAATTTCCAACAGGATATATCCACCAAAAGATTTGCGGAAATCCAGGATGGAATTCGATGAAAATGCGACTCAACGTTCTTATGATATCATGGCTTCATGGGGTAATCCATTCTGTTACAGAGAAACGTTGGTCAACTTGTGTTCTGGTGTTGAAGCAACAGAAGCTATTGAAAACCACATATTAGCCGCTGAGGGTATTGGTGAAAGATCTGTGGAACAGTTCCTGAAAGATCGAATTTCTTCCAACGCTATACCGTTTTATGACCCGATCAAAAAATGTAAATTGAAAACTTTCAAGGATCTTAAGGTAAAAAAGGTTTGTGCGTCAAAGGAAAAAACTGTTATGATTGCTGCTGAACGTTCAATGTTTGGAAGGTTACTGGTTATTGCCAAGCAGAGAGAAGGCATGCCGCTGTGAGACGTTCTTTCGTATTCCCTAAGTCCCGTGCCTTGGGCACTTGCTCAACCCGATGGAGGTTTGGTTAAGACAGATAAGTCAAAATTACTTGCAGCTGTCGAATCTGAACACGAATCAACAGTGGAAAAACCTTCTGACTGTGCTTCAGTGTTTGATGGTATGGTTGTGCTGCAACAGTTGGATGGTGTTAAGCTTGACACATTTGGCGATGTTGCCCATTTTGTTTTATTCAGAATTCTCAGCAACACTAGTGAACGGATTTACTTCGTCACCGACCAATACAATGACTAGTCCATCAAAGGTTATGAGCGGAAGAGAAGAGGAAATGATGGGTACCCCAATGTCAAAATTCAGCAGAGAGACCAGAAGAGACCAAAGCAATGGCAGAAATACATGAGAAGTGGAGAAAACAAAACGGATCTAGTCCGCTTCCTCTTACAAGATTGGTCTGATAAAACAAGATACCTCGATAGTTTGGCGAATCGTATGTTATACATTAATGTGGAAGATTTGTTTTACAAATTAGTTGTCGAAAATGGTCAAGTTCGTTGTACCATTGTGCGTGAGTTGGAAACACACCAAGAAGAGGGTGACACCAAAGTCTTTCTTTGTTGCAAGCATGCCAGTGATGATGTCGTACAGTCATCTTGCATCTACACAGTGGACAGTGAACTACTATACGGGAGTGAATTTATACACCATTTTTGGATTTTCACGGTCAAATCCTTATAAATCCTTAGAAAAGTGTATATAAAATTTCAAAGTCCAACTCGCATTCATCTGCGCATGCGCAAAAAAAATGACGATTTCATGTAAAATATCACGAACATTAGCATATTTGATGACCTATTGACTGCTTTCGGGAAATTCCCTAGTGTTACTAGCCTGGGCATGCCTGAGTTGCTCATCAAATGAGTTAGGGGAATTCCCTAACTCAGTTCTGTCCACTTTCAAAAAACCTCCTTAGTTGAAAGAGTGTGTATAATAAAGGATGTTGAGTTACTTGAGAAATGGTATTTCAAAAATATATAACGCTGCTGTAGCACCTGTTGCAACCACTCGCGATGCTCTCGCAAAGAGACTTCAAGGTATTCGCGAGTCTCTTACTTCTTTATATAATAGGACTAGGAAAAGACTTGGTTATGGACAACAATCACCACTTATTTCAGCTGTTGAACGCCAAGCCATGAGAGAAGAGGAGGAAAGGATGCAAGATATCAAGCATCTGTTTTCAAAGCCAAAGAATCAACCGGATGACGCTGCACTTGAAGATGCACAGGAGCTTTTTGATGAGCACGACACACAAACGGTGAAATATGGAGATCGTATTAAGACGTGGAAATTTACCAACAACCTTAACCAGCCATTGACAGAGCCAATTATGCGAAAAATCACTCGCTATATTGAGATGAGAGTTACAGTTGTGTATAGCTTTGGGTGTGATATCTATGATGGTAATGGTGGTGTAAGCAAGTATCATAAAACGAAGAGTTCTAAAGTGTCATTCTCAAGTTTGGCAGAGATTGAAGCATTCATAGTGCAATGTGAGAACAAGCGTCTTGATCTTGATGACTATGAATTCTGGGGCAAAGCGTATTTACCGCATGAGAGAACTATCGAAACGCGTGGTGCCTACGAAGGAAAGGTTGTGTTTGACCATGTGCAGATCAAAATCATAGCTGCGAGAGAACCTTTGCTAGGTTGTGGTCCATTACCAGATTGGTTGAGAAAGAAGCGTTGTATCTTCGCTGTAGATGATAAGGATGCAAGAACCGACACTATGTGCATGTGGCGATGTTTAGCAATCTACAAGCGTAAGGATAAGGAACGAGGTACTGAAAAGCTTAAAAAGGAAGCCCTCAGACTGGCTAGGGAATACTACGAGCAACCAAAACTAAAGCGGAAGGATGTACGTGCTACGAGGTTAGTGGACATGGAAGGCATCGCGAAGCACTTTAAGATCAACATTAGAGTCTTCGAGCCAAAGACAAACTCTGATAAGGCACCTTGGAGACTTGTATACGGACAGAAGCAATACAAGCAAGGACTGGATACGATCAATCTTGGGATGCTAGATGGTCATTGTTTCTACATCAAGAAATTGGATGTCCTCACACAACACTGGGAATGTGAAGCCTGCCATCAGAAGTTTACACGAACCGAAAACCTCACCCGGCACAAACAAGAAGAGTGCAATGGAGCGAAGACGAAGATCATCTGTCCAGGTTCAAAAGTGAAGCGAATCCAAACCAAGTCAGAGCAGGTATTTTACGGTGATCGTAATTTTAGCTATGATGCCTGCAAATGGATGGAGTATATGTCGATAGAGACAGGAAGACATATCCATCATGCAATGTGCGGTCATGGTGGAGAACGTGTGTTACGAGATAAAAAGGGTAAAGAATTGTGGTGCGTAGATGGTTATGAGCCCATCACTAAAACTGTTTACGAGTACAACGGTTGCAAGTGGCATGGATGTCCCTGTGAGCCTAACAGAACCAATGTGGACAAGAATCGGTACCTTCTAACGGAAGACAAAGCGAAAGTTATAACTGAACTTGGTTACAACCTCGTATCGATCTGGGAATGCGAGAATCCACCTAAAGTCAATAAGTACTTTAAGAAAGAGTTTACAGCATATCCTCACTACATAGTGTTCGACTTTGAAGCTTTACTGAAAGAGTTGAACGAGCAGAGAACAGCTGAGTTGCTATATATCTCTAAGCATGTACCAGTAAGTGTTGCAATTCATGACAGTTTGAGTGTAGAACCTACATTCCTTGTACATGAAGATCCTCAAGTGTTGATTGAAGAGTTTGTAGCGGAGCTTGAAAGGAGACAAGAACTCATCGTAGCAGAGGTAGAGAGAATGTATCCAAAACCTGAAGATTTCGATATGCTGCCACAAAGGATACAAGACAAATGGAACAGTTGGGTAAACCAAGTGCCAGTCTTTGGTTTTAATAGTGGAAAATACGATCTAAATCTGATCAAGAGATACTTTGTGGATAAAATCTCTAAGTTTGAAGAGGGAAAGAAGGAGATTATGGTAGCAAAGAAGGCTAACAACTATATGTTCTTGAGTATGGGTAAGTTTAAATTCCTTGACATTTCCAACTTTCTTGCTCCAGGTATGAGTTATGCAAAATGGTGTAAGTCTCTGGAATGTAAACTGGAGAAGCTGGTATTCCCATATGAATGGCTGACAAACTATGAAAAGCTTAGTCACATAGGGCCTGTAGGCCATGAAGCTTTTTATAGTCGACTTAGCGGTAAAAATACGCTATCTTTAGAAGAGTATGAGAAGTTTTGTGTAGAGTTTGAAAATCGTGGTTGTATCACTATGATGGATTGGTTGCGTGAGTACAACATGGCAGATGTAGAACCTTTCGTTGAAGCGGTAGATAAGACAAGACAGCAGTACTATACAGATGATATCGATATTTTAAAAGATGCTGTTAGTATACCAGGAGTTTCGATGATGTATGTGTTGAACAAGGCATTGCGTTGGAAAGGGGGAATAGAGCTATACGCACCGGGAGAACCCTGTAAGCATAAGTGTGAAAGTACATGTTACAAAAAGAGGTGTAAATCGTGTAAAGAGGTACAAGAAGATTGTAAAGAATGTACAAAGAACCGAGCTTACGATCTTTTAAAGACGGGTATGGTAGGTGGTCCTGCTATAGTGTTTTGTCGTTACCATGAGCGAGATGTAACTCGGATTAGATCGCATATGTATAAGAATCCAAGGTTATGCAAGACGATCTTAGGTCTTGATGCTAACATGCTCTATCCTAGTACGTTGAAGTATGACTTTCCATGTGGAAAGGAGAAATTGATCAAGATCGATACTCCTACATGTACAAGTACTTTGCAGGATTTGAACACAGGTATTGAGAATGGCTCACTGTTTGGTTTTGTGCAAGTGGATATTGAAGTTCCTGTGGAGCTGTATGATCGATTTAGTGAAATGTCACCGCTCTTTGTAGTTATGGAAATAGGAGACAAGCAGATTCCTAAGCGTATGCACGACTATCTAGAAGCTACAGGGCGTAAGCGTATTCCTGGTATACGTAAACTCTGCGGTGTGATGCAAGCTAACAAGATTCTGCTCTTTACTCCCCTGATGAAATGGTACTTAAGTCACGGATTGAGAGTGACAGCCTTCTATGAATTCCTGCAGTATAAGCGTGGTAAGCCATTTGCATGGTTCCCTGAGGAAGTGGCAGACGCACGAAGAGCTGCTGATCAAGACTCCGACAAACAGATCATAGGTGACACAGCCAAATTGAAAGCCAACTCGTTCTACGGAAAGATGATTGAGGATGTGACTAGACACTGTAACACGATATTTACAGGAGATGAAAAGAAGGTGGATACAGCAATGAGATCTCCATTCTTCGAGGATCTTGAACAGATAGGTGACGCGTACGAGATTCGTGAAGGAAAGCACAAGATTAGCATTAATAGAGCGTATCAGTGTGGTATTGCGGTATACCAACTAGCCAAGCTTCGTATGTTGGAATTCTATTATGATTTCCTGGACAAGTATGTAGATCGATTTAATTTTGAGTATATGTATATGGATACCGACAGTGCTTACTTTGCGATATCTGGAGAAACCTTGGAAGATGTTGTGAAACCTGAACTACTTGAGGAGTACAAGAAGAATGTGAAAGATTGGCTAGTAACTGATAAATACTCGAGTCGCACAGGAGGTCTGTTTAAACCAGAGTTTATAGGTAGTCGTATGATAACTCTATCAGCCAAATGCAATCTGGCAGAAGGGAAAGAAGGTACTAAGTATTCGTGTAAGGGTATGTCAAAGAAGCATAATGAACTGACTTGGGACCGATACTTAAAGGCTTTACATGGTGAACTAGACACTGCTCAAAATAGAGGCTTTCGAGTTGATGATCAAGGTATGGTCACCTATGAGCAGAACAAGCTTGGTCTATCAGCGTACTACGACAAGCGGTATGTTTTGGAAGATGGAATTCATACTCAGCCTCTTAAAATGTAAAAACAATCAAGAAAATCATGCTGAATATTGAGTAAAGCCGAAGTAGAGTTTTTGATGTGAAAAATAAAAATTAAAAAAAAATTATAGCACACCATAAGCAAAAGGTTATGTGAAAGTGAGTATGATAAAAACGAAGAGCTGAATAATTTAAATTTGTGGTGAACAGGCGACAGAGTCTGCCGGAAAGGGAAGGTCTAGTGGAGCGGCTAGATTGGAACTGGATGGTGCCGTCCGCTCCCGGTATTCACCACATGTGCCATTGTCGGTAAAAAAATGTGTCAACCATTGTCGGTAAAAAATGTGACTAGACGTAATACACTCGAGCAGAAAATGAACGGCCATGATGTGCGTAGTAGTTGGAGCTCGTAAGTAGTCACAAAAGTCTACAAAAAAGTCTAGGGGTAGAGCTCAGAGCTGGTGGATTTGAGAAGCCAGGGTGGAGTGCCGGTTAGATTTGTAGACATAAAAACCCTCTAGGGAATAATAACAACAACAACAAAAAAACCCTAGAGGGTTCTCCTGAGAGAACAGGAGTTTTGTTGTCTTAAATGATGAAATTAAGATGATTGATCAAGCCAAAATATAGGCTTTCGAGTTGATGATCAAGGTATGGTCACCTACGAGTAGAATAAGCTTGGATTATCAGCGTACTACGACAAGCGGTATGTTTTGGAAGATGGTATTCATAGAACCTCTTAAAATGTAAAAAAAACAAAAATCAAGAAAATCATGCTGAATATTGAGTTTTTGATTTACTAATCTTCACAGATCAGTAAATCTCTACAGGAGTCGATATGTGAAAAATAACACATAGCGACTTTACAGATCAGTAGTCAGTCAGTCTTTCATATGAAAAGAAAAGATCGAGAAAAAAAAAAAGCGAAAAGGCGAAAAGAGAAAAAAATGGTTACCTGCGATAGTTGTCGAAAGCCGATGAAGTTAACACGAACTGAAAAAACTTACGATCAAAAAACTAAGCAAGTAGTCGCGAAAATGGAGTACTATGTGTGTGGTGGTTGTAACAAGATAAAGCAAATACCAAAGAAACCATAATTCACTGTAAATTTGTATATAGAAATAAATATGTATGAAACACTAATTTTGATATTATTTTTGATGTTAATTTTATACCGATTTAAATATATAATAAAGTTACTCATGGATCTCGAGAAAAGTTTATCTAATGCTCATATTGAGAATTTTTTGAATAATGCTGATTGTGTAGACACGCCTAAAAAAGGTGTGGAACAGGTGAAAAAAAGAGAGTTTTTAAAATCTCTTATTGAGCGTGGTGAAGGTTTAAAACTAGGTGGGAAAACAGCATGGACAATTGATCGTTTGAATAAAACAAGCAACAAAACTATCGATAAGTTACATCTTCGTTTACAACAGCAGGGAGGTCTGGATAAAGCTCAGATAGAAGCAGTGATGCAAACAGCAGCTCCGCAAATGAATAAGGTGATAAGTGAATTTTTCGGTGTCAAAGATATGGGCTTGATGATGAATCAATTAAATACTCATCCGCTTATTAATAGCTCGATTGCATGCAATATAAGTTCAAAATTAGAAGGATTTTCTCCTATGGATAATATGGGATCGGCTATCTACTCAAACTTCAAAAACTGGCTTTGTCCAGTAGCGTTAGTGTCGATCGTTTTCAATAATCTTGATTGGGAGAAGTATAGACGAATTGATGAACAGAAGAAACTACTAGAAATAATAAATGGGCAACGAAAAGATAACAAAAGTGAAGAACGAGGGTCAAATAGCATCGGGGAAGAAGTTAGCGGAATGGAATCGTAAGAAAAAGTTAGAACATAATTCATTCAGCTTCGCAAGTACCTAATCAAGTACCTAAGCAAGTAGTCTCTTTCAGCTCATATCAAGTCTTAGGTGGTGGTGGAGTTTTAGTAATATTTGTCATAGCTGGTTTTGTATATTTTAAGAGTCGAAAGAAAGAAGAAAAAACAACGAATGATTCACCGCTCAAAAACGTAAAAAATAAGGTTGATGGATTTGGAGGTAAAACGTTGATAGATGTTTGAACTTCAGTGAGATGTGTTAGATGTTCTTAAAATATCATCTAAAAAGGTATAATAAATGGAGAAGGAAGCTATTGATAGTATTTGGACAACAGTCAGACTCGGTGCTTACACGTTGTTGTACGCCTTCGCGGCGAAAAAGATCTTTGGTGTCAGCTCACCAAGTGCTAAGATGGATTTATCCGATGCTGGAAAATTCCTGAGTTATCTTGAGTTAGCGGTTGTTACTGACGACTACGCACTCAAGAAAGGTTGGTATAAAGATTCTATTTCTATATAGAATAAAAAAGATGGCAACATTACTAGCTATAGCTGTTGGCGCTGCTTTAAACGCAGGTGCTTTCATTGGTGGAAACTATCTCATGAATCATTCTTCTGCTGAAGAAGCAGCTGAAGAACGACGTAAAAGAGCAAAAGCAGTATTAGAATTTCAAAAAGCTCAAGCTAAAGCGAATCGAGAGGAACATAATAGAATAGAATGGATAAACGAGAAACTAAGAGAAAGAAACGCTGCAACTAATTATATTCGCGATCTTGATGAAGGTATGCGTGAATATTATCAAATAACAAAACAACATCTTAATCCACTACCTCCTAAACCTCAATTCAGCGATTTTTATAAACCTTCTGAACCTCAAAAGTTAAGTGAGTTGATGTTTATTGGAGGAAGTCTAAGTATTTTAGGTTTTTTAGTGTATCGTCGTTATATATAATAAAATGAGTGAAAAGAACAAACTGAGTGACATCTACTACCAACCTGAAAATCTATGGACTGGCAACAAAGCCATTAAAGAGCTTCAGAAGGCATCGAAAACTACGAGAAAACAAGTCGAAAAATGGCTTACTCATCAACCGCTGTGGCAAATACATTTACCGAGGCCGAAGCGTATTGATTATGCTCATTTTTACGTAACCAAGGTAAACAATATACATCAGGCGGATCTCATGTTTTTACCTCATGACAAAGTCTACCAGAATACGTACAAGTACGTTTTGAATGTTATCGATATCGCTTCAGGTTATAAAGCGAGCAGACCTCTGAGAACGAAGAAAGCGAGCGACGTTGTCGAGATGTTTGCTGACATCTATAAAAAAGGACCTCTGAAATATCCGGATGAACTCCATGTTGACAATGGTTCCGAGTTCAAGTCGGCAACAAGCAAACTCTTTGAGAAGCATGACGTCAAAGTGAAGAGAATTACAACAAAGTATCACCATAAGTTTACAGCCTTTGTGGAAAATTTTAACAAAACTCTGGCTCTGAAACTCTTCAAGATACAAGATGCGCAAGAGATGGAGGATCCAGAGAAAAAGAGTACCACATGGATTCGACACTATCAGAAAATTGTGAAACAACTCAACAACACCGTGCTTTCGAGGACGGGTATGAAACCATCAAAAGCGATAAAGCTTGAGGAAGTTCCTTTAAAAGTCGAGTTCTACCCTAAAGAAGACATTTTACCCGAGGCGGGGTTGTATCGCTATCTCTTACAACCAGGTGAGGAACACGGTGACACGAAGCGGCGCGCGACAGACAATAACTGGAGTCGTAAAACCTATCACCTCAAAGAAATATTGCAATACCCAGGTCAACGTATTTTGTACTATCTCCAAGATGGACCCGAGAGAGCTTTTGTTCGAGAAGAACTTATGCTAATTCCGGAGGATACGGATGTACCTCCAGAGTACGTCAAAGAGTGGTAGATTTCTGAAATCGATCACGGGCTCTGAGGCTGGCCTGTCCACTAGAAAAAAACTAGTTGGACTCGAAAAATATCTAATAAAGATGTTACGATTTGGCAAACTCGAGGTTTCACGAAAAGATTTTGGCTCTAGTGTAGAACTCACTGATGTCGAGAAGATCGATCTATCAAAGATCACCGTCTCAGAAGCTGTTGTATCGAATAAGACAGATACTAGGTACTATATAGGTTACGAAAGAGATCCTTTCAACAATCGCGTTGTTCCTCTCTTGATCAAGACACCGAAGAACTGCTATTCGTCAGGAGTTTCGAGGTACAACGAAAACTCTGTATGGAAGATGGGGTTTAACGTATCAGATGACCAAGCTTGGTGCGATGCTTACAACGCGATTGTTGATCGCATTCAAGAGCTTATCTTCACTACCTTGACAGGTACCGTAATAAGTACTATGGGCTGGATCAACCCCAAGCTCATTGTTTGGGAAGATAATATCAAGACGATGTTTAACGGGTGGGGTGTAGTACCGTACAATCAGAGCTGCAAGGCGACCGGAGTGTTAAAGATCGGAAGCGTGTACACCCAGAACGGTCACAATCACTACCTTCAAGTACACTTACGAGAATGCAAATATCGACAAATAGACGCTTACGAAAGTCTTCTGAGCAGCGACTCTGAAAGCGAAGATTAATCCACTAGTTTTGTGGTTCTACAAAAACCACAAAACGCTTCTACATTTCTCGAAGCTCCAGCAGCCTCTGATGGGTATAATGCTCGCCGAGTCTGAAATGTCGAACACGCTCTGGATTGGCTACTATGCAACCCCGCTCTCTTAACCAGTTGTAGCACACGATCGCGTTGGGCGTCTCTGTAAGCACAACTAGCTGTCCATTGGGGTAGTCGACCAGCTTATTTTGAATCTTTTGGTTCACATAACCCTGCTGCCCGCAAATGGCAATGTAGGGATATTCGTTGTCAGTATTCTTTTGAATGATGGCGATGCCGTTGCTCTTCTCTTGTTTCTGCAGATTTGGCACGACTCTCTGACGAAGATCTTCGACTTCCCTTTGCAGATCTTCGACTTCCCATTGCAGATCTTCGACTTCCCGATCTCGAACCACAATCTCGTGCCGAGAGCCTTCAAGATCATCGTTAATCAAGGCGAGCTCAGTCTCTCTCTCTTCGAGGGTGTTGTTTCGTTCTGCAAGCTCTTCTTGCAAATGTTCAAGACTCTTATAGGTCAACCATTTTGTGAGCTCAATAGCTTTTGGTTTCCTAGAACGAACTGTAATCTCTATAGCACCTTCTAAAGAGACGAAGACGTCATGTGGGTTTTTTGACCTTCCAAGGGTGTGGGTGGCATCTACACCCTTTGTAATATCTAATCTGGTGGAGAAACAACGCTTCTCTACATGCTGAACGCAACATCGTATAGCAGCGATCCCGAGAAACCTTCCAAGATCGGCACGTTTGAACCAAGGTTGGTTTTGTCCATCAAAAAGTACTTCTACCGTGTTAATAGGTACAACGTTCAACAACTCCAAAGACATCGTTTATTAGATTTAGAGGCGGGACAGGTTAGACTCACACCTTCTAAAGAAAGATGCGGTTTTTTTTGACCTTCCAAGGGCGGGGGTGATTTCCCCAACCCTCTGTAATATCTAATCTGGTGGAGAAACAACGCTTCTCTACATGCTGATCGCCTAGCGGCTCAGCAGGAGCAACACGAGCGTTTGCGGAGTAGGCATGACAAAGCTTACGGGTAATCTTACAGGTTACCCGTACTTTATGAGGAGAAGCTTTGACGTCTACGTGCAGTCTCCCGGACATTCAACGACTTGATTCGCAGTAGTTGAGGTAGGTTCTCCAGATAAACATGTCTTGTGATCGCGTATCGCCTAGCGGCTCAGCACGATCGCCTAGCGGCTCAGCAGGAGCAGCAGCGTACACCATCAAAGAACTGAAAGCAGAGGCACGGAGAAGAGGCATTCACGGGTGTTCATCGTTGAATCGCGACAACCTCACAGCAGTCTTAAATGGTGAAAAAATCACGGTGTTCAAAAAGAACCAGTCCTCACATTGCAACACAAACAGAATGGAAAGAATGTCAAGACTGCGCTCTGAGAAGCTATACAGATTTTTTGTGTAGAACAGCCCCTGCTCCTGCTGAGCCGCTAGGCGATCCTCCTAAAAGAAGGTTGGTATACGACGAAGATCTAATAATAGATTCAGATACCGGAGAAGTCGTTGGATGTGAGGTAGATTATTCAAGGGGGTTTTGATATGTAAAGCTGTTTTTGATCGCCTCGCGGCTGCTCCTGCTGAGCCGCTAGGCGATCATCGCCATAAGGTGGTGGCTGATCAAAATTTATGTGACACTTGCATGTGGGGTATCGGAATTGCCGACGAGCTTTTTTGCGATCTCTTCACGACCTTGTTTTCTCCCAAGTTCTAAGAGCTCCTCTTTCTGGTAATCATAAAAGTTGTTTAATTGCTTTACTCGATCTAGATCGCAGTTCTTGTTTCTTACTCAAATAACGTTGTTTCTCACCTATAATGCGAGTGAATTCATATTGATCAATATTTCCATCTTCTATACTCTTTGATATAAGCATAATCAAACCATCTGAGATCGTCTGAGCAGCCGTAGAAATATCACGATTTTTCTGTCTTTTCACATCGAAAACAGAGACACTTTTCTGAATTATAATCAATATCATATTCAAAACAAGAGTCGTCACACATAATGCAATACTCATCGATACATCTATATCAGAGATTAGACACGCGATTTCTCCACCTGCAAGCACAACACTCGCCGCATTTAGAAAGTAAGAGATATACGTACCAACTAGAGTGTAGCGTGAAAATTTACGTTCTAGATACGTTCTGTTTACTATCTCTTTAGATAGGAACGCTTCCGTCTCCTTGATGGTTTGAAGTCTATAGTTTTGCGTTTGTAATGCTCCTGCTGCTCCTGCTGAGCCGCGAGGCGATGAGCCGCTAGGCGATGTCGGGCCGTCTACAACATCTTCCGGAGCACTAGGTATAGTAGGATATAATTTATTATTAGGATTTAAATCATAACTTGCCATATGTTTATTTTAATAATAGTTTCATTCTAACACCAACATCAACATCTTTATCATTCTCATCAGTAATCCTGAAGGTTAAGGTATTTGTCGGATATTTCAGTTTGGCAATGTATACAGGATTTGAAGTATAATCATATACCATATGATCGTCATACTCATACTCTCCTTTAGCAAGTTCAAAATGGTGTAGTGTGTTCGTGAGGGTTGTATTTTCCATCATGGTGTACAATTTGATTTCTTCACAGTGCAGGCGGAGCGCTTTAAATGTACAGAAATTTGGAGTTGTTCTATAAGATCCAGCTGTGAAATGTTTGTGTTTAGGCATCGTTAACCCGAGAAGATTTAATAATCCATCCGTGATTGCAGCTCGATACCCATTTGTAACAGATAAGGTTAGAGTCCCATCTGCATTTTTATCTACATATACTGTTTTGTTGCCTCTCGCATTTATATTTCTGAGGATGGTCTCAGATGTGTAAAGACCTTTTTCAAAATCGATAAATGTAGGATTCATATCGGTAGCTTTCTGATCTTTCGATGTGATTAGGCGAGTGTTCTGATCTAAATTAAACCATCGCACTATGATCAAAGCATTATACAAGTACAACTCAGTTCCTATTTCCAAATCGCGAGGTAATTGTGTTTTACCAAGTTTGTTCACATACATATATTGCTCCATTTTATTACATATAAGAAATGACAAATCTTTTAAGTTTAAATTTAAAAGTAAAATATATACCTGATTATGGTAAACCCAGCGTCTTAATACCATCAAATGAATTATGGCAACAACAAATCGTTGTTGATCAAAATAATTCCTCATTCGCTGTAAATTTTCGTAATATCTTTCTACCATTTCAACCTGAAGGTCCGAATGATCGTTTCGGAGAACCGTTTGATTTTTATCTTGGACAACTTTCATTTAGTTTCTGGGTAAGTACTATAGGTTGTGGAATATCCACCTTTCATCTTAATCATAAGAATCCAATGATACGATCTATTTTTCGCTTTCATACATACTTACAAACTCGTCTTATTCTAGAGGAAATGGATGTGCCTTTACCAGGAGATCATACCTTTAATCCAAGAAAAAATTCATATAATAAGACTGCTTTTCGAAGTCTTTCTCGAGAATTCGATATCATACCAGAACCTACATATTGGCGATATCTATCACGAATTAATATCGATAATGATAATATTAAAATGTGGCTTGAAACTCATGTAAACGGTCTTACGCGTGTTGGATTGAGAAGATTATCGCAAAGCATACGATATTACACGTATCTAATTTTAGAATCACAAGCTAGTGCGAGATCGAATATTATAGGTAATACAGGGCGTGCTTTAGATGCACAAAAGATTTTTTCAACTTCTTTAGAAAAAATTATTCAAAAAAAAAATACGTTACAGCAGGAGATTACAAATTTTCAAAATGTTTTGAAATATGCCAGAACAACTCCAAATTTTGGCGTTGCTTTAGGAACTTATCTCATACCAAGCGATTTGAAGTTAAAAAATTTAAACGATATATCAGATTTCACTATTAAATTAGTTAATGCGGATCATATTGGAACAATATTGATTCCTCCTCAAGATGTGGACGCAGCAGCGCAAAAAACACCTCCTCCTCCAAAACATCGCCCTGGCGGGCTCAGCGCAGCTGCGCATGACACCTTCAAAGGTAAGAGAACAGCTGGTTTTCATCCAAAACATCGCTCCAGCTCAGCCGAGCAGCCGAGCAACTCAGCCGAGCAGCCGAGCAGCTCAGCCGAGCAACATGAAGAGGAAAAGCAAGCTTTAATTGTTGCTGGAGTATCACTTATTTTGCTTGGAATTTACTTTTCTTAGTAACCAATTTCCTATCAAACCTACTAGGAAAACAACGACGATCCACAGGTTGTTTGCGACTGCGATGACACCTTTCATCAGAAAGTTTAAGAGCCAACTCACAACACTTCCAATGATACCAGGTAATGCAGCTCCAAACTTTGCACCAAGCTTTCCGAGTAGTCGTCCAAGAGCTTCGAGCTGCTTTTTTAGCCACTGTTGAATTCCACCTTTTTCCCGGTGGTTTTCCACCAACTACCATACCCACACCTCCGATTAATGAAGTTACGATTGTAGATATAACGAGTCCGAGCGCTGTTATGATTGCTGTA